>JAVIAB010000107.1:2456116-2791116 GCA_032433765.1 Megaustenia siamemsis | reverse complement strand
AACTCGAGATACTCAAGGTGATGGGCCAAGGTAACGACCCCCTGCAGACAACAAAGTTAGACAAC
This sequence comes from Megaustenia siamemsis, assembly GCA_032433765.1. NCBI lineage: Eukaryota > Metazoa > Mollusca > Gastropoda > Stylommatophora > Ariophantidae > Megaustenia > Megaustenia siamemsis. The sequence goes on along the minus strand of JAVIAB010000107.1, from coordinate 2,791,051 downwards.
TCGAGATACTCAAGGTGATGGGTCAAGGTAACGACCACCTGCAGACAACAAAGTTAGACAACTCGAGATACTCAAGGTGATGGGTCAAGGTAACGACCACCTGCAGACAACAAAGTTCGACAACTCGAGATACTCAAGGTGATGGGTCAAGGTAACGACCACCTGCAGACAACAAAGTTAGACAACTCGAGATACTCAAGGTGATGGGTCAAGGTAACGACCACCTGCAGACAACAAAGTTAGACAACTCGAGATACTCAAGGTGATGGGTCAAGGTAACGACCCCCTGCAGACAACAAAGTTAGACAACTCGAGATACTCAAGGTGATGGGTCAAGGTAACGACCCCCTGCAGACAACAAAGTTAGACAACTCGAGATACTCAAGGTGATGGGTCAAGGTAACGACCACCTGCAGACAACAAAGTTAGACAACTCGAGATACTCAAGATGATGGGTCAAGGTAACGACCACTTGCAGACAACAAAGTTAGACAACTCGAGATACTCAAGGTGATGGGTCAAGGTAACGACCACCTGCAGACAACAAAGTTAGACAACGAGAGATACTCAAGGTGATGGGTCAAGGTAACGACCACCTGCAGACAACAAAGTTAGACAACTCGAGATACTCAAGGTGATGGGTCAAGGTAACGACCACCTGCAGACAACAAAGTTAGACAACTCGAGATACTCAAGGTGATGGGCCAAGGTAACCACCACCTATGGTCAGGCACATAATGATGATAATGATTTGTTTCGTCAAAGTTGACAGTCTGCTGTGACAAGCCGTTCTGCTTCCTGCCATTCTTTTAACATATTCTCCATTCTCTTCACCGCTGCTTCCACCTGTCTTCTTTTGGTCATCCTCTGTGTCTCTTACCCTGGTGATTCCAAAACAGGGCCTGTCGTGTAATACCGCCACTGATATCTCCGAGTCTGCTCGCTGAGGGGGGAGCGACCAAAGGTTGTGACGTTTTCAGCATTGCAAGCAGGGGCGGTTGTGGGTAAATTGACGTCAGCCGTTTACAGCTCGCATTGCTGAAGACGTCACAGGAATTGGGATGTTTTCGGGAAAACCCGCTCTTCGGGCAGGTTTAGAGACAATGTTGACGACATGTGGTGACTTCCGTTGTGTGTGTCTATCCTGAAATACATCATTGGTGCCCAGGGAATTCCGCCCACCGCCAACTTTATTGTCAAAGCCTGCTCGATGAGGGGAACCACGCAATGGTTGTGACGTCTTCAGCATTGCGAGCAGGAGCGGTTTCTGGTAAAATGACGTCAGCAGCCTATAATAAACATGGCTGAAGACGTCACAGGTTTGGGTACTTTGGAGAACAGCCTCTCAGCTCTTCGGCTTACAATATAGGAGGCATTGGTTCCAGTATGGATGGAGTGGTGCACATTGGTTCCAGCATGGATGAAGTGGTGCACATTGGTTCCAGCATGGATGAAGTGGTGCACATTGGTTCCAGCATGGATGGAGTGGTGCACATTGGTTCCAGCATGGATGAAGGGACGCACATTGGTTCCAGCATATATGAAGTGGTGCACATTGGTTCCAGCATGGATGGAATGACGCATATTGGTTCCAGCATGGATGGAATGACGCACATTGGTTCCAGCATGGATGGAGTGGTGCACATTGGTTCCAGCATGGATGAAGTGACGCACATTGGTTCCAGCATGGATGGAGTGACGCACATTGGTTCCAGCATGGATGGAATGACGCACATTGGTTCCAGCGTGGATGAAGTGGTGCACATTGGTTCCAGCATGGATGGAGTGGTGCACATTGGTTCCAGCATGGATGAAGTGGTGCACATTGGTTCCAGCATGGATGAAGTGGTGCACATTGGTTCCAGCATGGATGAAGTGGTGCACATTGGTTCCAGCATGGATGGAATGACGCACATTGGTTCCAGCATGTTTGAAGTGATGCACATTGGTTCCAGCATGGATGAAGTGACGCATATTGGTTCCAGCATGGATGAAGTGGTGCACATTGGTTCCAGCATGGATGGAATGACGCACATTGGTTCCAGCATGGATGAAGTGATGCACATTGGTTCCAGCATGGATGAAGTGATGCACATTGGTTCCAGCATGGATGAAGTGACGCACATTGGTTCCAGCATGGATGGAGTGACGCACATTGGTTCCAGCATGGATGAAGTGGTGCACATTGGTTCCAGCATGGATGGAGTTACGCACATTGGTTCCAGCATGGATGGAATGACGCACATTGGTTCCAGCATGGATGGAGTGACGCACATTGGTTCCAGCATGGATGAAGTGGTGCACATTGGTTCCAGCATGGATGAAGTGGTGCACATTGGTTCCAGCATGGATGAAGTGGTGCACATTGGTTCCAGCATGGATGGAATGACGCACGTTGGTTCCAGCATGTTTGAAGTGATGCACATTGGTTCCAGCATGGATGAAGTGACGCATATTGGTTCCAGCATGGATGAAGTTGTGCACATTGGTTCCAGCATGGATGGAATGACGCACATTGGTTCCAGCATGTTTGAAGTGATGCACATTGGTTCCAGCATGGATGAAGTGATGGACATTGGTTCCAGCATGGATGAAGTGACGCACATTGGTTCCAGCATGGATGGAGTGACGCACATTGGTTCCAGCATGGATGAAGTGGTGCACATTGGTTCCAGCATGGATGAAGTGGTGCACATTGGTTCCAGCATGGATGGAGTGGTGCACATTGGTTCCAGCATGGATGGAATGACGCACATTGGTTCCAGCATGGATGGAATGACGCACATTGGTTCCAGCATGGATGAAGTGACGCACATTGGTTCCAGCATGGATGGAGTGACGCACATTGGTTCCAGCATGGATGAAGTGGTGCACATTGGTTCCAGCATGGATGAAGTGGTGCACATTGGTTCCAGCATGGATGGAGTGGTGCACATTGGTTCCAGCATGGATGGAGTGGTGCACATTGGTTCAGCTACATAAACTCAACTATACATTAGAAGTGGTGCACATTGGTTCAGCTACATGTACTCAACTATACATTAGAAGTTGTGCACATTGGTTCAGCTACATGTACTCAACTATACATTAGAAGTTGTGCACATTGGTTCAGCTTCATAAACTCAACTATACATTAGAAGTGGTGCACATTGGTTCAGCTACATGTACTCAACTATACATTAGAAGTATATAGAAATATAACCTCCACACTCGGAGGTTATAGATATAACAAAGAGACATGGCTCAATGCGGCAGTATTTGCCTATGACGTCTTCGAAGGCTTCCACAGACGAGAGGAGACATGTGCTGCTGCTATAGATCTGGAGGATGCATACAACAGGGTACCATTTGAATATCTCATGCATATGCTTCTCAAACTGGCGGTGAACCCCTTCCTCATAAGATGGATCGCCGCGGCACTGTTTCAGAGGAAGGTGATACTCAGATGTGGAAGTTGGTCTTCCGAGCCAACATCCATTTGTCCTGGGCTGCCACAAGGCTCACCATTGTCACCAGTTCTATTTAACGTGTACACAATAACGATCACGGAACAACAGCTGGATGGGAGGGGAAGAACTATGACTTTTGCTGATGATATTCTGGTATATCGACAGGGAAGAGACAGACGGGGAATCGCCTCCACAATGCAAGATGAACTCGATCGCATTTCTTCCTGGTGTGGGGTTTCAGGTGCATTGGTTAATCCTAATAAAGCATCAGTTTCATGGTTCTCCCTTAACAATCATATCGTTAATACGACCACACCGGTAGTACGAATGGGAGCTGATGAGGTGACCAGGGACAAGTTGATGACATACCTCGGAGTTAAGTTTGATAGCAACCTGTGTTTTCGGGACCACGTTGACCATGTGATAACAAAATCCCGCAATGGATTAGCCGCCTTGAAGGTCATGGCAGCTGCCAACATCGAGCAGAGGCTACTTACTCTTCTGTTCCAGGGATTAGTCCTCGCACCAATCGAGTATGCCCTGGCCATTCATACTGTCAGTACGACTCAAATTGATAGGCTGGAGAAAATACAAAATGAAGCCATGCGCATTATCCTGGGATGTACGAGGGACACTCCCTGTGTGGCAATGAGGTATCTTCTTGACTTTCCAACCATGGATGACAGAATCAAGATCTGGAGAGCACGAGCATACCTGAAGATTAGTACAGATACAGAGCATCCATTGCACCACGTGCTCAACACAGAGAAAGGTGCCATGCTAAAAAGAGGCAAATCATGGATGGGCCGAGCAGAAGATGTCATCAAACAGGGCTTACCAATCTCAGCGTTGGTGAGGAGTGGATACCGGTGCCTACGTCATTCAAGGGGACTTTCTCATGTATTGTCACACTCGACAGGAAAAGTAGGGAACAGAACCCAGTCGTGGTTAATGCTGAGGTCAACGGTCTCATCTGCGATAACACCGATGAGAAAGATGCAGTCATCTATACAGACGGATCTGTAAGACGACACGAAAAAAGTGCATGGGCATTTACAGCACGTTCGGCAGGCAGAATAGCCAAGGAAGACAGTGGTGCATACGCCATGACCACGAGTAGCATGACAATGGAGGTGATGGCAGTGACCAAGGCATTCAAATGGTTAGAGTCACAAGACTACATCCACGCATGTATACTGAGTGATTCGATGAGCATGATAAAAAAAGTGGAGGCGGGCTTTGTACGCATGCAATGGGTAGAGTCGTTGCAGAAATCCAAAATACGTAAGGTCACCTTTGTCTATGTCCCTGGACATGCGGGAGTACGGGGAAATGAGAGAGCGGACAGGTTGGCTAGCTGCGCTGTCGTTGAGGACGGGCAACCGATGGATCGGGCGGACGTCATCAATGCACTCCGAGATGTGGGAAGAGCACAGGACTTCGACAAACACAGATCAACGTCGCTTCTTCGGATGATGGAAATGGGAGTTAAGATGGGCACAGCCAGAAATGAGAAACTTGGTGGCCGTGTAAGAAGACTTATCAACCAACATAGAACTGGAGTCGTCAGTCGCTGGACACTGAGGGAATTGCTGAGGAGGGGATCTGAGCACCTATGGACATGTTCGGAGTGCAATGATGATGACCCGCAAATAACTCAATAACTCAATAACATTAGAAGTGGTGCACATTGGTTCAGCTACATAAACTCAACTATACATTAGAAGTGGCGTGCATTAATTCAACTGAAGAGTTGGATGATCGGCAACAATTGGAGGCATCTGTCGCGGCAGTCACAAACATTTTTGGCACATTGGAGGCAACTGTCGCGGCAGTCACAAACATTTTTGGCACATTGGAGGCAACTGTCGCGGCAGTCACAAACATTTTTGGCACATTGGAGGCATCTGTCGCGGCAGTCACAAACATTTTTGGCACATTGGAGGCATCTGTCGCGGCAGTCACAAACATTTTTGGCACATTGGAGGCAACTGTCGCGGCAGTCACAAACATTTTTGGCACATTGGAGGCAACTGTCGCGGCAGTCACAAACATTTTTGGCACATTGGAGGCATCTGTCGCGGCAGTCACAAACATTTTTGGCACATTGGAGGCATCTATCGCGGCAGTCACAAACATTTTTGGCACATTGGAGGCATCTGTCGCGGCAGTCACAAACATTTTCGGCACATTGGAGGCAACTGTCGCGGCAGTCACAAACATTTTTGGCACATTGGAGGCAACTGTCGCGGCAGTCACAAACATTTTTGGCACATTGGAGGCATCTGTCGCGGCAGTCACAAACATTTTTGGCACATTGGAGGCATCTGTCGCGACAGTCACAAACATTTTTGGCACATTGGAGGCATCTGTCGCGGCAGTCACAAACATTTTTGGCACATTGGAGGCATCTGTCGCGGCATTCACAAACATTTTTGGCACATTGGAGGCATCTGTCGCGGCAGTCACAAACATTTTCGGCACATTGGAGGCATCTGTCGCGGCATTCACAAACATTTTTTGCACATTGGAGGCAACTGTCGCGGCAGTCACAAACATTTTTGGCACATTGGAGGCAACTGTCGCGGCAGTCACAAACATTTTTGGCACATTGGAGGCAACTGTCGCGGCAGTCACAAACATTTTTGGCACATTGGAGGCATCTGTCGCGGCAGTCACAAACATTTTTGGCACATTGGAGGCATCTGTCGCGGCAGTCACAAACATTTTTGGCACATTGGAGGCAACTGTCGCGGCAGTCACAAACATTTTTGGCACATTGGAGGCAACTGTCGCGGCAGTCACAAACATTTTTGGCACATTGGAGGCATCTGTCGCGGCATTCACAAACATTTTTGGCACATTGGAGGCAACTGTCGCGGCAGTCACAAACATTTTTGGCACATTGGAGGCATCTGTCGCGGCAGTCACAAACATTTTTGGCACATTGGAGGCATCTGTCGCGGCAGTCACAAACATTTTTGGCACATTGGAGGCATCTGTCGCGGCAGTCACAAACATTTTTGGCACATTGGAGGCATCTGTCGCGGCAGTCACAAACATTTTCGGCACATTGGAGGCATCTGTCGCGGCATTCACAAACATTTTTGGCACATTGGAGGCAACTGTCGCGGCAGTCACAAACATTTTTGGCACATTGGAGGCAACTGTCGCGGCAGTCACAAACATTTTTTGCACAACTTACTTTTGTTCGCAGTAGCCAGCTCTCACTTCTGGTGAAGCCTCTAGAGTCTAGGAACTGAATTTTGCGTGTTAATCCGTTTTTCCCTGGCAGTTGTGTGCACAGGGGTCCCTCGCCGCACAGGCAGATAATTCGGACTTTTGAGGTACACACATTTTTGCTTGGTCGCTGAGTAATTGATATTTCAAGCCGGGACTTGCTGCTGAGACCAGGGGTGGTTGCCGAGAGAAATCATAAATAAAAATCCCAACTGGTGCAGCCAGGAACTGACAACAACCCAGTCTGGACACCAACAGTCCGAGTATACATTAAATAAGAAGACAAGGGCGTCTCTCACAGCAGCAGAACTGGAAGCTGCCATCAACACACAGCTGATGGCTTGTGCCAGGATCGGTGAACCAGAACCATCCAGACCCTACTCCGCCTCTTCACGGTGCCTCCAGACACACATTTAGTGTGAATAGTGCGTCGGTACATCCTCTGTGTCATGTTTATTACATTATGTACGTAATTAATTCAGTAATTGTTGTAGATCTTTAGGATTTTCTGCTAGTAATCCAAATACAACGGCCATTTCGGCACTCGCTGTCCAACTTTGACGATTTATTAGTTGAGTTGAAACCAATCCAAAAAAAAGTGGAAAGTTAAAAGGGCAAAAAAACTACAAACTGCATACTTCCCATAGAAAGAGGAGTACTCCCAAAGCCCAAGGAAGAAAAAGACATCCCTATGCTGTCCACTGATAGAGAGACGTCCTAAACGTCAACAGATATGTAAAGCTTCCCCTTAAAGGCAGCAGCTAAGATAGTAAGTTCCTGTTTGCGATCGGGTATGCAGCGGGTCTTCAATGGGGTGAACTAGCTCAACGCCTAACAGCGGAGCTCGAGTGCATTGGCCTGAGTTTATTATTTTGCCCGAGTAGAAAAAACTCTGTGACCTAGCCGTACTAACCCGGCGGTGTTGCACCGGGTTAATACAGCCCACCCGCTCACCTGTTGTGAGAAGAAGCAACATTTGATTAATAAAGATGGCGCGAGCGTCTGAGAGACCAGGCTCTAGTCGTTGAGGAGATCTCCCCACCGCGCAATTGAGGGCATCTGGGATTCCTTCTGGGAAAACCCGATAGTGACGCTCACAGCGTTGCTCGACGTTCTAATGGCATAATTATGTTAAATGTTGGTTCACAGATTCGTGCCCACAGAGTTGATCAATTATCTCGGAAACTGATGAATTTCTGTAATTCTTTTTCATAAAATCTTATTTTTCCTCCGACCGTCAGATTTTATAACATTTAAGTACAAAGGTAGTCTGAATTTTGCACAAATCGTTTTTTGTTATATCATTTTAGGAAAATATCAAACCGCGTGCTCTAAACATTAGATTTTACCGTAAATCATGTTAATTTTGTAAAAATACAAGCCAAAGTCGTATCGGTATCACATTGAAAAGGGCAACATTTTTTTTATTTGATTTGATATCTTCGTCATAGAGATAGGTAAACTTTGAGCAAAGTATCAAACACACATAGTCGGCAAATAGTAGGCGTGTCATCAACAAAATATATGGAACAACCAGAACATCAAACACACATAGTCAGCAAATAGTAAGAGTGTCATCAACAAAATATATGGAACAACCAGAACATCAAACACACATAGTCAGCAAATAGTAGGCGTGTCATCAACAAAATATATGGAACAACCAGAACATCAAACACACATAGTCAGCAAATAGTAGGCGTGTCATCAACAAAATATATGGAACAACCAGAACATCAAACACACATAGTCAGCAAATAGTAAGAGTGTCATCAACAAAATATATGGAACAACCAGAACATCAAACACACATAGTCAGCTAATAGTAAGAGTGTCATCAACAAAATATATGGAACAACCAGAACATCAAACATAGTCAGCAAATAGTTAGAGTTTCATCAACAAAATATATGGAACAACCAGAACATCAAACACACATAGTCAGCAAATAGTAAGAGTGTCATCAACAAAATATATGGAACAACTAGAACATCAAACACACATAGTCAGCAAATAGTAAGAGTGTCATTAACAAAATATATGGAACAACCAGAACATCAAACACACATAGTCAGCAAATAGTAAGAGTGTCATCAACAAAATATATGGAACAACCAGAACATCAAACACACATAGTCAGCAAATAGTAGGCGTGTCATCAACAAAATATATGGAACAACCAGAACATCAAACACACATAGTCAGCAAATAGTAGGCGTGTCATCAACAAAATATATGGAACAACCAGAACATCAAACACACATAGTCGGCAAATAGTAAGAGTGTCATCAACAAAATATATGGAACAACCAGAACATCAAACACACATAGTCAGCAAATAGTAAGAGTGTCATCAACAAAATATATGGAACAACCAGAACATCAAACACACATAGTCAGCAAATAGTAAGAGTGTCATCAACAAAATATATGGAACAACCAGAACATCAAACACACATAGTCAGCAAATAGTAAGAGTGTCATCAACAAAATATTTGGAACAACCAGAACATCAAACACACATAGTCAGCAAATAGTAAGAGTGTCATCAACAAAATATATGGAACAACCAGAACATCAAACACACATAGTCGGCAAATAGCAGGCGTGTCACCAACAAAATATATGGAACAACTAGAACATCAAACACACATAGTCAGCAAATAGTAAGAGTGTCATCAACAAAATATATGGAACAACCAGAACATCAAACACACATAGTCAGCAAATAGTAAGAGTGTCATCAACAAAATATATGGAACAACCAGAACATCAAACACATAGTCAGCAAATAGTAAGAGTGTCATCAACAAAATATATGGGACAACCAGAACATCAAACACACATAGTCAGCTAATAGTAGGCGTGTCATCAACAAAATATATGGAACAACTAGAACATCAAACACACATAGTCAGCAAATAGTAAGAGTGTCATCAACAAAATATATGGAACAACCAGAACATCAAACACATAGTCAGCAAATAGTAGGCGTGTCATCAACAAAATATATGGAACAACCAGAACATGAAACACACATAGTCAGCAAATAGTAAGAGTGTCATCAACAAAATATATGGAACAACTAGAACATCAAACACACATAGTCAGCAAATAGTAAGAGTGTCATCAACAAAATATATGGAACAACCAGAACATCAAACACATAGTCAGCAAATAGTAGGCGTGTCATCAACAAAATATATGGAACAACCAGAACATCAAACACACATAGTCAGCAAATAGTAAGAGTGTCATCAACAAAATATATGGAACAACTAGAACATCAAACACACATAGTCAGCAAATAGTAAAAGTGTCATCAACAAAATATATGGAACAACCAGAACTTCAAACATAGTCAGCAAATAGTAGGCATGTCATCAACAAAATATATGGAACAACCAGAACATCAAACACATAGTCAGCAAATAGTAAGAGTGTCATCAACAAAATATATGGAACAACCAGAACATCAAACACACAGTCAACAAATAGTAAGAGTGTCATCAACAAAATATATGGAACAACCAGAACATCAAACATAGTCAGCAAATAGTAGGCGTGTCATCAACAAAATATATGGAACAACCAGAACATCAAACACACATAGTCGGAAAATAGCAGGCGTGTCACCAACAAAATATATAGAACAACCAGAACATCAAACACACATAGTCAGCAAATAGTAAGAGTGTCATCAACAAAATATATGGAACAACCAGAACATCAAACACACATAGTCAGCAAATAGTAGGCGTGTCATCAACAAAATATATGGGACAACCAGAACATCAAACATAGTCAGCAAATAGTAGGCGTGTCATCAACAAAATATATGGAACAACCAGAACATCAAACACACATAGTCAGCAAATAGTAAGAGTGTCATCAACAAAATATATGGAACAACCAGAACATCAAACACACATAGTCAGCAAATAGTAAGAGTGTCATCAACAAAATATATGGAACAACCAGAACATCAAACACACATAGTCAGCAAATTGTAAGAGTGTCATCAACGAAATATATGGAACAACCAGAACATCAAACACACATAGTCAGCAAATTGTAAGAGTGTCATCAACAAAATATATGGAACAACCAGAACATCAAACACACATAGTCAGCAAATTGTAAGAGTGTCATCAACGAAATTGTGCACATGTCATACATATGTCATTCCGAATCAGAAGTCTCTAAGTAGTTAACAACTGTTATCGGTTGGACAAACTGCAATCCATCTCGTTGCCAGTATTGTTCCTCTTCTCTGAGAACATGGTCGTCACATTTACTCCAGTATTGTTCCTCTTCTCTGAGAACATGGTCGTCACATTTACTCCAGTATTGTTCCTCTTCTCTGAGCACATGTCGTCACATTTACTCCAGTATTGTTCCTCTTCTCTGAGCACATGTCGTCACATTTACTCCAGTATTGTTCCTCTTCTCTGAGCACATGTCGTCACATTTTCTCCAGTATTGTTCCTCTTCTCTGAGAACATGGTCGTCACATTTACTCCAGTATTGTTCCTCTTCTCTGAGCACATGTCGTCACATTTTCTCCAGTATTGTTCCTCTTCTCTGAGAACATGGTCGTCACATTTACTCCAGTATTGTTCCTCTTCTCTGAGCACATGGTCGTCACATTTTCTCCAGTATTGTTCCTCTTCTCTGAGCACATGGTCGTCACATTTCCTCCAGTATTGTTCCTCTTCTCTGAGCACATGGTCGTCACATTTTCTTCAGTATTGTTCCTCTTCTCTGAGCACATGGTCGTCACATTTCTCCAGTATTGTTCCTCTTCTCTGAGCACATGTCGTCACATTTTCTCCAGTATTGTTCCTCTTCTCTGAGCACATGGTCGTCACATTTTCTCCAGTACTCAATGTCTATCGTTGAGAGGGCATCACGCGTCAATTCTTTAACATCACACATTTTCTCCAGTATTCAATGTCTATCGTTGAGAGGACATCACACGTCAATTCTTTAACATCACACATTTTCTCCAGTACTCAATGTCTATCGTTGAGAGGACATCACGCGTCAATTCTTTAACATCGCACATTTTCTCCAGTATTCAATGTCTATCGTTGAGAGGGCATCACGCGTCAATTCTTTAACATCACACATTTTCTCCAGTATTCAATGTCTATCGTTGAGAGGGCATCACGCGTCAATTCTTTAACATCACACATTTTCTCCAGTACTCAATGTCTATCGTTGAGAGGGCATCACGCGTCAATTCTTTAACATCACACATTTTCTCCAGTACTCAATGTCTATCGTTGAGAGGACGTCACGCGTCAATTCTTTAACATCACACATTTTCTCCAGTACTCAATGTCTATCGTTGAGAGGGCATCACGCGTCAATTCTTTAACATCACACATTTTCTCCAGTACTCAATGTCTATCGTTGAGAGGACGTCACGCGTCAATTCTTTAACATCACACATTTTCTCCAGTATTCAATGTCTATCGTTGAGAGGGCATCACGCGTCAATTCTTTAACATCACACATTTTCTCCAGTACTCAATGTCTATCGTTGAGAGGACGTCACGCGTCAATTCTTTAACATCACACATTTTCTCCAGTACTCAATGTCTATCGTTGAGAGGACATCACGCGTCAATTCTTTAACATCACACATTTTCTCCAGTACTCAATGTCTATCGTTGAGAGGACGTCACGCGTCAATTCTTTAACATCACACATTTTCTCCAGTATTCAATGTCTATCGTTGAGAGGGCATCACGCGTCAATTCTTTAACATCACACATTTTCTCCAGTACTCAATGTCTATCGTTGAGAGGGCATCACACGTCAATTCTTTAACATCACACATTTTCTCCAGTACTCAATGTCTATCGTTGAGAGGACGTCACGCGTCAATTCTTTAACATCACACATTTTCTCCAGTACTCAATGTCTATCGTTGAGAGGGCATCACGCGTCAATTCTTTAACATCACACATTTTCTCCAGTACTCAATGTCTGTCGTTGAGAGGACGTCACGCGTCAATTCTTTAACATCACACATTTTCTCCAGTACTCAATGTCTATCGTTGAGAGGACAGCACGCGTCAATTCTTTAACATCACACATTTTCTCCAGTATTCAATGTCTATCGTTGAGAGGGCATCACGCGTCAATTCTTTAACATCACACATTTTAAACGTCGTGTTCTGCGCAGCAACTTGCCCTTTGACTTTAGCCCACACAAGTTCTATTGGGTTGAGGTGCGAATGATAAGGTGGGAGACGAAGAGATGTGTGGCCATACTTTGACTTTAGCCCACACAAGTTCTATTGGGTTGAGGTGTGAATGATAAGGTGGGAGGCGAAGAGATGTGTGGCCATACTTTGACTTTAGCCCACACAAGTTCTATTGGGTTGAGGTGTGAATGATAAGGTGGGAGGCGAAGAGATGTGTGGCCATACTTTGACTTTAGCCCACACAAGTTCTATTGGGTTGAGGTGTGAATGATAAGGTGGGAGACGAAGAGATGTGTGGCCATACTTTGACTTTAGCCCACACAAGTTCTATTGGGTTGAGGTGTGAATGATAAGGTGGGAGGCGAAGAGATGTGTGGCCATACTTTGACTTTAGCCCACACAAGTTCTATTGGGTTGAGGTGTGAATGATAAGGTGGGAGGCGAAGAGATACCACCTTATCAAAAGTGGCCATACTTTACAATTATTTTATCAATTTGATATAACTTTGTCTTCTTAGTTTGTCTAACAAGTTGCAACAATTCTGGTTTTGACTGGGTGTTTTGAAAGGAAACATTTTCTTTTCTAAGCCATGTGATGATTTGATCTTTTGTGCTTGACGAATTAGGAACTTTGTCCTCCAGTGCTACCGCATTATGATAGGATGCTTTGTCCATTACAAGACATGAAGGTCTATCCAGAATGGGGAGTAGAGTGTTCTCTATTCAGTCTCTGAATATTCGCCCATTCATTTCAGTGTGGTAGTCCCTATTGTCTCTATACTTTGATTGAAAAATAAGTTGTGTGTCATTAACAAGACCATTCTCTCTACTGCCAGCATGTACCAATATAATGTGTTGTGTGTCATTAACAAGACCATTCTCTCTACTGCCAGCATGTACCAATATAATGTGTTGTGTGTCATTAACAAGACCATTCTCTCTACTGCCAGCATGTACCAATATAATGCGTTGTGTGTCATTAACAAGACCATTCTCTCTACTGCCAGCATGTACCGACATAATGTGTTGTGTGTCATTAACAAGACCGTTCTCTCTACTGCCAGCATGTACCAATATAATGTGTTGTGTGTCATTAACAAGACCATTCTCTCTACTGCCAGCATGTACCAATATAATGCGTTGTGTGTCATTAACAAGACCGTTCTCTCTACTGCCAGCATGTACCAATATAATGTGTTGTGTGTCATTAACAAGACAATTCTCTCTACTGCCAGCATGTACCAATATAATGCGTTGTGTGTCATTAACAAGACAATTCTCTCTACTGCCAGCATGTACCGACATAATGTGTTGTGTGTCATTAACAAGACCGTTCTCTCTACTGCCAGCATGTACCGACATAATGTGTTGTGTGTCATTAACAAGACCGTTCTCTCTACTGCCAGCATGTACCGACATAATGTGTTGTGTGTCATTAACAAGACCATTCTCTCTACTGCCAGCATGTACCGACATAATGTGTTGTGTGTCATTAACAAGACCGTTCTCTCTACTGCCAGCATGTACCAATATAATGTGTTTTGTGTCATTAACAAGATCATTCTCTCTATTGACAGCATGTACCAATATAATGCGTTGTCGTTTGCTGCTGGGAATGCTTCTTTTATTTTCTCTGTCAACTGATTACCACTCTTTCTCATATGTATGATGAGCATTGACCCACGTTTCATCTAAATATACTATATCGTAGCCTTCCATTCGTCGCTCACGGATCTGCCTCAGGTATTTGCTTCGGGCAGCTATCAGGTGTGGTTTTTCACAAACAATATTTCTACCACTAGCAGATTTTCGAAAAGTGAAACCAACGCCTCTTACGATTTTCCAAAGAGTTGTTTTTGAGATTCCAATATCACATTCTAATTGTAGTCGAACTTTCAGTTTGCGCAGTGTAACAAGTTGATTCGATTCAAACATTTTCGAAATCTCACGTCTAATAACATCTTTGTCAAAATCATCAACTTTCATTTTTCCGCCTTGCTTGACTGTCGCCTCTGCAGAGTCAAAGTTCTGTCCTATCCATCGACTGAAAGACTTTCTATTTAGTTCTGCCAGTGTTCGGTTTTCTGGGTTTTTTTAAATATCGTAATATAAAAAAGTCAAGTACCCCCGTCACGCCAAGTGGCGTATAGGGAATATGGTGTTAGTGACCATATATTTTACAGACCTTCAGCACATGATTTTTGGGGTAATGTGGTCAGTATTACGCCCGTGCCGCTTTACTTTCCCAGAAAAAAAATCCGGTACCCATTTGAGGCTTGGTGAACCCGGAAGCCGTCGGTTGGGATCGAACCCTACCTCTTGTCCTTTGTGGTCCAGTTCACTAACCACTGAGCTATCGCGGCTCCCACATATCGTAATATAACCGACCTCCATTAGCTTCCTTGCAAAAGTGCATGTACAATAACACAGTTACCTTTTGTATAGTGATGAATTTACGCGTTAAACTCTTCATGGTTTTAAAAATCAAGTAGTCACTTCACAACAGCTTACAAATCATCACACATACAGGAATATTCATTAATCGTAAATATTTTGTCAAACTACGCCTCTGGACCAATTTAACAAGAAACCGGAAATGAAATGACCAAAAAAAAACCTCGGAGTGGCTCCCGTCTTACAAGTTACGGTTCAGTGACTGAGACCAGGTTCTAATATAGTGGGGAGAGCACGTGAAATTTGCCTTTTTAAATGGTGAGTTGATTACAAAAAATGTGGGTATTTTAAAATGCTAAAATTTATGACAACAAGAAAATAATATTGTTTATATTCCTCAAATAAGCAACAATCTTTCCTAAATGCATGATAGGGCAAAAAATCAGACTGAAGAGGTCGGTGACAAAATAAGATTTCAATGAAAAATATTAATTACATAAATTCATCAGTTTCCCAAATAATGGATCAACTCTGTGGACACGAATTTGTGAACGAACTATAGACAGATGGATGAACTAGCTAACCGTGAGGGGGCTGTGATGGCCTCGGGTAAGGGTGGTAGCTCTGTCTGGCGTGTCTGAAGTTGAGCCTGTCGCTGGGGAAGGTGGTCAGGTTCATGTGCGGAGCCAACTGGTGGGCGGCAGGTGGGAGATACCAAGGTGCCGCCA
This sequence comes from Megaustenia siamemsis, assembly GCA_032433765.1. Classification (NCBI taxonomy): domain Eukaryota; kingdom Metazoa; phylum Mollusca; class Gastropoda; order Stylommatophora; family Ariophantidae; genus Megaustenia; species Megaustenia siamemsis. The sequence continues at coordinate 2,775,022 of JAVIAB010000107.1, read as the reverse complement.
CTGGAGAGAGAGAGAGAAAACGATTGAGAATTACTGGAAAGTTATATAGGCCGTGTTGAAAATAGTCGGGTCAAGACAAAGAAATGCATCAAACTTCTGCAGTAAAGTTAACAGTGAGGAGAAATGGACAAACACAAATATAGGGAAAAATGCTATGCTTAAAGCTTCACGTAACAAGTAGACAACGCAAATCCAAACGACGTTTCAGCGCAAAGGCCTTCAACAGGAGCAAACATGCAACACACGTACAAATATGTATTTACAAACATACAGCAGACGTACAAAAATGTATTTACAAACATACAAACACGTACAAATATGTATTTACAAACATAAAACACACGTACAAATATGTCTTAAATTGTAAAAAAATTATTTAAACATCGAAATATAATGAGAAATAAAGGAGTTTAAAATGTTCTCTGTAAGATGTAAGATGTAAGATGAATCTTTCTTCTTCCATAGATATGTGGTGGCAATATGAGACTATAATATGGGCATATGTAGGTATGGGAGCCAGATGGGACATGGAGATATGTGTTGGCAATATGAGACTATAATGTGGGCATATGTAGTATGGGAGCCAGATGGGACATGGAGATATGTGTTGGAAATATGAGACTATAATATGGGCATATGTAGTATGGGAGCCAGATGGGACATGGAGATATGTGTTGGAAATATGAGACTATAATATGGGCATATGTAGGTATTGGAGCGAGATGGGACATGGAGATATGTGTTGGAAATATGAGACTATAATATGGGCATATGTAGTATGGGAGCCAGATGGGACATGCAGATATGTGTTGGCAATATGAGACTATAATATGGGCATATGTAGGTATGGGAGCCAGATGGGACATGCAGATATGTGTTGGCAATATGAGACTATAATATGGGCATATGTAGGTATGGGAGCCAGATAGGACATGGAGATATGTGTTGGCAATATGAGACTATAATATGGGCATATGTAGGTATGGGAGCCAGATGGGACATGGAGATATGTGTTGGAAATATGAGACTATAATATGGGCATATGTAGGTATGGGAGCCAGATGGGACATGGATATATGTGTTGGAAATATGAGACTATAATATGGGCATATGCAGGTATGGGAGCGAGATGGAACATTGCAGTTATGGCAGATAGATGGGACATGCAGGTATGGGAGAGAGATGGGACATGCAGATATGGGAGAAAGATGGAACATGCAGGTATGGGAGAGTGATCGGACATGCAGATATGGGAGAAAGATGGGACATGTAGATATGGGAGAGAGATGGGACATGCAGATATGGGAGAAAGATGGGACATGCAGATTTTTTTGAGAAAGATGGGACATGCAGGTATGGGAGAGAGATGGGACATGCAGGTATGGGAGAGAGATGGGACATGCAGATATGGGATAGATATGGGACATGCAGGTATGGGAGAGAAATGGGACATACAGATGTAGGAGAAAGATGGGACATACAGATATGGGAGAGAGATTATACATGCAGGTATGGGAGAGAGATGGGACATGCAGGTATGGAAGAGAGATGGGACATGCATAAATGGGATAGAGATGGTACATACATATATGGGATAGATATGGGACATGCAGATATGGGATAGGGATGGGACATGCAGATATCAGAGAGAGATGGGACATGCAGATATCAGAGAGAGATGGGACATGCAGGTATGGGAGAGAGATGAGACATGCAGATAAAGGAGAAAAATAGGATATGTAGGCATGGGAGTGAGATGGGACATGCATATATAGTAGAGATATGTGACATGCAGATATGGGATAGAGATGGGACATGCAGATATGGGAGAGAGATGCGATATACAGATATGGGAGAAAGATGGGACATGCAGCATGCAGATATTGGATAGAGATGGGATATGCAGATAAGTGATTGAGATGGTACATATATATGTATATATATATATGGTATTGAGATGGGGCATGCAGAAATGGGAGAGAGATGGGACATGCAAGAATGAGAGAGATGGGACACGCAGATATGTGATGGAGATGGGGCATGCAGGTATGGGAGAGAGATTGGACATGCAGGTATGGGAGAGAGATGGGACAGGCATATATGGGAGAGAGATATGACATGCAGGTATGGGAGAGAGATGGGACATGCAGATATGGGAGAGAGATAGGACAAGCTGGTATGGGAGAGATATGGGACATGCAGTTATGGGATAGAGATAGGACATGCAGGTATGGGAGAGAGATGGGACATGCAGAAATGGCATAGAGATGGGACATGCAGATATGAGAGGGAGATGGGACATGCAGATATGGGATAGAGATTGGACATGCAGATATGGGATAGAGATGGGACATGCAGATATGAGAAAGTGATGGGAATAAGCAGGTATGGGAGAGAGATGGGACATGCAGATATAGGAGAAAGATAGGACATGAATGTATGGGATAGAGATGGGACATGCAGAAATGGGAGAGAGATAGGACATGCAGGTATGGAAGAGAGATGGGACATGCAGATATGGGAGAGAGATGGGACATGCAGTTATGGGAGAGAGATGGGACATGCAGATATGAGAGAGAGATGGGATATGCAGGTATGGGAAATAGATGGGACATATATATATGGCATAGAGATGGGGCATGCAGAAATGGGAGAGAGATGGGACATGCAGTTATGGGAGAGAGATGGGACATACAGATATGAGAGAGACGGATGGGACATGCAAATATGATAGAGAGATGGGACATGCAGATATGAGAGAGAGAGAGAGATGGGACATGCAGATATGATAGAGAGATGGGACATGCAGATATGATAGAGAGATGGGTCATGCAGATATAGGAGAGAGATAGGCATGCAGGTATGGGTGAGATATGTTACATACATATGTTGGAGAAAAATGGGACATACAGATATGAGAGAGAGAGAGATGGGACAAGCAGATATGGGATAGAGATGGGACATGCAGATATGAGAGAGAGATAGGGCATGCAAGTATGGGATAGAGATGGGACATGCAGGTATGGGAGAGAGATGGGACATGCAGATAGGGGAGAGAGATGGGCCATGCAGTTATGGGATAGAGATGGGACATGCAGGTATGGGAAAAAGATGGGACATGCAGGTATGGGAGATAGATGGGACATGCAGATATGGGAGAGAGATGGGACATGCAGATATGAGAGAGAGATGGGATATGCAGGTATGGGAAATAGATGGGACATATATATATGGCATAGAGATGGGGCATGCAGAAATGGGAGAGAGATGGGACACGCAGATATGTGATGGAGATGGGACATGCATGTATGGGAGAGAGATTGGACATGCAGATATGGGAGAGAGATGGGACATGCAGATATAGGAGAAAGATAGGACATGCATGTATGGGAGGGAGATGGGACATGCAGGTATGGGATACAGATGGGACATGCAGGTATGGGAGAGAGATTGGACATACAGATATGTGAGTGAGATGGGACATGCAGAAATGGCATAGAGATGGGACATGCAGATAGGGGAGAGAGATGGGACATGCAGATATGGGATAGAGATGGGACATGCAGATATGGGAGGGAGATGGGACATGCAGATATGGGATAGAGATTAGTCATGCAGATATGGAATAGAGATGGGACATGCAGATATAGGAGAAAGATAAGACATCTTCATCAGCAAAGCCATATCTATGGAATGTTCATCTGACATTGTTCTTGAATGATGTCCAAGTTAATGAGACATCAGAATCGTGTGGCAGCAGCTACAAGAAGGGAGCGGAGAACATCATCAATTGTGTTTTTACTAACTACAGGTCATGTGGCTTCTGTTGGATTGGAAATGATAACTTACCACCACTGTGTGGCTTTATGTTTGGAATTGGAGTCATCAATGATGGCCTAACATCATAAAGTGCTACGACGATCATCATTTTCGGGAGGACGTAAACTCCCATGGTATATGGTGGATAGGCTGCAGGAACCATTGAAGGCTATGTCTGAAAAGTGTTCCTTCTTGCAGTTTCCTCATATTCCAAGTCCGGCTTGTTGCAGGAGCTACTGAGTTAAGTGCTCTGTGCACACCGTGAGCTGTGTGTCTCATCCGTTTTGATCCTGCTTCAATATCCCGCTTGTTTACGATGAATGATGATATCGTAAGACGGGGAACAGTTGGCTGTGTTCACTTTCTGCGCGGTTTCGCCTTATGTCTTTTGGCGTGTGCTGAGACTGCTACGATGGGGACTACAGTTACCTTTCTTTGTTTGGGAGATGAGTTAGTAATTCGGATGATTCCACTGGCACGGGCGGTTGAGCAATTATGGATTTTAATTCGTTTGCTGTGAGACCGAGGCCTTCCATAGCCAATAACAATAGTCAATAAGACATGCATGTATGGGATAGAGATGGGACATTCAGATATGGGAGATAGATAGGACATGCATGTATGGAAGAGAGATGGGACATGCAGATATAGGAGAGAGATGGGACATACAGATATGGGTGAGAGATAAGACATGCAGTTATGGGAGAGAGATGGGACAAACAGATATGGGAGAAAGATGGGTCATGCAGATATGGGAGAGAGATGGGACATGCAGGTATGAGAGTGAGATTGGACATGTATGGGAGAGAGATGTGACATGAGATATGAGAGAGAGATGGGACATGCATATATGAGAGAGAGAGATGGGACATTCAGGTATGGGAGAGAGATGGGACAGGTTATTTAGGGAGCTGAGCACATACAAATTATTTAGAGAGCTGGTCACATACAAGTTATTTAGAGAGTTGTGCACATGCAAGTTATTTAGGGAGGTGGGCACATGCAAGTTATTTAGGGAGCTGGGCACATACAATTTATTTAGGGAGGTGGGCACATGCAAGTTATTTAGGGAGCTGGGCACATACAATTTATTTAGGGAGGTGGGCACATACAAGTTATTTAGGGAGGTGGGCAAATACAAGTTATTTAGGGAGGTGGGCACATACAAGTTATTTAGGGAGGTGGGCAAATACAAGTTATTTAGGGGGGTGGACACATACAGGTTATTTAGGGAGGTGGACACATACAAGTTATTTAGGGAGCTGGGCACATACAGGTTATTTAGGGAGGTGGACACATACAGGTTATTTAGGGAGCTGGGCACATACAGGTTATTTAGGGAGGTGGACACATACAGGTTATTTAGGGAGGTGGACACATACAAGTTATTTAGGGAGGTGGACACATACAAGTTATTTAGGGAGGTGGACACATACAAGTTATTTAGGGAGGTGGACACATACAAGTTATTTAGGGAGCTGGGCACATACAGGTTATTTAGGGAGGTGGACACATACAGGTTATTTAGGGAGGTGGACACATACAAGTTATTTAGGGAGGTGGACACATACAGGTTATTTAAGGAGGTGGACACATACAGGTTATTTAGGGAGCCGGGCACATACAAGTTAATTAGGGAGGTGGACACATACAAGTTATTTAGGGAGGTGGACACATACAAGTTATTTAGGGAGGTGGACACATACAGGTTATTTAGGGAGGTGGACACATACAAGTTATTTAGGGAGCTGGGCACATACAAGTTATTTAGGGAGGTGGACACATACAAGTTATTTAGGGAGGTGGGCACATACAAGTTATTTAGGGAGGTGGACACATACAAGTTATTTAGGGAGGTGGACACATACAAGTTATTTAGGGAGGTGGGCACATACAAGTTATTTAGGGAGGTGGGCACATACAGGTTATTTAGGGAGCTGGGCACATACAGGTTATTTAGGGAGCTGGGGACATATAAGTTATTTAGGGAGCTGGGCACATACAAGTTATTTAGGGAGGTGGGCACATACAGGTTATTTAGGGAGCTGGGCACATACAGGTTATTTAGGGAGCTGGGGACATATAAGTTATTTAGGGAGCTGGGCACATACAAGTTATTTAGGGAGCTGGGCACATTCAGATAATTTAGGGAGCTGGGCACATACAAGTTATTTAGGGAGCTGGGCACATACAAGTTATTTAGAGAGCTGGGCACATACAATTATGTTTAGGAGATGGTTACAGATAGGTGTGTAAGGGAGATGGACACATACAGATGTTAGAATATTGGGTACATACAAGTGTATTAGGGAGATGTGTACATACAGGTGTGTTAGAGAGATGTGCACATACAGGTAAATTAGGGAGATTGACACAAACAGGTATGTTAGAAAGATTGGCACATACAGGTATGTTAGGGAGATGGACACATACAGGTGTTAGAAGGTTGGGTACATACAGGTGTGTTTGGGAGATGTGCACATACATGTGTGTTAGAGAAATGTGCACATACAATTGTGTTAGGGAGATGTGCACATACAGGTATGTTAGGTAGATGTGCACATACAGGTATGTTAGGGAGATGTACACATACTGGTAAATTAGGGAGTTTGACACATACAGGTATGTTAGGAAGATTAGCACATACAGGTATGTTAGAGAGATGGACACATACAGGTGTTAGAAAGTTGGGTACATACAGGTGTGTTAGGAAGATGTGCACATACAGGTGTATTAGGGAGATGTGCACATACAGGTGTGTTAGGGAAATGGACACATACATGTATGTTAGGAAGATTGGCACATACATTATGTTAGAGAGATGTGCACATACAGGTGTTTGAGGGTTGAGTACATACAGGTGTGTTAGGGAGATGTGAGCATACAGGTGTGTTAGGGAGATGTGCACATACAGGTGTGTTAGGGAGATATGCACATACACATGTGTTAGGGAGATGTGCACATACAAGTGTGTTAGAGAAATGGACACATACACGTATGTTAGCAAGATTGGCACATACAGGTATGTTAGGGAGATGGACACATAAAGGTATGGTATGTAGATGGGCACATACAGGTATGGGGGAAGGTGAACACATACAGGTATGTTAAGTAGATGGACACATACAGGTATGGTATGTAGATGGTCACATACAGGTATGGTATGTAGATGGGCACATACAGGTATGGTATGTAGATGGTCACACATACAGGTATGGAGGAAGATGAACACATACATGCATGTTAAGTAGATGGACACATACCATATATGGTATGTAGATGGTCACATACAGGTATGGTATGTAGATGGGCACATACAGGTATGGAGGAAGATGAACACATACAGGTATGGTATGTAGATGGTCACATACAGGTATGGTATGTAGATGGCCACATACATGTATGGTATGTAGATGGTCACATACAGGTATGGTATGTAGATGGTCACATACAGGTATGGTATGTAGATGGTCACATACAGGTATGGTATGTAGATGGTCACATACAGGTATGGTATGTAGATGGGCACATACAGGTATGGTATGTAGATGGGCACATACAGGTATGGTATGTAGATGGTCACATACATGTATGGTATGTAGATGGTCACATACAGGTATGGTATGTAGATGGGCACATACAGTTATGGTATGTAGATGGTCACATACAGGTTTGATAAGGAGATGGACACATACAGGTATGGTATGTAGATGGGCACATACAGGTATTCAAGAGAAATGGACATATACATGTATGTTAGGGAAATGGACATGTACAGATATGTACAGAGGTGGGCACATACAAGTATGTTAGGGAGATGGACACATTATGCAATGTCATAAATGTGGACAAATAACTACCAGTGCTTAACAAATAGACAAACAACTTGAAAAGTGAAACAATTGGACACATAACTTACAGTGCGACAGGGCTCTCTCCTGATCGGACAATGGATCATCAAAGTAACCTCTCTGATCAGGTCTGTGGTTGAGATCAATATCATCATCATTTCTCACTTACTGTTCTCTTTATTTAATGTTCAGGTCAATACTTTTATCTCTCACTCCTCTCTCTCTCTCTCTCTCTCTCTCTCTCTCTTTCTCTTCTCCCATTATTTTCTTTAATTCGATGCTTACAAATAACAGAAACTGTTAAACAAGAGACAAGTCGATCATCTCTAGATACCACTAGCAGTTATCAAGCAAGACACATTGTTTACATAAAGAATATAGCAAAAGAATATGGATGAAGTACTGTAACATTAGACAACATGTGAAGTACTGTAACATTAGACAACATGTGAAGTACTGTAAGATAAAAAAAACATGACATACTGTAACATGAGAAAACGTGAAGTACTGTAACATGAGAAAACATATGAAGTACTGTAAAATGAGAAAACATATGAAGTACTGTAACATGAGAAAACATATGAAGTACTGTAACATAAGAAAACGTATGAAGTACTGTAACATTAAAAACATATCAAGTACTAAAAGAAATCAATGAAATAGATTAGAGTTAGCAAACAAGGAATAAAGACAGACAATTTTGAAGAATAAATGGAATAGAATGGAAATGTTTCAAGCTAAGAGGATCGCACAAACATCACAACAAAGATAGATCGATACTGTTGACATTAGGGTCAGCTACCCATAGTTGACGGTTGACTTTAAAACTAGCGACTCATAGTTGACTGTAGAGTCATACACTTATTATTGTTTGATGTTAAAGCCAGTGCACACGAAGACCCTTCTGCATAATGACGTCAAAGAGATTGAAACAGGGAATTAGCTCAGGTAAAGATATCAACAAGAGACGACAAATATCCAAATATAGTTTGTAGCTGAAAAGAAAATATCATCTTTCAGTTAAGAAGAAAACACCACCTTTCAATTAAGAAGAAAACACCAACTTTCAGTTAAGAAGAAAACACCACCTTTCAGTTAAGAAGAAAACACCACCTTTCAGTTAAGAAGAAAACACCACCTTTCAGTTAAGAAGAAAACACCACCTTTCAGTTGAGAAGAAAACACCACCTTTCAGTTGAGAAGAAAACACCACCTTTCAGTTAAGAAGAAATCACCTTTTTTCAGTTAAGAAGAAAACACCACCTTTCAGTTGAGAAGAAAACACCATCTTTCAGTTGAGAAGAAAACACCATCTTTCAGTTAAGAAGAAAACACCACCTTTCAGTTAAGAAGAAAACACCACCTTTCAGTTAAGAAGAAAACACCATCTTTCAGTTAAGAAGAAAACACCACCTTTCAGTTGAGAAGAAAACACCACCTTTCAGTTGAGAAGAAAACACCACCTTTCAGTTGAGAGGAAAACACCATCTTTCAGTTGAGAAGAAAACAACATCTTTCAGTTGAGAAGAAATCACCATCTTTCAGGTAAGAAGAAAACACCATCTTTCAGTTGAGAAGAAAACATCATCTTCAGATGAGAAGAAAAAACCATCTTTCAGTTGAGAAGAAAACACCATCTTTCAGTTAAGAAGAAAACACCACCTTTCAGTTGAGAAGAAAACACCACCTTTCAGTTGAGAAGAAAACACCACCTTTCAGTTAAGAAGAAATCACCTTTTTTTCAGTTAAGAAGAAAACACCATCTTTCAGTTGAGAAGAAAACACCATCTTTCAGTTGAGAAGAAAACACCATCTTTCAGTTGAGAAGAAAACATCATCTTTCGGCTAGTCAGACATAATACATTTCTAACAAGGAACAAAACACAGCATTTCAGCTGAGAACAACTAATAGCAAAACCGTTTTTTTTTCAAAGAAGAACTTTGAAGAAATCAGTCTTTCAGATCAGAGCGAAGCACAGCATTTCAACTGAGAACACAGAACAGAAAGGAACGTCAGCACCCACATGAGACAATGCCAAGTGCTGGATTCTCTGATCTCAGAAAGGAGACATTTGTCTTGGGATCTTACAAATTAATTTCTTGATTTGACATAGAAACTACAACGTTCGTACACTGGGGACTGCCAGTAATGGAGTTTCAATAGTAGAACCTATATCATCAACAACAGAACCTATATCATCAACAACAGAACCTATATCATCAACAACAGAACCTATATCATCAACAACAGAACTTATATCATCAACAACAGAACCCATATCATCAAAAACAGAACCTATATCATCAACAACAGAACCTATATCATCAAAACAGAACCTATATCACAAACAACAGAACCTATATCATCAACAACAGAACCTATATCATCAACAACAGAACCTATATCATCAACAACAGAACCTATATCATCAACAACAGAACCTATATCATCAACAACAGAACCTATATCATCAAGAACATAACCTATATCATCAACAACAGAACCTATATCATCAAGAACAGAACCTATATCATCAACAACAGAACTTATATCATCAACAACAGAACCTATATCATCAACAACAGAACCTATATCATCAACAACAGAACCTATATCATCAACAACAGAACCTATATCATCAACAACAGAACCCATATCATCAAAAACAGAACCTATATCATCAACAACAGAACCTATATCATCAACAACAGAACCTATATCAACAACAACAGAACCTATATCATCAAGAACAGAACCTATATCATCAACAACAGAACCTATATCATCAACAACAGAACCTATATCACCAACAACAGAACCTATATCATCAACAACAGAACCTATGTCATCAAGAACAGAACCTATGTCATCAAGAACATAACCTATATCATCAACAACAGAACCTATATCATCAACAACAGAACCTATATCATCAACAACAGAACCTATATCATCAACAACAGAACCTATATCATCAACAACAGAACCTATATCATCAACAACAGAACCTATATCATCAACAACAGAACCTATATCATCAACAACAGAACCTATATCATCAACAACAGAACCTATATCATCAACAACAGAACCTATATCATCAACAACAGAACCTATATCATCAACAACATAACCTATATCACCAACAACAGAACTGCATTAACAACGAAGCACACATCAACAACAACAGAACACACATCAACAACAATGGAACACACATCAACAACAACGGAACACACATCAACAACAACGGAACCTGCATCATCATCATCATCAACAACAACAACGGAACCTGCATCATCATCATCTTCAACAACAACGGAACACACATCAACAACAACGGAACCTGCATCATCAACAACAACCTACGTATGCATCTGTGGCTATCATTATAATCTGAATTACCTCTGCTTGATGTCCAGGAACGCTTTAGCGAATGGGTTGTGCTGGATCTTCAGGGCTGTGATCTGTGGTAGGACAGAAATAACAAGTGGGGCGTTCACGTGTCAATCATTGTATTATTGGGAGAATACAAGTGGGGGGGTGGGGGGGTGATGAAAAGTCATTTATTACATTGACTTCAGATGTTTCAGTTGGTCTCACCATAAGTTCCTCCGTTTTGTCAGCTTCTAAATCTTTGTAAAGGAGCCGAAGCTTTATACCGGATCTTCGGTTTTAGAGAGTTAAACAGTGTACAAGAAGTGTGGGAGCTAACAGAGTTAAGAATTGAATCGCCCCGACAAACACAACACAATGTATGTACACAACTACGCCTAATGAACGCCATTTTTAATGGTGGATAATGAAGATGACCTATTTATTCCTTTAGTCGTCTTGGGGAGAACCAGAGAGAGAAAGACAGAAATTAAAACGTCACGGAATAAGAGGAAAATCACTTTCAAACTTTCAAGATCTTCAACTCTCGTCTATTGATGGTGTCATTAATTGCTGCTACAAATATTCGTTCAGATTCTCTGTCGTTCGTTCAGTTTTCCCACTACAGCAAGTGTTGTATAGGGGCGTCAGTCTAGGCATGTACAAGACGCCGACTATAGTAGTATATGACGGTCGAAACGAGCCTCATTCTCGCCACCGATGTCGAGTTATTCCATTATATTACTGGCTATATATTCCATTATATTACTGGCTATATATTCCATTATATTACCGGCTATATATTCCATTATATTACTGGCTATATATTCCATTATATTACTGGCTATATATTCCATTATACTACTGGCTATATATTCCATTATATTACCGGCTATATATTCCATTATATTACCGGCTATATATTCCATTATATTACTGGCTATATATTCCATTATATTACTGGCTATATATTCCATTATATTACTGGCTATATATTCCATTATATTACTGGCTATATATTCCATTATATTACTGGCTATATATTCCATTATATTACTGGCTATATATTCCATTATATTACTGGCTATATATTCCATTATATTACTGGCTATATATTCCATTATATTACTGGCTATATATTCCATTATATTACTGGCTATATATTCCATTATATTACTGGCTATATATTCCATTATATTACTGGCTATATATTCAAGTTAGCGAGCTGAGGTTTTCTCGAAAACACCCAAAACTTATGACGTCATTAGATATGCGAGCTATAGACGGTTGATGTCATTTTACCCGCAACTGCCCCTGCTGGCAATGCTGAAAACGTCATAAGCTTTGGGTTATTCCTGTCAGCCAGCGGGCTTGAGATATATTTGGCGTTGGCAGTAACTTGTAGAATGTTGACCTTAACCCGAGCAGCATCAGTCCCACGACCCAACTCACCTCCTCGTTCTGGTAGGCCGTGACTGCAATAAACCTGGTCTCCGGGAAACTAAAGGTCAAGATGGTCTTCTTCTGTGTCCTTGAGTTGACCTTGACCACGTGCAGGCGTGGCTCGTACTTATGGAGAGAGTTCAGCATAATCTGTTGAAGGTCAATAGTTCATGGTTATTGCAAGGTAAAGGTTCATTAAAATGGCGAAGCTGGCAAGGTCAATTGCAAGGTAGAGGGAAGGTACAAATCAGTGGCTAGAAAGCAAGTACTCGACCAAGATACCTGGTGAAGCTGGCAAGGTCAATTACAAGGTAGAGGGAAGGTACAAATCAGTGGCTAGAAAGCAAGTACTCGACCAAGATACCTGGTGAAGCTGGCAAGGTCAATTGCAAGGTAGAGGGAAGGTACAAATCAGTGGCTAGAAAGCAAGTACTCGACCAAGATACCTGGTGAAGCTGGCAAGGTCAATTACAAGGTAGAGGGAAGGTACAAATCAGTGGCTAGAAAGCAAGTACTCGACCAAGATACCTGGTGAAGCTGGCAAGGTCAATTACAAGGTAGAGGGAAGGTACAAATCAGTGGCTAGAAGGCAAGTACTCGACCAAGATACCTGCTAGACGAAGAGCGTGAGTGAAAGATGGCATATCATCGTATATCTACGTATGTGTCAATTAATTTGAGATGCATTCCTATTATTATTATTATTGTTATTAGTAGTAGTAGTAGTAGTAGTAGTAGTAGTAGTATTAGTGGTAGTGGTAGTGCTGGTCGTGGTAGTAGTAGTAGTAGTAGTATTAGTAGTAGTAGTAGTAGTAGTAGAAGTAGTAGTAGAAGAAGTAGTAGTAGTAGAAGTAGTAGTTGTAGTAGACGTAGTAGTAGAAGTAGTATTAGTAGAAGTAGTAGTAGTAGTAGAAGTAGTAGTTGTAGTAGACGTAGTAGTAGTAGTAGAAGAAGTAGTAGTGGTAGAAGTAGTAGTTGTAATAGACGTAGTAGTAGAAGTAGTAGTAGTAGACGTAGTAGTAGAAGTAGTAGTTGTAGTAGTAGTAGTAGTAGAAGTAGTAGTAGTAGAAGTAGTAATTGTAGTAGAAGTAGTAGTAGAAGTAGTAGTTGTAGTAGAAGTAGTAGTTGTAGTAGTAGTAGTAGTAGAAGTAGTAGTTGTAGTAGACGTAGTAGTAGAAGTAGTAGTGGTAGAAGTAGTAGTTGTAGTAGAAGTAGTAGTTGTAGTAGTAGTAGTAGAAGTAGTAGTAGTAGAAGTAGTAGTTGTAGTAGTAGTAGTAGTAGAAGTAGTAGTTGTAGTAGTAGTAGTAGAAGTAGTAGTTGTAGTAGTAGTAGTAGTAGAAGTAGTAGTAGTAGTAGTAGTAGTAGTAGTAGTAGAAGTAGTAGTAGTAGTAGTAGTAGAAGTAGTAGTAGTAGTAGAAGTAGTAGTTGTAGTAGTAGTAGTAGTAGTAGAAGTAGTAGTAGTAGTAGTAGTAGAAGTAGTAGTAGTAGAAGTAGTAGTTGTAGTAGAAGTAGTAGTAGAAGTAGTAGTTGTAGTAGACGTAGTAGTAGAAGTAGTAGTGGTAGAAGTAGTAGTTGTAGTAGAAGTAGTAGTTGTAGTAGTAGTAGTAGTAGAAGTAGTAGTAGTAGTAGAAGTAGTAGTTGTAGTAGAAGTAGTAGTAGAAGTAGTAGTGGTAGAAGTAGTAGTTGTAGTAGAAGTAGTAGTGGTAGTAGTAGTAGTAGTAGAAGAAGTAGTTGTAGTAGAAGTAGTAGTGGTAGTAGTAGTTGTAGTAGAAGTAGTAGTAGAAGTAGTAGTAGTAGTAGAAGTAGTAGTTGTAGTAGAAGTAGTAGTAGTAGTGGTAGAAGTAGTAGTTGTAGTAGAAGTAGTAGTGGTAGAAGTAGTAGTTGTAGTAGAAGTAGTAGTGGTAGTAGTAGTAGTGGTAGAAGTAGTAGTTGTAGTAGAAGTAGTAGTGGTAGTAGTAGTTGTAGTAGAAGTAGTAGTAGAAGTAGTAGTAGTAGTAGAAGTAGTAGTTGTAGTAGAAGTAGTAGTAGAAGTAGTAGTAGTAGTAGAAGTAGTAGTTGTAGTAGTTGTAGTAGTAGTAGTAGAAGTAGTAGTTGTAGTAGAAGTAGTAGTTGTAGTAGAAGTAGTAGTAGTAGTAGAAGTAGTAGTTGTAGTAGTAGAAGTAGTAGTTGTAGTAGAAGTAGTAGTTGTAGTAGAAGTAGTAGTTGTAGTAGAAGTAGTAGTTGTAGTAGAAGTAGTAGTAGAAGTAGTAGTTGTAGTAGACGTAGTAGTAGAAGTAGTAGTGGTAGAAGTAGTAGTTGTAGTAGAAGTAGTAGTTTTAGTAGTAGTAGTAGTAGTAGAAGTAGTAGTAGTAGTAGAAGTAGTAGTTGTAGTAGAAGTAGTAGTAGAAGTAGTAGTAGTAGTAGAAGTAGTAGTGGTAGTAGTAGTTGTAGTAGAAGTAGTGGTAGAAGTAGTAGTTGTAGTAGAAGTAGTAGTGGTAGTAGTAGTTGTAGTAGAAGTAGTAGTAGAAGTAGTAGTAGTAGTAGAAGTAGTAGTTGTAGTAGAAGTAGTAGTAGTAGTGGTAGAAGTAGTAGTTGTAGTAGAAGTAGTAGTGGTAGAAGTAGTAGTTGTAGTAGAAGTAGTAGTGGTAGTAGTAGTAGTGGTAGAAGTAGTAGTTGTAGTAGAAGTAGTAGTGGTAGTAGTAGTTGTAGTAGAAGTAGTAGTAGAAGTAGTAGTAGTAGTAGTAGAAGTAGTAGTTGTAGTAGAAGTAGTAGTAGAAGTAGTAGTAGTAGTAGAAGTAGTAGTTGTAGTAGTTGTAGTAGTAGTAGTAGAAGTAGTAGTTGTAGTAGAAGTAGTGGTTGTAGTAGAAGTAGTAGTAGTAGTAGAAGTAGTAGTTGTAGTAGTAGAAGTAGTAGTTGTAGTAGAAGTAGTAGTTGTAGTAGAAGTAGTAGTTGTAGTAGAAGTAGTAGTTGTAGTAGAAGTAGTAGTTGTAGTAGTAGAAGTAGTAGTAGTAGTAGAAGTAGTAGTTGTAGTAGTAGAAGTAGTAGTAGTAGAAGTAGTAGTTGTAGTAGAAGTAGTAGTTGTAGTAGAAGTAGTAGTTGTAGTAGTAGAAGTAGTAGTAGTAGTAGAAGTAGTAGTTGTAGTAGTAGAAGTAGTAGTAGTAGAAGTAGTAGTTGTAGTAGAAGTAGTAGTTGTAGTAGAAGTAGTAGTTGTAGTAGTAGAAGTAGTAGTAGTAGAAGTAGTAGTTGTAGTAGAAGTAGTAGTTGTAGTAGAAGTAGTAGTTGTAGTAGTAGAAGTAGTAGTAGTAGTAGAAGTAGTAGTTGTAGTAGAAGTAGTAGTTGTAGTAGAAGTAGTAGTTGTAGTAGTAGAAGTAGTAGTTGTAGTAGAAGTAGTAGTTGTAGTAGAAGTAGTAGTTGTAGTAGAAGTAGTAGTTGTAGTAGAAGTAGTAGTTGTAGTAGTAGAAGTAGTAGTAGTAGAAGTAGTAGTTGTAGTAGAAGTAGTAGTTGTAGTAGACGTAGTAGTTGTAGTAGAAGTAGTAGTTGTAGTAGAAGTAGTAGTTGTAGTAGAAGTAGTAGTAGTAGTAGAAGTAGTAGTTGTAGTAGAAGTAGTAGTTGTAGTAGAAGTAGTAGTTGTAGTAGTAGAAGTAGTAGTAGTAGAAGTAGTAGTTGTAGTAGAAGTAGTAGTTGTAGTAGACGTAGTAGTTGTAGTAGAAGTAGTAGTAGTAGTAGAAGTAGTAGTTGTAGTAGAAGTAGTAGTAGTAGTAGAAGTAGTAGTTGTAGTAGAAGTAGTAATTGTAGTAGAAGTAGTAGTAGTAGTAGTAGAAGTAATTGTAGTAGAAGTAGTAGTTGTAGTAGAAGTAGTAGTAGTAGTAGAAGTAGTAATTGTAGTAGAAGTAGTAGTTGTAGTAGAAGTAGTAGTTGTAGTAGAAGTAGTAGTAGTAGTAGAAGTAGTAATTGTAGTAGAAGTAGTAGTTGTAGTAGACGTAGTAGTAGTAGTAGAAGTAGTAGTAGTAGCAGTAGTAGAAGTAGTAATAGTAGTAGTAGTAGTAGTAGTAGTGGTAGCAGTAGTAGTAGTAGTAGTAGACGTAGTAGTAGTAGTAGTAGTAGTAATAGTAGTAGTAGTAGTAGTAGTAGTAATAGTAGTAGTAGCAGTAGTAGACGTAGTAGTAGTAGTAGTAATAGTAGTAGTAGTAGTAGTAGTAGTAGTAGTAGTAGTGGTAGCAGCAGTAGTAGTAGTAGTAGTAGTAATAGTAGTAGTAGTAGTAGTAGACGTAGTAGTAGTAGTAGTAATAGTAGTAGTAGTAGTAGTAGTAGTGGTAGCAGTAGCAGTAGTAGTAGTAGTGGTAGCAGTAGTAGTAGTAGTAGTAGTGGTAGCAGTAGTAGTAGTAGTAGTAGTGGTGGTGGTAGCAGTAGTAGTAGTAGTAGTAGTGGTAGCAGTAGTAGTAGTAATAGTAGTAGTAGCAGTAGTAGACGTAGTAGTAGTAGTAGTAGTAGTAGTAGTAGTAGTAATAGTAGTAGTAGTAGTAGTAGTAGTAGTGGTAGCAGTAGCAGTAGCAGTAGTAGTAGTAGTAGTAGTAGTAGTAGTAATAGTAGTAGTAGTAGTAGTAGTAGTGGTAGCAGTAGCAGTAGTAGTAGTAGTAGTAGTAGTAGTAGCAGTAGTAGTAGTAGTAGTAGTAGTATTAGTAGTAGTAGTAGTAGTAGTAATAACCTCCTCAGTCATAGTTGACTATAGTAGCCTCCGTCAGTCATAGTTGACTATAGATTTTGCAGCGCCCCTAGAAATGTTATTTTATCTTTACTTTCTCCGTGTATTCTCTGTTTCTATGAATCTGTCCGCTTCTTGTTTGAGTTGCAGCTTTAGAGTGTGTTTCTAAAGATTGCGGTCTGCAGTAATGTCTTCCCAGGCTGCAGGGTTTATGTTCAGATTTTGATGTCACGTTTACACACGTTTATAAATCGGAGTGTTGAGCTCTCCCTAGTTCTTTTGCCATTTATTGTTATTGTGACACATTTATTACTAGTTAATGCGTGTAAAATAGCTCTCTGTGTGTTATTTTTTCTTCTGCTTTAACACGATAACCTATCTTACTTTCTCGTCATTGAAACAATGCTAAATTATTTCCTTTTGATGTCCTTGTTTACTGAAGAAGCCCGCATGTCGACCAAAGCATCAATAATCTCCATTGTCCTCTTTTGTAAAGCTATCACCACACACTGTGCTTTACTCGTTCCACGCTTACACTATATTCAGTAGACACCGCAGTAGCTGACAATGTGCTCTTTTACTTGAACTAATTTTGTTCCTTGAGTTAGTGACTTAGAGGCAGACCAAAACTAACATGGACGAGTAACATCAAAAGATGGACAAGACAGCTTATGACAACCTGCACCATCAAAGCAAGAGAGTGGAATGGAGCTCCATGGTAGCCAATCCTCGATGTGGAGACGGCACTCGATGATAATGATGACCCATTTATTTCCGTCACGAGTCACTCTAAGTGCTTTTTGTCCTTGAAGTTATCCGCCGAGGCACTTGATGCATCAGACATCACGCCTCTAGCACTCCCATGTACGAGATGAGTCGATCTGACGTCATAGACGACGATCAAGGCAGGACGAGTGGTCTCTACATCCACAAAATCTTTGCTATTGTGGGCGCTCCAGATGAGCTTAATTTGATCAGAGATGTGAAACATAACCGACGGAACAACGAGGGCAGTCAATCCACCCAAGCTGTGTGAGTGCATGGAACTGACGAGACAATTTATTAGCTGACGCGAAACGATTTTAGCAACTCGTGGGGATGCACTTGATAACGAAGCGAAGATAGAAGACGATTAATTGAGGACTGTACAGAGGTTACGCCTTACAGATGCGCGTCATAGCCTGTGTCTGTGTATGTGTAAGTTGATTGTATAGTCAAGTGTATGCTGAAGGAAGGAAGTAAGGAAGGAAGGAGGAAGGAAGAAAGAGAGGAAGGGAGGGAGGAAGGAAGGGACGGAGTACGGAAGGACGATAGGAAGAGAGGGAGGAAGGGAGAGGCAGAGTATGGAAGGAAGGTAGGAAGGAGGGACGGAAGGAAGGAAGGAAGGAAGAAATGTAAGAAGGACGGGAGGAAGGGAGGCAGGAAGAAAGGAAGGGAATGAGGTAAGAAAGGAAGGGAAGGGAGGGAGGGAAGGAAGGAGGGAAGGGAAGGGAGGAAGGAAGGAAGGAAGGAAGGAAGGAAGGAAGGAAGGAAGGAAGGAAGGAAGGAAGGAAGGAAGGAAGGAAGGAAGGAAGGAAGGAAGGAAGGAAGGAAGGAAGGAAGGAAGGAAGGAAGGAAGGAAGGAAGGAAGGAAGGAAGGAAGGAAGGAAGGAAGGAAGGAAGGAAGGAAGGAAATAGAGCGGTCCACCAACCAGTCAAAGCATTTCTCTCCATCAATTTAGAAATAAAAATGACCCATTCTAGTTATAAGATTCCGTCAGTCTTTAGAGCCAAATGATTAAGGTCCCTTTGCAGCGCACTTTAGGAAATGTTATATTTTCTTTTGGCGTTTCATTTGGCCTAGAGGTAACATGTTAGGGCTGGATGGTCTAGAGGTAACATGTTAGGGCTGGATGGTCTAGAGGTAACATGTCAGGGCTGGATGGTCTAGAGGTAACATGTCGGGGCTGGATGGTCTAGAGGTAACATGTTAGGGCTGGATGGTCTAGAGGTAACATGTTAGGGCTGGATGGTCTAGAGGTAACATGTTAGGGCTGGATGGTCTAGAGGTAACATGTCGGGGCTGGATGGTCTAGAGGTAACATGTTGGGGCTGGATGGTCTAGAGGTAACATGTTAGGGCTGGATGGTCTAGAGGTAACATGTTAGGGCTGGATGGTCTAGAGGTAACATGTTAGGGCTGGATGGTCTAGAGGTAACATGTTAGGGCTGGATGGTCTAGAGGTAACATGTTAGGGCTGGATGGTCTAGAGGTAACATGTTAGGGCTGGATGGTCTAGAGGTAACATGTCGGGGCTGGATGGTCTAGAGGTAACATGTTGGGGCTGGATGGTCTAGAGGTAACATGTTAGGGCTGGATGGTCTAGAGGTAACATGTTAGGGCTGGATGGTCTAGAGGTAACATGTTAGGACTGGATGGTCTAGAGGTAACATGTCGGGGCTGGATGGTCTAGAGGTAACATGTTAGGGCTGGATGGTCTAGAGGTAACATGTTAGGGCTGGATGGTCTAGAGGTAACATGTTAGGGCTGGATGGTCTAGAGGTAACATGTTAGGGCTGGATGGTCTAGAGGTAAGATGTCGGGGCTGGATGGTCTAGAGGTAAGATGTCGGGGCTGGATGGTCTAGAGGTAAGATGTCGGGGCTGGATGGTCTAGAGGTAAGACATCGGGGTTGTGTGGTCTAGAGGTAAAACATTGGCCACTAGACAAGAAAGTCGCCGGGTCCAATCCAACCACAGGCGGTGGCAAATAAAATAGAACTGGTTTCTTCTTACCCGCCCCTGGTCTCTGGGTAGCGAGGTCTTATGTCTAGTCCTTTCTTGGTAGTGAGGCTCGATGTCTAGTCATCTTGGATAACCGCAAAAAAAACAGGGGGCCCCATGTGCATTTGGGGCACGTTAAAGATCCTTTAGCAGTTGGAAACTGAGTAGGTCAAAATGGTCGTTGTCCGGGCAAACTATATGAAAAAATAGTTACATTAAAACGTCTCTCGACAATAACACAAATTTTGAGCACCTTTGAATGTGAAGAATATCTGCCTGTATGGCGGGGGACACCTAAGCACACAGCTGCCAGTGTAAAAAAAAATAATAGGAAAAAGTTATATTTACGCAAAATTCAGTGGCTGGAGACTTGACTGGAGATAAAACTGGGGCCAACAACAACAACTACCTCCCTGCCATGTAATTTGTCATTGTCCACTGTTCGTTCTTCAGTTCTTTCTTTCTTTCTGGTACAGTGAACACGCACCTGCGTCTATAGCCCGTCCATCACTCCGTGAAGATCTCTCCAAAATCACAACATCACAAACTTCTAAGAGAATGAAGTGAGACTTGGTATCTGAACCGGTCATCCCCTCGACCGTAATTAAATATTTGTTTCTCTTAGAAAACTTGTTTCCTGTAGGATTTTTGTTCTTTCTTTCTTTCTTTCTTTCTTTCTTTCTTTCTTTCTTTCTTTCTTTCTTTCTTTTCTTCTGTCGTTCAACCGATGACTACCAAAGAAGTTGATTTTCCTCATAGTCATTCATCTTTAGGGCGTTAAATGGGCGTTCATACGTTGTGCTGTAGTTTGCAGTAAAACTATGATATTTGCGCTTTCGACCCAACACATCCGAATTCAGCATGTTATTTTTTGAGCACCGGGTTGTCTTCCCTCTTCGATCCCTCCTCACTTAGCCAGATAAGACTTGTTAGTATGTTCCTGGAGGCATCGCGAAGAGGCGGAGTATTGTCTGGATGGTTCTGGTTCACCGATTCTAGTGCAAGCAGTCAGCTATGGTTCGCTGACAGCTTCTAGCTGTGCTGCTGGGAGACGCCTTTGCCTCCCGGTCTACAGTACCCCCTTTCGTATAGCATGTTACCAATAAAAGCTGACACTTAATTCTCATCAACTTGTTTGGTGCTCATCTCTTTAAATGTTTGTTTCCTTGATCCAGTAACCACTTTCCAAGCCAAGAAGTACACATTTATATAGTCGGGTTGACTGGGCGTGTGCTCGCTATATGCTCCTCTAAACATCGACCGACCAGAAAATCACACACAACACACTCACAACACATTCACTCAGCGAATAGTTCAACTGGGACATTCACAACACACTCACTCAACAAATAATTCAACTGAGACATTCACAACACACTCACAACACACCCACTCAACAAATAATTTAAATGGGACATTCACAACACACTCACAACACACTCAATCAACAAATAGTTCAACTGGGATGTTCACAACACACTCACTCAACAAATAATTCAACTGGGACATTCACAACACACTCACACAACACACCTACAAGCACTCTCATAACACACTCTTACAACACACTCACAACCCACCCACAACACACTCATACAACAAATAGTTCAACTGGGGCGCTCATATTTGATTATGCTGTCTCACTATGAAACTATTCTCAGACAACCCACCCACAACACACTCACACAACAAATAGTTCAACTGGGACGCTCATATTTGATTATGCTATCTCACTATGAAACTATTCTCAGACAACACACTCACACAACAAATAGTTCCACTGGGACGCTCATATTTGATTATGCTATCTCACTATGAAACTATTCTCAGACAACACACTCACACAACAAATAGTTCCACTGGGACGCTCATATTTGATTATGCTATCTCACTATGAAACTATTCTCAGACAACACACATAATGAGAATGTCCAAGACATGCTAAAACAGGTGCGCTGCCAAACTTCAAGGGATAAAATTGTAATAGAACCAATTCTAACCTATGGAAGCGAATCATGGACCGTAGACAAACAAATGAAAGAAAGTTAGAGGCCACAGAGATAGGATTTCTTAGAAGAATGTTGAGAGTTCCCTGGACATTCGAGGAAATTCTCAAAAGAGGATAGCACAAAAAACATAAGAAAGAAACAATCAACAATCATTTTTCGGTCACCTCAAGAGAAGGGGAAAGTTGGAGTACTTGGTTACAACTGGCAAAATTGAGGGAAAGAGAGATCGTGGACGACAAAAAGAGAAGATACTGGATAGTTTGGTGTCATGGCATCGGAAACAGAACTGATACTATGTACTGTGGATAGAGAATTGTGGAAGGTCATGATCGCCTGCGCCAACCGGTATGGCAGGCACATGATGATGATGAAAATTATAATGCTGTTTTTGAGCTCAAGCAAACTGCTTAGCTCCAAAGTTGATACCACGAGTTGAGTCTGAAAACAGGTTGATGTGTCCCAAAGTTGATACCACGAGTTGTTGAGTCTTAAAACAGGTTGATGTTTCCCAAAGTTGATACCACGAGTTGTTGAGTCTGAAAACAGGTTGATGTGTCCCAAAGTTGATACCTTGAACCTGCTTAGTGGCTGTGTTAAGTTACAACTTGCCATCCGTGACGACTGTCAGTGAGCCAGTCTACGGGAGGCCACCCACGAGAGAACGGTCATTAAATGAGGTATCAGTGTCCCCATCAAACGGCCTAGCTGAGCCGACACTGTCGAAGTGGGGTAAATGAATACACCGACCATTTTATGGTGCCCATGTCGTTGGTGATGGTGAAACTTTCATGACATCTCTCTCTCTCTCCCTCTCTCTATCTATCTATCTCTCTCTCTCTCTTTCTCTCTCTCTATCTCTCTCTATCTCTCTCAATCAGGACTTTTATCAAAATCTCTTTCAACCTAACAGTTACAGTCTCCCACTTCGGCTTTCTTTTTTTCTTTCTTTCTTACTTTCTTTCTGTCTGTCTTTCTTTCTTTCTTTGCTTTCAAACACCCACTACTATCGGTAACTATTGCTAGAAAAGTCAAGGTAACCATAGATAGTAGGGAGCTGTCAAGATGAACAAAGTCAACTGATGAAATCGAGTCAGTCACGCAGAGCACAACACCCAGCACACAACACCCAGCATACAACACCCAGCACACAACACACAACACCCAGGACACAACACACAACACCCAGCATACAACACCCAGCATACAACACCCAGCACACAACACCCAGCACGCAACACCTAGCCCACAACACCCAGTACACAACACAAAACACACAGCACACAACACCCAGGACACAACACAAAACACACAAAACCCAGCACACAACACACAATTCCCAGCACACAACATAAAACACACAACACCCAGCACACAACACAAAACACACAACACCCAGCACAAAACACACAACACCCAGCAAAAAACACACAGAATACAACACCCGGCACAAAACATACAACACCCAGCACAAAATACACAACACCCAGCACACAACACATAACACCCATCACAAAACACACAACACCCAGTACAAATCACACAACATCCAGCACAAAACACACAACACCAAGCACACAACACCCATCATACAATACCCAGCACACAACCCACAGCATATAACACCTAGCATACAACACACAGCATATAACATCCAGCAAATTACACCAAGCACACAACGCCCAGCAAACAACATCCAGCACGCAACACCCAGGATACAACACCCAGCACACAACACCAAGCTAACAACAACCAGCATACAACACCTAGCAAAAAACACACAACACCCAGCACAATACACACATTACCCACACACAACACCCAGCACGAAAAACACAACACCCAGCACAAAACACACAACACCCAGCACAAAATGCACAACACCCAGCATACAATACCCAGCACACAACCCACAGCATATAACAAACAGCATAAAACACCCAGCATACAACACTTAGCATATAACACCAAGCACACAATACCCAGCACACAACACCCAGCAAACAACACCCAGCAAACAACACCCAGCAAACAACAACCAGCATACAACACCTAGCAAAAACACACAACACCCATCACAACACACACATTACCCACACACAACACCCAGCACAAAACACACAACACCCAGCACAAAATGCACAACACCCAGCACACAACACCCAGCATACAACACCCAGCATACAATACCCAGCACACAACCCACAGCATATAACACACAGCATAAAACACCCAGCATACAACACTTAGCATATAACACCAAGCACATAATACCCAGCAAACAACACCCAGCACGCAACACCCAGCATACAATACCCACCACACATCACCCAGCATACAACACCCAGCAAACAACGCCCAGCAAACAAAAACCAGCATACAACGCCTAGCACAAAACACAATACACACATTACCCACACACAACACCCAGCACGAAACACACAACACAACACATAGCACAAAATGCACAACACCCAGCATACAATACCCAGCACACAACAGCAAGCACAAAACACCCAGCATACAACACCAAGCACACAACACCCAACACAAAACGCACAACACACAGCATACAACACCCAGCATACAACACCCAGCACTCAACACCCAGCACGCAACACCCAGCACTCAACACCCAGCATAGAACACCCAGAAAACAGCACCCAGAACATAACACCAAGCACACAACACCCAGCACAAAACACACAACACCCAGCATACAATACCCAGCACACAACACCAAGCACACAACACCCAGCATACAACACCAAGCACACAACACCCAGCACAAAACGCACAACACACAGCATACATCACCCAGCATACAACACCAAGCACACAACACCCAGCAAACAACACCCAGCACGCAAAACCCTGCACTCAACACCCAGCATACAACACCCCGCAAACAACACACAGCACTCAATACCCAGCACTCAACACCCAGCGTACAACACCCAGCAAACAGCACCCAGCACACAACACCCAGCAAACAACACCCAGCACAAAACACAAAACACCCAGCATAATACACACACTAACCACATACAACGCCCAGCACAAAAACACACAAAACCCAGCACAAAACACCCAGCACAAAACACACAACACGCAGTACAAAACAAACACCTAGCACAAAACACACAACACGCAGTACAAAACAAACACCTAGCACAAAACACACAACACACTCCAACGTCTTGATTATCAGTACATCGCATAATTCAAGTACATCAGTACGGTTAATCTGTTCGTGCAACCAGCCCACAGTACCTACAACATTAACCATACTGCTCCATACTACATCATAATGGGGACGATGTGGCCTTGTGCTGGCCAGCTCATTTATTTTTAAAGCTTTACATAAAATAGGGTGAGATAAAGATTCCAATGATGTTCTTGAATCTGCAGCTCTGGAGTGACTCCCAGATCTTCAAGTCAAGAGAGTTTGTTATCTAAATTCTAGTCTAGAGAGATGTTATCTAAATTCTAGTCTAGAGAGATGTTATCTAAATTCTAGTCTAGAGAGATGTTATCTAAATTCTAGTCTAGAGAGATGTTATCTAAATTCTAGTCTAGAGAGATGTTATCTAAATTCTAGTCTAGAGAGATGTTATCTAAATTCTAGTCTAGAGAGATGTTATCTCAATTCTAGTCCAGAGAGATGTTATCTAATTTCAAGTCAAGAGAGATGTTATCTAAATTCAAGATGGGAACAAGGCGAATGGGGGAAGAGTTGTGAACGAGCGGAGTTGGATTTCTCAAGCGCTTCACTTTACTAGATTTGCTGAGGAGGAGATCTCAGCACTTGAGGACAGATGTTCCATGTGAAGATAATCCGATGCCTTATTTATTATTGTGTCTGGGGATATATAGTCATGAACATATACTATTGTGAGCACAACTTAGATTGTCCAACACCTGTGTGATAACAGTGCTAACATATAGATGTGATAACAGTGATAACATATTGATATGATAACAGGGCTAACATATTGATGTGATAACAGTGCTAACATATAGATGTGATAACAGTGCTAACATATAGATGTGAAAACAGTGATAACATATTGATATGATAACAGTGCTAACATATTGATGTAATAACAGTGCTAACATATAGATGTGATAACAGTGATAACATATAGATGTGATAACAGTGCTAACATATGGATATGATAACAGTGCTAGCATCTAGATGTGATAACAGTGCTAACATACGTATGTGAGAATAGTGCTAACATATGGGCGTAATAAAAACTATCTTTACTACACAGTACTATTGCTGGTGTATGTCGGTGAGCTCACGATAGAACCAAAGGGATAAAGGCCGCTTGGTCAAAGCAGTCGCCAAAGAAATCCACGAAAACTTAACTTAGGAAATTAAATATTGTTGAAGACAAATGTCTACGTGGATCTCAAACATAACCTGAAGTAATGCGTCTCAAAGGCACTATCAGAAGAGAAGAAACGAATCAAAACAAGCACATGTGTCGAGCTTTATGAGAAGAAGGCGTTGGAAACACATCAGTGATGTGCTGAGAATGAATGAAGAAATACGTCGGTCATGTGCTGAGAATGAATGAAGAAAGTCTCCCCCGTCAGGCGTTCATGTGGGAACTATCTGGTGAAAGAAAACAAGGCAGACCAAGAGAATTGCTATGGAGAACAATTACTGAGGAAGCTCAACAATGAAACTAAGAAACAAGCAAGAACGACAAGAACCAGCAGCAAATCGTCAATCATGGAGATCTATGGCTTCTGTCCAAGGTGCCGTCTTCGTCCCGAGAGGAAAATGAATAAAAAAGAAAGACTAACTTATACGGCATTTCCCCATTACTGTGGTCTGCCTTGGTGGGGTGTCTGATAGAACCGGAGAACAAAGGGCGCTTCTCCAGTGCAGTTGCCGCCTGTTGTTCATGTCTCAGTCTCTATCTCAACCCCGGACAGAACAACTGTTGACCCCACCGGGATTCGAACCCTCATTCTCCTAGTTTTGGAGCTCAACAAGTTGGAGACTCGGCCACCCGCTCTCCCTAATGAAAAATGAGATGAATGAATAAATGAATGAATGAAATGAATGAATGAAATAAATGAATGAATGAATGAAATGAATGAATGAATTATAAGCGGAAACTTTCCGAGGCGACATATCAGCTAATCCTTTCAAGGGAAGATTGTTGTGTCCAAGCGCCATGTCGAGACATACTTTCTAACGCCGGGTGGTGGCACACTGGTTGACAGATATCAGTGACAGGCGATATCCGACACTGGCTTGTAGCTGCTCTGCTGAGACCACCCACGTCACACTTGTGTTCACTTCTTTCATGTTTACCTGTCTCGCTTGATTTTCTTGGTTTTTATTTGACATGAAAGTGGATCCCTGTTGTAATATTTGTAGCTTTGACGTCATCAGAACGACTGTACTGGCAACATTTATGAAGATAACGAAAGTTGGAACAAAACTAGAACTTTCAACAATAATATCAAAGTTAGAACAAAACTAGAACTTTCAACAATAATATCAAAGTTAGAACAAAACTAGAACTTTCAACAATAATATCAAAGTTAGAACAAAACTAGAACTTTCAACAATAATATCAAAGTTAGAACAAAACTAGAACTTTCAACAATAATATCAAAGTTGGAACAAAACTAGAACTTTCAACAATAATATCAAAGTTAGAACAAAACTAGAACTTTCAACAATAATATCAAAGTTAGAACAAAACTAGAACGACCAACAATAATATCAAAGTTAGAACAAAACTAGAACGACCAACAATAATATCAAAGTTAGAACAAAACTAGAACGACAAACAATAATATCAAAGTTAGAACAAAACTAGAACTTTGAACAATAATATCAAAGTTAGAACAAAACTAGAACGACCAACAATAATATCAAAGTTAGAACAAAACTAGAACTTTCAACAATAATATCAAAGTTAGAACAAAACTAGAACTTTCAACAATAATATCAAAGTTAGAACAAAACTAGAACTTTCAACAATAATATCAAAGTTAGAACAAAACTAGAACTTTCAACAATAATATCAAAGTTAGAACAAAACTAGAACTTTCAACAATAATATCAAAGTTAGAACAAAACTAGAACTTTCAACAATAATATCAAAGTTAGAACAAAACTAGAACTTTCAACAATAATATCAAAGTTAGAACAAAACTAGAACGACCAACAATAATATCAAAGTTAGAACAAAACTAGAACGACCAACAATAATATCAAAGTTAGAACAAAACTAGAACGACAAACAATAATATCAAAGTTAGAACAAAACTAGAACTTTGAACAATAATATCAAAGTTAGAACAAAACTAGAACGACCAACAATAATATCAAAGTTAGAACAAAACTAGAACTTTCAACAATAATATCAAAGTTGGAACAAAACTAGAACTTTCAACAATAATATCAAAGTTAGAACAAAACTAGAACTTTCAACAATAATATCAAAGTTGGAACAAAACTAGAACTTTCAACAATAATATCAAAGTTAGAACAAAACTAGAACTTTCAACAATAATATCAAAGTTAGAACAAAACTAGAACGACCAACAACAATATCAAAGTTAGAACAAAACTAGAACTTTCAACAATAATATCAAAGTTAGAACAAAACTAGAACGACCAACAATAATATCAAAGTTAGAACAAAACTAGAACGACCAACAATAATATCAAAGTTAGAACAAAACTAGAACTTTCAACAATAATATCAAAGTTAGAACAAAACTAGAACTTTGAACAATAATATCAAAGTTAGAACAAAACTAGAACTTTCAACAATAATATCAAAGTTAGAACAAAACTAGAACTTTCAACAATAATATCAAAGTTAGAACAAAACTAGAACTTTCAACAATAATATCAAAGTTAGAACAAAACTAGAACTTTCAACAATAATATCAAAGTTAGAACAAAACTAGAACTTTCAACAATAATATCAAAGTTAGAACAAAACTAGAACTTTCAACAATAATATCAAAGTTAGAACAAAACTAGAACTTTCAACAATAATATCAAAGTTAGAACAAAACTAGAACGACCAACAATAATATCAAAGTTAGAACAAAACTAGAACGACCAACAATAATATCAAAGTTAGAACAAAACTAGAACGACAAACAATAATATCAAAGTTAGAACAAAACTAGAACTTTGAACAATAATATCAAAGTTAGAACAAAACTAGAACGACCAACAATAATATCAAAGTTAGAACAAAACTAGAACTTTCAACAATAATATCAAAGTTGGAACAAAACTAGAACTTTCAACAATAATATCAAAGTTAGAACAAAACTAGAACTTTCAACAATAATATCAAAGTTGGAACAAAACTAGAACTTTCAACAATAATATCAAAGTTAGAACAAAACTAGAACTTTCAACAATAATATCAAAGTTAGAACAAAACTAGAACGACCAACAACAATATCAAAGTTAGAACAAAACTAGAACTTTCAACAATAATATCAAAGTTAGAACAAAACTAGAACGACCAACAATAATATCAAAGTTAGAACAAAACTAGAACGACCAACAATAATATCAAAGTTAGAACAAAACTAGAACTTTCAACAATAATATCAAAGTTAGAACAAAACTAGAACTTTGAACAATAATATCAAAGTTAGAACAAAACTAGAACGACCAACAATAATATCAAAGTTAGAACAAAACTAGAACTTTCAACAATAATATCAAAGTTAGAACAAAACTTGAACTTTCAACAATAATATCAAAGTTAGAACAAAACTAGAACTTTCAACAATAATATCAAAGTTAGAACAAAACTAGAACTTTCAGCAATAATATCAAAGTTAGAACAAAACTTGAACTTTCAACAATAATATCAAAGTTAGAACAAAACTAGAACTTTCAACAATAATATCAAAGTTAGAACAAAACTAGAACTTTCAACAATAATATCAAAGTTGGAACAAAAGGAGGAGGAGAAAAGAGAAGAAGGGGGAGAAGAAAGAAGACGGAGAAGAAATAAGAAGAAGAAGAAAGAGAAGAAATAAGAGGAATATGGAAAGAGAAGAAATAAGAGGAAGAAGAAAGAGAAGAAATAAGAAGAAGAAGAACGAGAAAGAAAAAAAAGAGGTTGATGTAGGTCGGTTCGCTGACCTGACCACCGCCGTTAAGTTTGTTGGTCAGCTTGACCTTGCTGAAACTGACAGGCTCTTTCATCCAATGAGCGCCAAAGTTGGGACTGTCCGGGTGTATGTAGACACAGCTGGGGGCTGTCGGCTCCGCCTTGCCGCCGGAGACCCAGTCGCCATTCACGTACTTCCACCTATGAGCGAGAAACATGGACAGATATTTAATTA
Source organism: Megaustenia siamemsis (assembly GCA_032433765.1). Lineage (NCBI taxonomy): Eukaryota > Metazoa > Mollusca > Gastropoda > Stylommatophora > Ariophantidae > Megaustenia > Megaustenia siamemsis. Next base: position 2,744,723 of record JAVIAB010000107.1, on the reverse strand, counting down.
GTTGGTGATTCTAATCAGAGCTGACGGTTTGTTTGTCGTAGGATCATCATCACTGCACACGAGGCTAACCCATGGGTGCTCTGATATTCTCCTTGAGAGAGAATCCTTCTCCGCGTGCACGAACTCAGTAGCACGGCCTGGGATCCACGGTGTGGGTAGGTTTCTGCTCACAACTTTACCCGGGCAGCGGCACATATTTATGCCCTGTTCTTTCCGACTTTTTTTAAAAAGCCAATGGATATTTAACGTGCTCGAGTGCACACGAAGCCCCTGTTTGTTGCCGTTATCTGAGAAGGCTCGACATCGGATTTCACTAGCCAAGAGATCACTGGAGGGTAACGTCATAAAGAAAGCACGGATTACATTTTTGCTGGCTTACAAATAAATATCAACATCACTTCTTTTGAGCTTTGAACCTGGGTTGTTCATGTCGTGATGCCGACGCCGTGCCTCTAGAAGACTCAACCCAGAAGTGACGGTACGTGTCACCAGGAGGGATTAGGCGCAGATGTGACGGTAAGTGTCACCAGGAGGGATTAGGCGCAGATGTGACGGTAAGTGTCACCAGGAGGGATTAGGCGCAGAAGTGACGGTACGTGTCACCAGGAGGGATTAGGCGCAGATGTGACGGTAAGTGTCACCAGGAGGGATTAGGCACAGATGTGACGGTACGTGTCACCAGGAGGGATTAGGCGCAGATGTGACGGTAAGTGTCACCAGGAGGGATTAGGCGCAGATGTAACGGTACGTGTCACCAGGAGGGATTAGGCGCAGATGTAACTTCACTGAATAGTTGTCACCTTTGATGATTCAGCTTCAGGTCACTTTTGCTGCTTTAGATGCACATCACCTTCAGTGCTTTACCACCTTGTGCCCACATTACCTGTATTACTTTACCTACACATTACCTGTGTTACTTTACCTACACATCACCTGTATTACTTTACCTACACACGACCTTTATTACTTTACCTACACATCACCTTTATTACTTTACCTATACACCACCTTTATTACTTTACCTACACACCACCTTTATTACTTTACCTACACACCACCTTTATTACTTTACCTACACACCACATTTATTACTTTATCTACATATCACCTTTATTACTTTACCTACATATCACCTTTATTATTTTACTTTACCTTCACACCACCTTTATTACTCTACCAGCGCATCATCTTTGTTGCTAAACGTGCACATGAAGCTGATTCACCTGGGCAGAGGTCAGGACATAAGAACCAAGTCTAATCTTGGACGATGAAACGTCTCTACAAGAATTGGACTGATGCCCTCCCTTGTCGGGTGAATCTTTCTACACGTCTTTCAGACATAGACAGAAATACAGAGACAAACACCTTGGTGTGTGCGTGTGTTTGTCCCACCTGGGTGCGTGCGTGTCTTTGTCCCACCTGTATGTATGCGTCCCACGTGTGTGTACCCCACTTGCGTGTTGTCCATCTCTGCTTCCCACCTGTGTCTGTGCCCCACCTGTGTGTGTTCCTAACCTGTGTGAGTGTGTTCCAACTGTGCGTCGCACCTGTGTGAGTGTGTCCTACCTGTATGTCCCACCTGTAAGAGTGTATCCTACCTGTGTCCCACCTGTGTGTATGTTGTTCCACTTGTGTCTCCCACCTGTGTGTGTGTGTGAACTGTGTGTCCCACAATTGTGTGGGTCCCACCTATGTATGACCCACCTGTGTGTGTGTGCCAACTGTGTATGCCCCTTTAGTGAGTGTTCCACATGTCTGTGTCCCGTTGGTGTGTGTCCCACCTGTATGTGTCCTACCTAAGTTTGTATCGGATTTGTGTGTGATCCTCACTTGTGTGTGTCATACCTGCGAGTGTCCTAACTTCGTGTGTGTCCCACATGTGTTTTTGTCGGATCTATGTGTTTCCCATTTGTGTGTGACTCACCTATGTGTGTCCTACCTGTGTTTGTGTCGGATCTATGTGTCCAACCTGTGTGTGCCCTACATGTGTGTGTGTGTGTGCCCCACCTGTGTGTGTCCCACCTGTGTGTGTGTCCCACCTGTGTGTGTGTCCCACCTGTGTGTGTGTCCGTGTCTCACCTGCGTGTGTGCCCCACTTGTGTGTGTGCCCCACCTGTGTGTGTGTGCCCCACCTATGTGTGTGTGTCCCACCTGTGTGTGTGTGTGTGTGTGTCCCACCTGTGTGAGTCGACGTGAGTGAAGTCCAGGAGAAGTGTGTACATGGCATTTGGGTCAAGGCCGGTGACGCTGGTGCGGAAAACTGGAAACATTCGCCTGAAACGAACCAAGGACATTACAGGTTAGGACATTTGATGAGGACATTTGATGAGGACATCAAAGATTAGGACATTTGATTAGGACATTTGATGAGGACAGTACAGGTTAGGACATTTGATGAGGACATCAAAGATTAGGACATTTGATTAGGACATTTGATGAGGACATTACAGGTTAGGACATTTGATGAAGACATTTGATGAGGACATCAAAGATTAGGACATTTGGTGAGGAGATCACAGATTAGGACATTTGGTGAGGACATTTGATGAGGACATCAAATATTAGGACATTTGGTGAGGACATTTGATGAGGACATTTGTTGAGGACATCACAGATTAGGACATTTGATGAGGACATTTGATGAGGACATCAAAGATTAGGACATTTGGTGAGGAGATCACAGATTAGGACATTTGGTGAGGACATTTGATGAGGACATCAAAGATTAGGACATTTGATTAGGACATCACAGATTAGGACATTTGATGAGGACATTTGGTGAGGACATTTGATGAGGACATCACAGATTAGGACATTTGATGATGACATTTGATGAGGACATCAAAGAGTAGGACATTTGGTGAGGACATTTGATGAGGACATCAAAGATTAGGACATTTGATGAGGACATCAAAGATTAGGACATTTGGTGAGGACATTTGATGAGGACATCAAAGATTAGGACATTTGATGAGGACATCACACATTAGGACATTTGATGAGGACACCAAATTGTATGAGGACACCGCACATTAGAATAACATGCTCAAGATTGTTATATTCTTGAACTATCCCACCACTCATTATAACATGCTCAAGATTGTTATATTCTTGAACTATCCCATCACTCATTATAACATGCTCAAGATTGTTATATTCTTGAACTATCCCACCACTCATTATAACATGCTCAAGATTGTTATATTCTGGAACTATCCCATCACTCATTATAACATGCTCAAGATTGTTATATTCTTGAACTATCCCATCACTCATTATAACATACTCAAGGTTGTTATATTCTTGAACTATCCCATCATTATAACATGCTCAAGATTGTTATATTCTTGAACTATCCCATAACATGCCCAAGATTGTTATATTCTTTAACTATCCCACCACACATTATAACATAGTCAAGGTTGTTATATTCTTGAACTATCCCACCACACATTATAACATACTCAAGGTTGTTATATTCTTGAACTATCCCACCACACATTATAACATACTCAAGGTTGTTATATTCTTGAACTATCCCATCACACATTATAACATACTCAAGGTTGTTATATTCTTGAACTATCCCACCACACATTATAACATACTCAAGGTTGTTATATTCTTGAACTATCCCATCACACATTATAACATACTCAAGGTTGTTATATTCTTGAACTATCCCACCACACATTATAACATACTCAAGGTTGTTATATTCTTGAACTATCCCATCACACATTATAACATGCTCAAGATTCTTATATTCTTGAACTATCCCATCACACTGAACATCAAAGAGATGTAGGTATACTAATAAAAAAAGAGTTTAAAATTATTGAGTTATTAGCAAGTCATCATGATTGCACTCCGAACATGTCCATAGGTGCTCAGATCCCCTCCTCAGCAAGTCCTGCAGTGTCCAGCAACTGATGACTCCAGTTCTATGTTGGTTGATAAGTCTTCTTACACACCCACTAAGTTTCTCATTTCTGGCTGTGCCCATCTTAACTCCCATCTCTTTCATCCGAAGGAATGGCGTGGACTTGTGGTTGTCGAAGTCCTGTGCTAAAAATTATATAAGTACCCACTGGACATACAATGATAGAATTATAGTAATCAAAATGAAAGCAAAACTATTCGACATACAATAACACAGACATACGCACCTACTCAAGACCATACAGATGAACAAATAGAGCATACTATGAAGACCTAAACAAAGTTATGAAGTGAGTGAAATCTTCGGACATTGTCATTGTAATGGGTGATATGAATGCTAAAGTAGGAAAAGGTAGATAAGACCATTATAGGAAATCATGGTTTAGGAAAATGAAATAACAGAGGAGAAAGATTAATACAATTTTGTGACGAAAGCAGGCTGATAATATGTCACACCTACTTTGAGCAAGAGAAAAGGAAATTATACACATGGAAAAGCCCTGGAGATAGGAAGAGGAATCAAATAGATTACATAATGATAAAAGAAAGGTTCCGTAACAGCGTAAAGAAAGCCAAAACCTATCCAGAAGCAGATTTCAACTCAGATCACAATCCTGTAATGATTAAAATGAAAGTCAAACTAAGGAGAAACAAACAAAAGACTAATCCATCAACAATACCACTAGACATAACAGCTTTATATCAAAAAGATGTTAAAGATACTTATACAGTACAAGTAAAGAACACATACCAGAAGCTGCTAGAGGAAGGGACTATACAGAAGAGGAAATCATGATGAAAAAGTTACAATCAAATGACACTGCATAAGAAAAGCATACAAGAAACTTGCGACATCTTACCCAAAAAATTAAAAGAAGAAAAAAGAAAAAAGAATAACTGACGCCATCTTGGAAAAAAAATGGAAGAAAGAAGACAAACGAAGAACACTACCCAATACAACAAAATAGATAATGAAATACACAAAATATGTAAAAGAAGACTGGCTCAGCCAAAATATGTCTTGAAAATGAAATTATGGAAAATAAACAAAATGTAAAAGTGATGCACACAGAAATAAAGAGAATAACTAGTAAACAAAGCCACAGAAAGTGGATGTATTGTAAACAAAAAAAGGAAAAATGCTAACAGACAACAAAGATATAATCAATAGATGGCAGGAATATATCACAGAATTATTTTATGACGAAATGGACAAGAAACCAATTATAAAATGTACATCAGGCTATATAATCTTAAAATCTGAGGTGGAAAAAATATACAAACAAGGAAAAAGGGAAAAGCTGCAGGACTCGACAACATACAGATAGAGATGACACAGGCACCAGAATATTTGGGCATTGAAGTGATCACAGACATATGCATATACCATACAGGATACATACCAAATGAACTAAAAACATCAACTTTCATTGCATTGCCTAAAAAGAATGGTGCAGTTGAATGCAGTGACTTTAGAACAATAAGCCTAATGAGCCATGTTACAAAAATCTTGCTAAAAGTTATACAAGGAAGGATTCAGAATAAAATCAATACTGAATTAGATGAGCAGTAATTTGGATTTAGGAAAAATAGCGGGACAAAAGAAGCCATATTCTGCATGAGAACATTAATAGAAAAATACACAGAAGTAAACAACCAATATATGCCTGCTTCATAGACTACACCAAAGCTTTTGATATAGTACACCACAAATAACTTATAGAATGTCTAAAAGAGATACATCTAGATGACATGGACATACGATTAATATGTAATCTATACTGGGAGCAAACAGCAATAATAAAATATAACAAAGAGAACTCTACACCTATTGAAATAAAAAGAGGAGTAAGACAGGGATAAACATAGCTTGGTGTTTTGGCATGGAAAACAGTCAACAACAGAACTGATACGATGCACTGTAGATAGAAGATTGCGGAAGGACATGATCGTCTACGCCAACCGGTATGGCACATGATGATGATGATGATGAAGACAGGGATGCATCCTATCACCAAGCTTGCTCAATCTATACACTGAGCACATCTTTAAAAACATCACAGAGATGCCAGGCCTACAAATTAATGGAAAGATAATCAATAACCTAAGATATGCTGATGATACTGTACTACTAGCAGAAAATCCTAAAGATCTACAACAATTACTTAATGTAATAAACATGACAAGCAAAAAATATGGACTGGATATGAATATCAAAAAGACTAAAACTATGATCATAAACAAAGATAATACTCAAAACCCACAAGTGGATATCAAAATTGAAGGAATAGACCTGGAGACAGTTCAGAACTACAACTACCTTGGACATACTATAACCAGTGATGGAAAATGTACAACTGAAATAAATAAAAGAATAGGAATGACAAAAAGTAATTTTAATGTCATGAAAAATATAATAACATCAAAACAAATAACACCAGGGCTAAAACTAAGAATAGCAAAATGTTACATCTTCTTAACATTACTGTCCATGTGCAGAAACATGGACATTAGACAAGAAAACAGAACAGAAAAGTCAAGCTTTTGACATGTGGATTTATAGAAGAATAGGAAGAATTGGATGGAAAGAAAAGAAAACAAACAATGCTATCTTAAAACAACAAAAAATGAAAAGAGAACTACTAAATACAATTCAAACAAAACAAATTATATTTTAGGGGCATGTTACAAGACAAAACAGTCTACTAAAAGTAATCTTCTTTCAGCTCCCTGTGGAGCATAGGTCTTCAACAAACACTTTTAGCTCCCTGTGGAGCATAGGTCTTCAACAAACTCTTTCCAAGTCGTTCTATTTCTTGTCATACTTTTAAGATCGTTCCATGTCTTCCCCATCATCTTCATCTCTGCTTCTATCTGTCTTCTCCAAGAATTACTTGGTTTTCCTCTTTGTCTTTTCCCCTGGGGATTCCAAAAAAGGGCCTGTTGTGTAATACTCTCAGTCGGCTTCCGCAAGTGTGTGTCCTATCCAGCGCCATCGTCTTCGCTGTATCTCTTTATCCACTGGTGTTTGACTGGTACATTTCCATAATTCTATGTTAGTGATTTTGTCCTGCCATTTCCATCCTTTTATTCTGCGTATGCATCCATTAATGAAAGTCTGTATCTTCGTGATTGTCAATTTTGTTGTTCTCCATGTTTCACAGCCGTATAATAGGACCGCCTTAACATTGGAGTTGAACATTTTTATTTCTTTATTTAACCTAATTTCTTTGGATTTCCATATGTTTCCCAGTGCAACAAATGCTCCTCTTGCTTTTGATATCCTTATTTTGGTATCATTTTCTGTTCCTCCCTCTTTGTCTATATTACTTCCCAGATATATGTAAGATTGTACGTCTAGTAGAGGTATTTCTCCTAGTTTTATTTGGTTATTGCCAACTGTATTAATTCTCATAATGTTGGTCTTATCTCTATTAATTTTCAGTCCTAGCTGTTGTGATCTCTCATCACGTATGCTCATTTTATCCTGCATCTGTTGATGGCTGTGTGATAGGAGAGCTATGTCATCAGCAAAGTCTAAGTAAAGTTGCTTGGTCAGTGACCACTGGATTCCATTTCTGTTGTTTTGAGTTATTTTCATAATCCAATCTATGGCCAGTACAAAGAGAAATGGAGACAGAAGGCATCCCTGCCATACCCATATTCTTATTTCAAATGCTTCTGTAAGCTGTCCTTCATGCACCACACTACATTTCGTTCCTTGATACATTATTTTTATCATGTTAATAAACTTTATGGGGATTCCGTAATGACTCAACAACTTCCAAAGCATTCTTCTGTCTAAACTATCAAATGCATTTTCGTAATCTATGAATCCAATATAAAGTGGGGATTTTAGTTCTAAACTTTGTTCAACTATTATACGTAGAGTAGTTATTTGATCAGCACATGATCTGTTCTTCCTAAAACCTGCTTGTTCATCTCTCAAGTGTTTCTCTATAGCCTCCTTTAGTCTCTTCAGAATGATTCTGCCTAATATTTTTTCCTGGCACTGATAGTAGCATAATTCCCCTATAATTTGTGCACTCCTGTAAACTTCCTTTCTTTGGTAGTTTGATCATATAACCTTCTTTCCAGTCCTTAGGTATTTCTTCCCTCTCCCAAATTTTATCTAATAGATTATGTAGCATCTTGGTAGAGGTGTTAATATCTGTTTTGATGGCTTCTGAAGGAATTTCATCTGGTCCTGTGGCTTTACCATTTCTTAAAAGTTTGATTGCTTTCATTATTTCTTTTTTGCTTGGTTTTCCATAGTTAACGTGTAACTCTCCTTCTGCTGGTAGTATATCTGGAGGATTATTTGAGCCGGGTCTGCTCAAAAGTTCTTCAAAGTGCTCTTTCCATCTCTCCATTTGTTGCCGTATATTACTAAGCAGATTTCCTTTCTTATCTTTAATAAAGGCATTTATCTGTTTGTATTTTCCACTTAATTTCTTTGTACTGTTCTACAGTTCTTTCATTTCAGTGTTTCTTCGCATGTCTGTTTCCATATATTTTTTACCTGTATCCAATGATCTTCTATATTTATTGTCTTTTCTAGTTGTTGGAAGACTTGGTATTTGCTTGATATTGTGACTGCGAATTTATCTTTAATTCCTTGTTCTTTAAGAAACCCTACATTGAAATATTTTCTATCCTTATTCGTTGTAGTATACCTTTTTAGTTCAATTTTAAGTTTGGCTATCAGAAGATGATGATCAGAAGCTACATCTGCCCCTCTATATACTTTTACATCCTGTAAGGATGACTTAAACTTATTATTAATACATATGTGATCAATTTGATTTTCCGTTCTATGATCTGGTGACACCCATGTAGCTTTGTGTATTCTTTTATGTTGGAATATTGTTCCTCCTAGGCTCACTTGATTAAGGGCACAGACATTCACAAATATCTCCATTCTCGTTTATATCTCCAAGTCCATGTTTTCCCATAATCTCTTCAAAGCCTCTGTTGTCTGATCCTACTTTAGCATTTAGGTCTCCCATCAAGATTATAATATCCTTGGCTCATCTTGCGTCTATCTGACATTGTAGCTGTTTATAGAATTCATCTTTAACTAAATCATCTTTATCGTTGGTTGGTGCATAGCATTGGATAATGTGTAATTTTATTTTGTTTTGTTGTTGTTTTAAATGTAGCTCTCATTAATCTTGACCCTAATGTCACATCTATACTCTGTATTCTTTTCTGCCCTCTATGTCACATCTATACTCTGTATTCTTTTCTGCCCTGTATGTCACATCTATGTTCTGTATTCTATTCTGCCCTCTATGTCACATCTAGACTCTGTATTCTATTCTGCCCTGTATGTCACATCTATGCTCTGTATTCTATTCTGCCTTGTATGTCGCATCTATGCCCTGTATTCTATTCTGCCCTGTATGTCACATATATGTTCTGTGTTCTATTCTGCCCTGTATGTCACATATATGTTCTGTGTTCTATTCTGCCCTCTATGTCACATCTATACTCTGTATTCTATTCTGCCCTGTATGTCACATCTTTGTTCTGTATTCTATTCTGCCCTCTATGTCACATATATACTCTGTATTCTATTCTGCCATCTATGTTCTGTATTCTATTCTGCCCTCTATGTCACATCTATACTCTGTATTCTATTCTGCCTTGTATGTCACATCTATGTTCTGTATTCTATTCTGCCTTGTATGTCACATCTATGTTCTGTATTCTATTCTGCCTTGTATGTGACATCTATGCTCTGTATTCTATTCTGCCTTGTATGTCACATCTATGTTCTGTATTCTATTCTGCCCTGTATGTCACATCTATGTTCTGTATTCTATTCTGCCCTGTATGTCACATCTATGTTCTGTATTCAATTCTGCCCTGTATGTGATATCTTTGTTCTGTATTCTATTCTGCCCTGTATGTCGCATCTATGCTCTGTATTCTATTCTGCCCTGTATGTGATATATTTGTTCTGTATTCTATCCTGCCCTGTATGTCACATCTGTACTCTGTATTCTATTCTGCCTTGTATGTCACATCTATGCTCTGTATTCTATTCTGCTCTGTATGTCACATATATGCTCTGTATTCTAATCTGCACTGTATATCACATCTATGTTCTGTATTCTATTCTGCCCTCTATGTCACATATATGCTCTGTATTCTATTCTGCCCTCTATGTCACATATATGCTCTGTATTCTATTCTGCCCTCTATGTCACATATATGCTCTGTATTCTATTCTGCCCTGTATGTCACATATATGTTCTGTGTTCTATTCTGCCCTCTATGTCACATCTATACACTGTATTCTATTCTGCCCTGTATGTCACATCTTTGTTCTGTATTCTATTCTGCCCTCTATGTCACATATATACTCTGTATTCTATTCTGCCATCTATGTTCTGTATTCTATTCTGCCCTCTATGTCACATCTATACTCTGTATTCTATTCTGCCTTGTATGTCACATCTATGTTCTGTATTCTATTCTGCCTTGTATGTCACATCTATGTTCTGTATTCTATTCTGCCTTGTATGTCACATCTATGCTCTGTATTCTATTCTGCCTTGTATGTCACATCTATGTTCTGTATTCTATTCTGCCCTGTATGTCACATCTATGTTCTGTATTCTATTCTGCCCTGTATGTCACATCTATGTTCTGTATTCAATTCTGCCCTGTATGTGATATCTTTGTTCTGTATTCTATTCTGCCCTGTATGTCGCATCTATGCTCTGTATTCTATTCTGCCCTGTATGTGATATATTTGTTCTGTATTCTATCCTGCCCTGTATGTCACATCTGTACTCTGTATTCTATTCTGCCCTCTATGTCACATATATACTCTGTATACTATCATGCCCTGTAAGTCACATCTTTTTTCTGTGCCTCATAAAACTGAATGTTCTAAAATCATTGCATTCTACAGCCTCAGTTTTCTTTAGTCGAGCAACAAATACTGATACCGCATGTCAATCATGTGTTGTATTTTCATTGCTTATGTCTATGATCATTTCAAGGCCGAAATCTTCTAGTGCTTCATCATCTCTGTATATCACCTCTATCGTCGTGCTACTCGTGTTCATGACGTATGCACCACTGTCTTCCTTGACTATTCTGCCTGACGAGCGTGCTGTAAATGCCCATGCACTTCTTTGGTGTCGTCTTACAGATCCGTCTGTATAGATGACTGCATCTTTCTCATCGGTGTTATCGCAGATGGGACCGTTGACCTCCGCATTAACCACGACCGGGTTCTGTTCCCTACTTTTCCTGTCGAGTGTGACAATACATGAGAAAGTCCCCTTGAATGACGTAGGCACCGGTATCCACTCCTCACCAACGCTGATATTGATAAGCCCACAGACCTATTTGATGACATCTTCTGCTCGGCCCACCCATGATTTGCCTCTTTTTAGCCTGGTACCTTTCTATGTGTTGAGCACGTGGTGCAATGGATGCTCTGTATCTGCACTAATCTTCAGGTATGCTCGTGCTCTCCCGATCTTGATTCTGTCATCCATGGTTGGAAAGTCAAGAAGATACCTCATTGCTACACAGGGAGTGTCCCTCGTACATCCCAGGATAGTGAGCATGGCCTCATTCTGTATTTCCTCCAGCCTATCAATTTGAGTCGTACTGACAGTAAGAATTGCCAGGGTATACTCGATTGGTGCGAGGACTAATCCCTGGAACAGAAGAGTAAGTAGTCTCTGCTCGATGTTGGCAGCTGCTATGACTTTCAATGCGGCTAATCCTTTGCGGAATTTTGTTATCACATGGTCAACGTGGTCCCGAAAACACAGGCTGCGATCAAACTTAACTCCGAGGTATGTCATCAACTTGTCCCTGGTCACCTCATCAGCTCCCATTTGTACTGCCGGTGTGGTCGTATTAACGATATGATTGTTAAGGGAGAACCATGAAACTGATGCTTTATTAGGATTAACCAATGCACCTGAAACCCCACACCAGGAAGAAATGCGATCGAGTTCGTCTTGCATTGTGGAGGCGATTCCCCGTCTGTCTCTTCCTTGTCGATATACCAGAATATCATCAGCAAAAGTCATAGTTCTTCCCCTCCCATCCAGCTGTTGTTCCGTGATCGTTATTGTGTACACGTTAAATAGAACTGGTGACAATGGTGAGCCTTGTGGCAGCCCTGGACAAATGGATGTTGGCTCGGAAGACCAACTTCCACATCTGAGTATCACCTTCCTCTGAAACAGTGCTGCAGCGATCCATCTAATAAGGAAGGGGTGCACCGCCAGTCTGAGGAGCATGTGCATGAGGTATTCAAATGGTACCCTGTTGTATGCATCCTCCAGATCTATAGCAGCAGCACATGTCTCCTCTCGTCTATGGAAGCCTTCGAAGACGTCATAGGCGAAGACTGCCTCATTGAGCCATGTCTCTTTGTTATATCTATAACCTCCGAGTGTGAATGGGACTGCGCGTTTCTGTTCAAGGCGACAGGTGACGACACGGGCAACTATTTTCTCCAACAGCTTGCCCGCAGTGTTCTGCATTGTGATGATTCTATAGGCACTGATCTGAGAATGGTCCTTGTTTGGCTTCGGCAGCAGTAGTAAGTAGCTGTGTAGCCACTCCTCCTTAATCTGGCCACTCCGAATAGAGGCATTAAACTCATTGGCCAGTTTTGTCAAGTCGTCATCAGCTAAATCTCCTATGTCATCGTACCGAACAACATCTGGGCCAGGAGCAGTGTTGTGTGACCTTTTAAGTGTCGTGCGAATGGTATCGGTTGTGATTGTGAGATCTTCTTCCAGCCCTACATCCTTACACAATTTTGACAGCGATCCCCGTATCCTCATTCTTACAGCCTCATTTCTTTGGTCCGTCTGCTCAGTGTAGCGGGCAAGCAGGGCCTTTCCTTTGCTCTCATCAGATTTGTGCCATATCCAGCCTGTGCTCTGAAAGTCTGGTAAGCCTCTGTGTCGTGTTGTGCCATTCATGCTCTGATGAAGGCGCCAAAATGTGGCTAGCGATTTTTCTGAGCACACTTTTTTACATAAATTATTCCATTTGGCATCCTTAGCCTGATTAGCACATAGTTTAAAGTGCATCATTTTTTGGTCGACCTCTTCTTTCAGACGCTTCAAGAGCTCAGGATGTGTTCTTCCATTCTTTCTGGCTTTCTGCCATGTCTTGACCGTTTGTCTCTTGCTCCGCCGAGCTTCCTCGACATCTACGTTCCACCAGGGTGGCTGCGTCCATCTCTCCTGCCTCCTACGAGAGGCGCTCTGTTTCCTATGTCTGATTTTGCTAATGACGTCCTATTCTGTTTTCTCGTAGTGGAATTTGTGGAGCTTTCTTTTCTGTCTTCTATCTCTGCCTTTCTCAATTAGGAGGACACATGGATAGTGATCACTTCCGTGGAATCCCAGTGCACTCCACCTGCAAACCGGTGACACTATCAGAGTCCCCTGTTCGAGTGGCCATTCTTGTTGCCCTTCCATCATTCAAGCACACTAAATCGACCGACACTAGTGCGTTCACTAGTTCTCCTCCCTGCTTGTTGGTTATGACGTTACCCCACTGGTTGCCTCTAGCATTAAAGTCTCCGCAGAAAATGACGTTCTCTGCCTCGAACTCGAAGAGATTCTGCCATTGTTGTGTGTTCATCTTCCCACTACAGGCATACACATTTACAACCACGAAATGAACTGGGGTCTGCACCCTAACCGCATGTACCTGCAATTCTGCATTGTCCCACGCAGACATATCAACCTCAGCTGCCACCATATTGTTGCGCACAAGGATGGTCTGCCCAAGGTGTCGCCTATTGTAGAAACAATTAAATCCAGGGGCATTAACTGTCCTATCACCAAGAAGAGTTTCTTGCAAATTCACTATATCGGCGCCGCACAGTAGCTTATCAAGAATGGGCCGTCGTTGATTGATTGACCCACAATTCCAATATGTAACGCGCACATACTTTAGGCCTAGCCTCTCACACTTCGACAGACTTTTACCACCTCTCTTACCTTGTCTTGTTTTCCTTCTTCGATGTTGTCGTTTGGGCTGCATCTGAATACATACCGTCGTCATAGATGATTTTGTCGCTGGAAATCGATGCTGTGGATGGTCTAGACTCACGTGCACTCACTCAGTCGCACGGTCCAGAACCCGCTTCCACGTTATAGACTGGCCAACTCCAGTAAATGGGGCATGTAGTGTTTGTTGCCACCCATCTCTATTCTTGGCGAGATGTTCGATCTTATCTAATGAGTATATGCCTGCCAACTTTGCTTCTCTTATAGGTGTTCTTCTTACTGTCTCTCTATGTCTTCCTCCTTTTTTGCATCCTGAGAGCCTGTTTTTTTTTTAATTCTCTTGTTGTCTCATCTCAACACATGTTCGATCTATGTCCATCTTTCTAATGGTCGACGAGATCGTTGGTTGCATGGCCATTTCTCTTATCTCTATATAAGTCTTGACTTCATTCCATTGTAGATGAGATCGTTGGTTACATGACCATTTCTCTTATCTCTATATTAGTCTTGAATTCACTCCATTGTAGATGAGATCGTTGGTTGCATGGCCGTTTCTCTTATCTCTATATTAGTCTTGAATTCATTCCATTGTAGATGAGATCGTTGGTTGCATGGCCGTTTCTCTTATCTCTATATTAGTCTTGAATTCATCCCATTCTACACATAATATTCTTATTAGACATGTGCCTTCAAATGCGTTTAATTTTATCTCGTGTGGTGATAAGTGACAACAAGAGAAGAGGGTGGTCATTCGATGAGAAGAGACAACAAGAGAAGAGGGTGGTCATGTGATGAGAAGAGACAACAAGAGAAGAGGGTGGTCATTCGATGAGAAGAGACAACAAGAGAAGAGGGTGGTCATGTGATGAGAAGAGACAACAAGAGAATAGGGTCGTCATGTGATGAGAAGAGACAACAAAAGATGAGGGTGGTCATTCGATGAGAAGAGATAACAAAAGAAGAGGGTGGTCATGTGATAAGAAGAGACAACAAGAGAATAGGGTCGTCATGTGATGAGAAGAGACAACAAAAGATGAGGGTGGTCATGTGGTGAGAAGAGACAACAAGAGGAGAGGGTGGTCATTCGATGAGAAGAGGCAACAAGAGAAGAGAGTGGTCATGTGGTGAGAAGAGACAACAAGAGAAGAGGGTGGTCATGTGGTGAGAAGAGACAACAAGAGAAGAGGGTGGTCATTCGATGAGAAGAGATAACAAGAGAAGAGGGTGGTCATGTGGTGAGAAGAGACAACAAGAGAAGAGGGTGGTCATGTGGTGAGAAGAGACAACAAGAGAAGAGGGTGGTCATGTGGTGAGAAGAGACAACAAGAGAAGAGGGTGGTCATGTGGTGAGAAGAGACAACAAGAGAAGAGGGTGGTCATGTGGTGAGAAGAGACAACAAGAGAAGAGGGTGGTCATGTGGTGAGAAGAGACAACAAGAGAAGAGGGTGGTCATGTGGTGAGAAGAGACAACAAGAGAAGAGGGTGGTCATGTGGTGAGAAGAGACAACAAGAGAAGAGGGTGGTCATGTGGTGAGAAGAGACAACAAGAGAAGAGGGTGGTCATGTGGTGAGAAGAGATAACAAGAGAAGAGGGTGGTCATTCGATGAGAAGAGACAACAAGAGAAGACGGTGGTCATGTGGTGAGAAGAGACAACAAGAGAAGAGGGTGGTCATTCGATGAGAAGAGACAACAAGAGAAGACGGTGGTCACGTGGTGAGAAGAGACAACAAGAGAAGAGGGTGGTCATTCGATGAGAAGAGACAACAAGAGAAGAGGGTGGTCATGTGGTGAGAAGAGACAACAAGAGAAGAGGGTGGTCATTCGTTGAGAAGAGGCAACAAGAGAAGAGGGTGGTCATGTGGTGAGAAGAGACAACAAGAGAAGAGGGTGGTCATTCGATGAGAAGAGGCAACAAGAGAAGAGGGTGGTCATGTGGTGAGAAGAGACAACAAGAGAAGAGGGTGGTCATTCGATGAGAAGAGGCAACAAGAGAAGAGAGTGGTCATGTGGTGAGAAGAGACAACAAGAGAAGAGGGTGGTCATGTGGTGAGAAGAGACAACAAGAGAAGAGGGTGGTCATGTGGTGAGAAGAGATAACAAGAGAAGAGGGTGGTCATGTGGTGAGAAGAGGCAACAAGAGAAGAGGGTGGTCATGTGGTGAGAAGAGACAACAAGAGAAGAGGGTGGTCATTCGATGAGAAGAGGCAACAAGAGAAGAGGGTGGTCATGTGGTGAGAAGAGACAACAAGAGAAGAGGGTGGTCATGTGGTGAGAAGAGACAACAAGAGAAGAGGGTGGTCATGTGGTGAGAAGAGACAACAAGAGAAGAGGGTGGTCATTCGATGAGAAGAGGCAACAAGAGAAGAGGGTGGTCATGTGGTGAGAAGAGACAACAAGAGAAGAGGGTGGTCATGTGGTGAGAAGAGACAACAAGAGAAGAGGGTGGTCATGTGGTGAGAAGAGACAACAAGAGAAGAGGGTGGTCATGTGGTGAGAAGAGACAACAAGAGAAGAGGGTGGTCATGTGGTGAGAAGAGACAACAAGAGAAGAGGGTGGTCATGTGGTGAGAAGAGACAACAAGAGAAGAGGGTGGTCATGTGGTGAGAAGAGACAACAAGAGAAGAGGGTGGTCATTCGATGAGAAGAGGCAACAAGAGAAGAGGGTGGTCATGTGGTGAGAAGAGACAACAAGAGAATAGGGTCGTCATGTGATGAGAAGAGACAACAAAAGATGAGGGTGGTCATTCGATGAGAAGAGATAACAAAAGAAGAGGGTGGTCATGTGATAAGAAGAGACAACAAGAGAATAGGGTCGTCATGTGATGAGAAGAGATAACAAGAGATGAGGGTGGTCATTCGATGAGAAGAGATAACAAAAGAAGAGGGTGGTCATGTGGTGAGAAGAGACAACAAGAGGAGAGGGTGGTCATTCGATGAGAAGAGGCAACAAGAGAAGAGAGTGGTCATGTGGTGAGAAGAGACAACAAGAGAAGAGGGTGGTCATGTGGTGAGAAGAGACAACAAGAGAAGAGGGTGGTCATTCGATGAGAAGAGATAACAAGAGAAGAGGGTGGTCATGTGGTGAGAAGAGACAACAAGAGAAGAGGGTGGTCATGTGGTGAGAAGAGACAACAAGAGAAGAGGGTGGTCATGTGGTGAGAAGAGACAACAAGAGAAGAGGGTGGTCATGTGGTGAGAAGAGACAACAAGAGAAGAGGGTGGTCATGTGGTGAGAAGAGACAACAAGAGAAGAGGGTGGTCATGTGGTGAGAAGAGACAACAAGAGAAGAGGGTGGTCATGTGGTGAGAAGAGACAACAAGAGAAGAGGGTGGTCATGTGGTGAGAAGAGACAACAAGAGAAGAGGGTGGTCATGTGGTGAGAAGAGATAACAAGAGAAGAGGGTGGTCATTCGATGAGAAGAGACAACAAGAGAAGACGGTGGTCATGTGGTGAGAAGAGACAACAAGAGAAGAGGGTGGTCATTCGATGAGAAGAGACAACAAGAGAAGACGGTGGTCACGTGGTGAGAAGAGACAACAAGAGAAGAGGGTGGTCATTCGATGAGAAGAGACAACAAGAGAAGAGGGTGGTCATGTGGTGAGAAGAGACAACAAGAGAAGAGGGTGGTCATTCGTTGAGAAGAGGCAACAAGAGAAGAGGGTGGTCATGTGGTGAGAAGAGACAACAAGAGAAGAGGGTGGTCATGTGGTGAGAAGAGACAACAAGAGAAGAGGGTGGTCATGTGGTGAGAAGAGACAACAAGAGAAGAGGGTGTTCATGTGGTGAGAAGAGATAACAAGAGAAGAGGGTGGTCATGTGGTGAGAAGAGACAACAAGAGAAGAGGGTGGTCATGTGGTGAGAAGAGACAACAAGAGAAGAGGGTGGTCATGTGGTGAGAAGAGACAACAAGAGAAGAGGGTGGTCATGTGGTGAGAAGAGACAACAAGAGAAGAGGGTGGTCATGTGGTGAGAAGAGACAACAAGAGAAGAGGGTGGTCATGTGGTGAGAAGAGACAACAAGAGAAGAGGGTGGTCATGTGGTGAGAAGAGACAACAAGAGAAGAGGGTGGTCATGTGGTGAGAAGAGACAACAAGAGAAGAGGGTGGTCATGTGGTGAGAAGAGATAACAAGAGAAGAGGGTGGTCATTCGATGAGAAGAGACAACAAGAGAAGACGGTGGTCATGTGGTGAGAAGAGACAACAAGAGAAGAGGGTGGTCATTCGATGAGAAGAGACAACAAGAGAAGACGGTGGTCACGTGGTGAGAAGAGACAACAAGAGAAGAGGGTGGTCATTCGATGAGAAGAGACAACAAGAGAAGAGGGTGGTCATGTGGTGAGAAGAGACAACAAGAGAAGAGGGTGGTCATTCGTTGAGAAGAGGCAACAAGAGAAGAGGGTGGTCATGTGGTGAGAAGAGACAACAAGAGAAGAGGGTGGTCATGTGGTGAGAAGAGACAACAAGAGAAGAGGGTGGTCATGTGGTGAGAAGAGACAACAAGAGAAGAGGGTGTTCATGTGGTGAGAAGAGACAACAAGAGAAGAGGGTGGTCATGTGGTGAGAAGAGACAACAATATAATTTACGGTCTTTTTTCTTCTGTTGGCCTCAGCAGCTTTTATGTTTCCTAGTGTTTCTAATTTTTGCATCAATCCACTTTTTGCTCTTCTGTTGGCTTCCTCTGCTGTTATGTTTCCTAGTGTTTCTAATATTCCGTCAATCCAGTTTTATTTCGTGGTGGTCCTTCGGTCTGTTGTTCTCGAAACGTTTATTGAAGGCTCGTTGTATTGTGGTTAAATCTGTATGCCTTGTCACATGGCCATCTGTTGTTTCTTTATGTGCATTCTATGGCGGGAATCCTAGCTGGACATGTTCGGAGTGCAATGATGATGATCCGCAAATAACTAAATTCCTAGCTGTTTGCTCAATTCTTCATTTCTGTTATTATATATCAGACTTTTAAAGTGAATGAATGAATTAATTATTGGGTGAATGAATAAATGAATGAATATAAAAACATTAGCTAGGAGCATCCTTGTTGGTGGGACTAACCTTCCATTCTTGGTGACAATCATCTCGTTGGTAAATTCCTTGAACTTCTCCCATAGCTCGCGGTCCTCAAGGACAACTTTCAGGTTTCTCTCTGGGCTGCTGTTGCTGCTGTTGCTCATGATGTTGTTGCTGCTGTCGCTCATGCTGTTGCTGCTGTCGCTGAGCTGTTGGTAGGAGTGCAAGTCCTGGTCCGTGGTACTCAGGAGGATGTGGTTGATGTCCATTGAGGGAAATGAAGTCATTGCTGTACCAGGACTGGTGGTGCTCTCAGCGTGGTGCTGGCGATGTTCATACTTTATCATTGAATCTATCATTGATACTTCCACAAGTGATGGAGTTCACAGATTATATCCACAGACGAATATAATTATATCCACAAACGAATACAATTATATCCACCGACCACAAACAAAATTAACACACACCCACACTGCAATAGAAGAATTGAACCAGAAAATAAAGAACATTAAAACAATTTGTGCTCCGCTTTTTAAAAAAAAATAAATGATGAAGGAAACATTGGAAACAAACACTTAACGCCTTTTCCACCGGAATGACACCAGAAATAAGACCAAACAAAATAGAAACAGCACAGGTTGAAATCTAACACTTGTCTTCCAACTTGTACCAACTGTCGAGTATCAGCTATTTTTGTCACCAGCCTGTTATTGTCAGCGACCAATCACCGCTAGAACCTAGCAGCTTGTGGGCGGAGACGTATTTTCATAAGCGAGTATCTACTGGTCGACTAGACGGTGTTTACTGTTTGACAGTGTAGTTCAGAAATTGACAGACAAGTAATGTTTGTCCCAGGTATTACCGCCCTCAAATGGTTTCGTCCACATTGACAGTCTTGAGGTGTGACGGAATCCCAAAGATGCTACATCAAACATAAAGTACGATGCAGCTTTCATCTCTGTGAATTCAGTTTTAACAAAATCTTACATCGACTAATGTTGTGTGATGGTTTGTAGATCTCCAAATTGTTCATCATCATTGAGTGCCGTCTCCGCAACGAAGGTTGGCTACCATGGAGCGCCATTTTGCTCTATCTCTTGCTTTGATGGTGCAGGTTGTCATCGGTTGATTTGTCCATCTTTTGATGTTACTCGTCCATGTTAATCTTGGTCTGCCTCTGCCTCTTTTACCTTGTATTTTCCCCTCCAGGATCACTTTCAGTAGGCTGTTGTGTCTTTTAACATGGCCTAAGAATAGCATTTGTCTTGTTCTAATTGTGTTCAGAAGTTCTCTTTTCATTTTTAGTTGTTTTAAGACTTTGTCGTTTGTTTTCTTTTCCTTCCATCCAATTCTACCTATTCTTCTATATATCCACATTTCAAAGGCTTCAATTCTCTGTTCTGTTTTCTTGTCTAATGTCCATGTTTCAGCACCATATAGAAATATTGAGAAGATGTAACATTTTGCTATTCTTAGTTTTAGCTTTGGTGTTATTTGTTTTGATGTTAGTATGTCCTTCATGACATTAAAATTACTTTTTGCCATTCCTATTCTTTTATTTATTTCAGTTGTACATTTTCCATCACTGGTTATAGTATGTCCAAGGTAGTTATAGTTCTGAACTGTCTCAAGGTCTATTCCTTCAATTTGATATCCACTTGTGGGTTTTGAGTATTTCCTTTGTTTATGATCATAGTTTTAGTCTTTTTGATATTCATATCTAGTCCATATTTTTTGCTTGTCGTGTTTATTTCATTAAGTAATTGTTGTAGACCTTTAGGATTTTCTGCTAGTAGTACAGTATCGTCAGCATATCTTAGGTTATTGATTATCTTTCCATTAATTTGTAGGCCTGGCATCTCTGTGATGTTTTTAAAGATTTGCTCAGTGTATAGATTGAACAAGCTTGGTGATAGGATGCATCCTTATCTTACTCCTCTTTTTATATCAATGGGTGTAGAGAACTCTTTGTTATATTTTATTATTGCTGTTTGCTCCCAGTATAGATTGCATATTAGTAGTATATCCATGTCATCTAGATGTATCTCTTTTAGGCATTCTATAAGTTGTTTGTGGTGTACTCTATCAAAAGCTTTGGTGTAGTCTATGAAGCAGGCATATATTGGTTTGTTTACTTCTGTGTATTTTTCGATTAATGTTCTCATGCAGAATATGGCTTCTTTTGTCCCGCTATTTTTCCTAAATCCAAATTGCTGCTCATCTAATTCAGTATTGATTTTATTCTGAATCCTTCCTTGTATAACTTTTAGCAAGATTTTTGTAACATGGCTCATTAGGCTTATTGTTCTAAAGTCACTGCATTCAACTGCACCATTCTTTTTAGGCAATGCAATGAAAGTTGATGTTTTTAGTTCATTTGGTATGTATCCTGTGTGGTATATGTCGTTGCATATGTCTGTAATCACTTCAATGCCAAAATCTTCAAGTGCCTGTATCATCTCTATCTGTATGCTTTCAGGTCCTGCTGCTTTTCCCCTTTTCATTGTTTTTATAGCTTTTTCCACCTCAGATTTTAAGATTTTATAGCCTGATGTACATTTTATAACTGGTTTCTTGTCCCTTTGATCAGGAAATAGTTCTGTTATATATTCCTGCCATCTATCTATGATATCCTTATTGTCTGTTAGCATTTTTCCTTTTTTGTCTGCAATGCATCCACCTTCTGTGGCTTTTTTATTTTTATTAGTCATTCTCTTTATTTCTGTGTGCATTCCTCTTAGGTCTTGTTTGCTTTCCATAGTTTCTATTTCTCTACATTTTTGGCTGAGCCAGTCTTCTTTTGCCTTTTTGCACATTTTGCGTATCTCATTATCTATTTTATTGTATTGGGCAGTGTTCTTCGCTTGTCTCCTTTCTTCCATTTTTTCTAAGATGGTGTTAGTTATCCATTTTTGTTTTTTGTTCTTTTCTCTTTTGGGTAAGGTGTCGCAGGCTTTTTGTATGCTTTTCTTTATGCATTGCCATTTGGTTGTTACTTTTTCATCAGGATTTTCTCTTCTGTATTGTTTAATTCCTTCCTCTAGCAGCTTCTGGTATGTGTTCTTTACTTGTATTGTATAGGTATCTTTAATATCTTTTTGATTTAAAGCTGTTATGTCGAGTGGGTTTGTTGATGAATCAGATTTTTGCTTGTTTCTCTTTAGTTTGATTTTCATTTTAATCATTACAGGATTGTGATCAGAATTAATATCTGCTCCTGGGTAGGTTTTGGCTTTCTTTACACTGTTACGGAACCTTTCTTTTATCATTATGTAATCTATTTGATTCCTCTTCGTATCTCCAGGACTGTTGCATGTGTATAGTTTCCTTTTCTCTTGCTCAAAGTAGGTGTTACATATTATCAGCCTGTTTTCTTCACAGAATTGTATTAATCTTTCTCCTCTGTCATTTCTTTTTCCTAAACCATGATTTCCTATAATTGTCTTATATCTACCTTTTCCTACTTTAGCGTTCATGTCACCCATTACAATCAAGATGTCTGAAGATTTCACTTGCTTCATAACTTTATTTAGGTCTTCATAGTATGCCTCTATTTGTTCATCTGTGTAGTCTTGAGTAGGTGCATATGTCTGTATTATTGCTATGTCGAATGGTTTTGCTTTCAACTTGAGTAGTATAATCCTATCACTGTATGTCCAGTGGGTACTTATATATTTTTGTAGCTCTCTTTTTATCAGTATTCCTACCCCCCTTTGATGTTCTGTTGTGTTTCCTGAGTATATAAATGTATATTTTTCGTCCTCAATGTACCCACATTCCTTCCATCTAGTCTCTGATATGCCTAAAATATCTATATTTATTCGTTCTGCTTCTTGAATTAGATTTTCCAATTTCCCTTGTTGATATAGAGTCCTAACATTCCAAGTACTTATTTTAAGATCTTTCCTCCGACATAAGTTCGAATTTCTCCGACTCTCCATGCCAAATTGTTCAGTTTTAACAAAATCTTACATCGACTAATGTTGTGTGGTGGTTTGTAGATCTACAAATTGTTCAATTTTAACAAAATCTTACATCGACTAATGTTGTGTGGTGGTTTGTAGATCTACAAATTGTTCAGTTAAAAAAAAAAAAAAAAAAAAAAGAAGCAATATGATTTCTGTCTCTGGAAGAAGAAATACTGGAACGGGCTGTGGAGCTGATATGGTGGTGTCACGAATGATGATGAACTTGATTCCAGGGACAGGGTAGGGTAGGATGGAAATTAAAACATTTTGTTTCTTTCTTTTTTGAGTTGTTTTTATTTGAATATGTTTCTAATTCGACATTTTCATTATTCGGAGTTAAGCAGTTGCCACTGATACGTTAGTTGTTTCATGATGTCACGTGATGATGTATTTGTAGCACGTTCTTCTCACTGAGTAGGAAATAATGCTTCAGCCTAGTCCCAGGAAAAACGAGTCACAAACATGTTGACATCGGATTGCCTTGGCCAAATACCTAATGTAGCATGATGACGTAACAATCTAGAAGAAATTGAATATAGTGCTCTCCCCGTGAGGTATCGCCAGGCGGCGAGAGTACTGGCGCCCTACCTATGAAGTGGGCAACCAATGCCACTGGTGGGCGCTTTCCTAGCGCCGTGTTGTGGGGTCAGGCTCAGAGAGAAAGGGCAATCTACACAGTTGTCAGTAGCTGATGGGGCACATGTACACAGTTGTCAGTGGCCGATGGGGCACTTAAAACACAGTTGTCAATTACTGACTTGGCACATCTACACAGTTGTCAGTGGCTGACGGGGCACATGTACACAGTTGTCAATGGCTGATTGGGCACATCTACACATTTGTTAATGGCTGACGGTGCACATCTACATAGTTGTCAGTGGCTGACGGGGCACTTAAAACACTGTTGTCAATGGCTGACTTGGCACATCTTCACAGTTGTCAGTGGCTGACGGGGCACATCTACACAGTTGTCAATGGCTGATTGGGCACATCTACACATTTGTTAATGGCTGACGGTGCACATCTACATAGTTGTCAGCGGTTGACGAGGCACATCTACACAGTTGTTACTGGCTGACGTGGCACATCTACACAGTTGTCAGTGGCTGACGGGGCACATCTAAACAGTGATCAATGGTTGACGAGGCACATCTACACAGTTGTCAGTGGCTGACGGGGCACATCGACACAGTTGTCAGTGGCTGACGGGGCACATCTACACAGTTGTCAATGGCTGACGGGGCACAACTACACAGTTGTCAGTGGCTGACGGGGCACATCTAAACAGTGATCAATGGCTGACGGGGCACGTCTACATAGTTGTCAGTGGCTGACGGGGCACATCTAAACAGTGATCAATGGCTGATGGGGCACAACTACACAGTTGTCAATGGCTGACGGGGCTCATCTACACATTTGTCAGTGGCTGACTGGGCACATCTACACAGTGATCCCAAGCTGAGGTCACATCTACACAGTGATCCTAGGTTGATGGTCACATGTACACAGTTGTCAGTGGCTGACGGGGCACATCTACATAGTTGTCAGTGGCTGACTTGGCACATCTACACAGTTGTCAGTGGCTGACGGGGCACATCTACACAGTTGTCAGTGGCTGACGCTGACGGGGCACATCTAAACAGTGATCAATGGCTGACGAGGCATGTCTACACAGTGATCAATGGCTGACGGGGCATATCTACGCAGTTATCAATGGCTGACGGGGCATATCTGCACAGTGATCAGTGGCTGACAGGGCACATCTACACAGTGATCCAAGGCCCATTAGATTATGTTCTTTTTTCCAGAACATTAAAACTTTACCTGCTGTTTCCTCAGTACACCCCTATGAACATCGGTCACGTGTTCAAAATTGAGGAAGTAAGACTTCAGCGCCATGCCTTTACGTGGACATCGAGCAGCAAAAGACAACAAGGAAATCAACAAGAAACTCTGAGAATAATAATAGGACTTAACTATGGGCCTAAGAACAAAAGAAAAAGTAACAAACAAACAAAATACCTACCAGTGAATCGATCATCAAACATGGAAAGCTATGATCTTTGTCCTATTTACCGTTTTTTGCCAGACAGGAACACGTTTTCTAATTATTACACCCCACCACTTGCTCATCTACTTGTTACATAAACAAATGGTTTTTTCTGTTGTTTCCATTTGACTGTGTCTTTTTTATTCTCAGGAACTTTAACTCCTACTGCTACATTTTTGCACCACAATTGATAGACGATACGCCCTGACTTGCTAACACTTTACACGTGCAAGTATTGAAGAAAGAAAATTCAGTTTAGATTTGTATGGAGAAGAAACAGGTTAAAATATTTAGTAACACCAGGAAAAGTAGAAATTCGGGGAGATAGAGGTGGACAAAGGGAAACAAAACTCTGGATGGTTTGATGGCGTGGCATGGGAAATGATGAGCGGTGAAGCTATTGCACAGCACACAAGATGGAGGGTTATAGAGGAACAGGATATTCGAATCATCACGGCATGGACTAGATGTGAATGAAATAAGTGCTATTTTTAGATATATCACTGCCGTTTTTACTGTTTCACATTCTAGACTTTTTATTTCTTTTCTTATTTGGGAAACACAATCAGCACATGAAAAAAATATAATAATTTAGCAATAATAAAAATAAAGAAAGGACAAATACACTCAAAGTATGCAAATTATGACAACCGAACGTGGCGACATTTCCAAATATCGACAATCTCTTTTATTTACTTTGTTTTGTTGCCGTTTTTTTCCTTGAATATTGAAAATAATGAGTAAAATTAGCGTGAAATACAGATGTTCTATGTCCCCACGTCAATGAATTTAAATATCTGGGAACAATGTTAACTTCAGATGCTTATTGTCATAGTCGTAGTTATTCAAAGGCCCCGGTATCACTTCAAACAAATGAAAGTCCATAAGTGCTCAACCGTCCGTGACAGTGGAATCATATGAATTAACATCTCATTGAATATCCAAACTAAGAAAGGCAGCTGCAGTCACCATCGTAGCATACACAGCGCACGTCAGAAGACATGCGGCGTTTAGCACCGACAGTGAACGCAACTGAACTGTCTTTCATCGTACGATATCATCGTTCATTGTAAGTGAAGCAATCGAAATGTAGAAACACCATCCGATGAAACACACAGCTGACGGTGTGCACAGAGCTCCGGCAGCAAGCTGGACTTGGAATATGAGGAAGCTGGAACAAGGAACACTAAACTCAGTAGCTCCGGCAGCAAGCTGGACTTGGAATATGAGGAAGCTGCAACAAGGAACATTAAACTCAGTAGCTCCGGCAGCAAGCTGGACTTGGAATATGAGGAAGCTGCAACAAGGAACACTAAACTCAGTAGCTCCGGCAGCAAGCTGGACTTGGAATATGAGGAAGCTGGAACAAGGAACACTAAACTCAGTAGCTCCGGCAGCAAGCTGGACTTGGAATATGAGGAAGCTGCAACAAGGAACACTAAACTCAGTAGCTCCGGCAGTAAGCTGGACTTGGAATATGAGGAAGCTGGAACAAGGAACACTAAACTCAGTAGCTCCGGCAGCAAGCTGGACTTGGAATATGAGGAAGCTGCAACAAGGAACACTAAACTCAGTAGCTCCGGCAGCAAGCTGGACTTGGAATATGAGGAAGCTGCAACAAGGAACCTTTGCCTCAACGATTCATTACCGCCTATCCGCCATATTGACCGGAAGCAAAAAGTGAAGAGGATTAACCAATAATTAATGAGATGTTACAAGAAAGTTGAAAGGGATTTAGCCTAAACAGAAAGTAAACAGAAATATTGGTCACCTCAAAAAAAGTCCCATCCAAAGTGCACCAACAAAATAAACAAGACAGCGTTGAAATAAGTCAATCCATAACCAAATAAGTCAATCAATTCAAATTCCTGTGCACGATTATAACACCAGATTGGAAGATGCAAAATCAAGATTAAATGCAGAATCGTCCAGGCAAAGGCAACATTTTGTAAAATGAAAACATTTTGTGCAACCTTTCCTTGTCAATAAACGTAGTAAAAAAGGAGTTACCTTATGTTACTCAGGTATAGGAGTTTGGTTTTACAGAAGAGTATTGAGAATACCATGGGCAGCTAATATTAGCAACAAAGAAATTCTGAAAGAGGAACAAAAAGAAAACTTTTTAATTCTATCAGAAAAAACACAATCCACTTTATATGGGCATATCATGTTAAGAGAAAAAAATGGAAAATGTGACAGCAGTAAAAAGGACAAAAGAAAGAGACAAAGGAAGGCAATGTGAGAAGACAGTAAATAGTTTAAAAAACATGACACAGAAAGAAATCAACAGTGGAATTGATAAGAACTTGCATAAAAGAGAGACGGAGAGTCAATGTCTCTGGGCTGAATAAGATGATGACTTATTAAAAAAAGAATTAGGAAAAAAATTGTTTGTAAAAATGGGCACATATACAAGAACAAAACTATGTGTGTTTCACAATACTTCTTTAATGTATGCACATAGCCAAACTCTCTGTGATCTACCTACAATACAGTGTGTCAACATTTTCTGCACTATTTTCATATTTACATACATATATCATTATTAAGAAAATGTTATAACATTCTACTAATTATAATATTAAGATGGTAGATGTACAACAAATGTGAGCTGCAGAATGGCTCAGGCAAAAGCAGCTTTCCAACATTCTACTAATTATAATATTAAGATGGTAGATGTACAACAAATGTGAGCTGCAGAATGGCTCAGGCAAAAGCAGCTTTCCAACATTCTACTAATTATAATATTAAGATGGTAGATGTACAACAAATGTGAGCTGCAGAATGGCTCAGGCAAAAGCAGCTTTCCAACATTCTACTAATTATAATATTAAGATGGTAGATGTACAACAAATGTGAGCTGCAGAATGGCTCTGGCAAAAGCAGCTTTCCAACATTCTACTAATTATAATATTAAGATGGTAGATGTACAACAAATGTGAGCTGCAGAATGGCTCAGGCAAAAGCAGCTTTCCAACATTCTACTAATTATAATATTAAGATGGTAGATGTACAACAAATGTGAGCTGCAGAATGGCTCAGGCAAAAGCAGCTTTCCAACATTCTACTAATTATAATATTAAGATGGTAGATGTACAACAAATGTGAGCTGCAGAATGGCTCAGGCAAAAGCAGCTTTCCAACATTCTACTAATTATAATATTAAGATGGTAGATGTACAACAAATGTGAGCTGCAGAATGGCTCAGGCAAAAGCAGCTTTCCAAATAATGAGGAAATATACTGTGCAATCCATTTTGACAATAGAAACAAGAAAAAAGAGTTCTAAATGTTATGTATAGCCAGTCTTAACACATGGATGTAAATCATGAACAATAGGATGACAGACAAGACAATCACTGGAGGCTGTAGAAATGTGGTTTTACATGAATGTTGAGAATACCATGGGCAGCTAAGAAGATTAATGAAAACGTTCTGAAAGAAGCCAAAGCAAAAAGAGAACTTATTTCCAATGTTAGGAAGAAACGATCATCATTATTTGGTCATGTAATGAGAAGCGAACAACTGGAATATATTGCTAGGAAAATTGAGGGACGAAGAGATAGAGAGAAGCAAAGAGAAAAGATACCAGACAGCTTAGTGAGGATGGCTTGGCAGAAAATCAACAACAGAAATGATAAATAACTGTCGAGATCGAAAGTTGTGGAGAGACATAATCACCTACGCCAGCAGGCAGGGTATATGATGATAACCCCATGTGTAAGAACATAAACTGAAGTGCGAGGAAGAGCTGTATGGAAACATCTGTTCGAATTTAACAGTTGAAATATAAATATAAGCATTCAATAGAAAAATAAATGACGCCCCGTCTTTTCCTTTCTCGAGAACTGTGACGTGACGACACAAGATAATGACGTCGTTGTTGCCAGTCAAAGTTATTGGTGGGAGGACAACAGGAAAATAAATGCAGTGCTGCGGTAAAGCTGGAAACATGTGCTGGGCTGTGACGTACTGGTGGGACTTGAGGAACAAAGGGTTAACAAATTGCGTTTCATGACTTTCTTGATGACACAATTTCTATGTTTTAAAACTTAAAAACCTTAACGCGGAATATACAGGAAATTCATAGAAACGAAATCTAAGTAGGACTTACACGAGGTCTCGTCCAGCTACGGTTTCTGGTTGTTGTTGTTGTTGTATAGACGTTCGTTGGTTAGAATTGTGCTGCGAAGTGTTGTTCAATACATTCGGAGGTGATTTAGCTTGAACTCGGTGCTCACTTGTTTAATTCACGAGATCTCAAAATCATAATTAAATCCAGAGCGTGAGGTCACTGAGGTGTGATGATGATGGATGCGCCGGCCAATTGAATTCGGAACATAAAATTATATTTATATCACAAAATACATTATTGTGGCTTAGTCATTGCCTTTTTTCCCCCCAGAGACTTTGCCAATTTTAACTTTGTATTTTACTTGTTTTAGTTAAAAAAAAAACCAGAGAAAAATAACATCATCACGCCGTTAGTGGCGTTCCGTTGCCGTTAGTGTTGTTAAGAGTTAGTTAGTGTTTTGTCTCAGTTAGTAAAAATAAGTCAAAGTGTTAGTCATAGTGTAGTGTAGATTTAATCCTGCAAATAAGAATGATGCTATTATCACATTCTGTCAATAAAACAATAATGAACCCACAATTCATAATGATATCAATTATAATTATTTTATTATTAATATTAATTTTGAGGCGGTCAATCACTCACTAGTGATGACTAATGACTAGTGGACATGATATCATAATGATTATCATATGAAGATGCAGAAATCTAAAGTAAATGACTGAAAATATCAATGTCAATAAATATTTAACTCTTTCAGGACCAGAACAGGAAACAGGAATTTTCAGATTTGGACCAGGTTAATTTTCCTGTTTCCAGAAATTTTACCATATACCTTTTTCATTTGACTACTTCACACAATAATTAAGATAAATGTGGCATGTGTTATACATCACTGGAAAGGGAAATGGATACAGAAAATGAAAATAGCAATATATTTATGATATGTGATTATTTAAAGGAATAAAATATTTTAAAAATATAATATTCAAAGAAGATCATTTTAAATTTAAAATATTGTAATTCATTTACCCTT
Organism: Megaustenia siamemsis; assembly: GCA_032433765.1. Lineage (NCBI taxonomy): Eukaryota > Metazoa > Mollusca > Gastropoda > Stylommatophora > Ariophantidae > Megaustenia > Megaustenia siamemsis. The sequence continues at coordinate 2,714,627 of JAVIAB010000107.1, read as the reverse complement.
TTCCATGTTTAGATGTGTTGCTATCCATTTGTCTTGAAATATTACACAACATAATCCAAATTCCTCCAAAATACAGTTTATTTGATTAATTTATGTCCACAAATAACAAAATTATGTACATTTTTGTAAATGATCCCAGAATGAAAAATATTATAAATTTATGTGACATCATAACAATATTATTTACAAGTCAAGTTTATTATTTTTATTTACACAACTGGACTTATTTTGTGTGATGTGTCCCTAAAGTACCAGTTTCGTTATCAGAATAACTACCACTCGATTCCTCTGAGACACTGATAGTGCTGTAATAGAAGGCATCCACTAGCTAAACCTAAGCCAGATCGTCTTACCTTTTTATCATAACTTTTACTAATATTCCGACCCATTATCACAACAACAAAATTATTGTCCAAGTCTAAATACTATGAATACTCTATTAAAGTCTATTTCTGAATCACTCAATAACAAGGTTTCGAACATAGATCTAGCTTGTTCTGCTCTATATTGTTTTGGTCAACTGCAAGAAGTATCAACAGTGGGCGTGGCAATTATGTGACAAAAATTTGAGAAATAAACAATGAATATAAATTAAAAATTTTCCAATGTTCGAAACTTCGACCATGCCTGTATTATTATAAACAGAAAGATCAAGAGAGAGAACTCTCCTACTTCCAAAAATCAAGTATTGGTTGAAATAAAAACGAAAATCAGTGAAAAAGAAATCAAATATTCAGCTACACCCGAAATAACCGACATATCAGTTCGTTCGCTTTCGTCAGCTTTAACCTCTGACGAAGTCCGACCCACTCAATTTTGTGGGACTGAATTTTGCGTGTAAAATCTGTTTTATCCCATTACAGGATGCCCCTCGCCATGCAGGCAGATTTACTCCGACTTCAGAGGTACTAATTTTTAGGGAATTAGTAAAACCCAGGTGTCCTCGCCAGGGTACGAACCCCGGCTGTTGCTGTGGTAAGCCAACCGCCTATCGATTGCGCTAACCGGACACCCCGACGTATCAGTGAGTGGTTAGAATTGATCAATTTCATAGAACCGAGGTGTTGGATAATAGTCCAGAAAGAGTTAAACACTAGTGCCTAGTGTGATGTGAGTAGTAAGAATAATTATACAAATGAAGTAATTAGCAGCAACAAGTTTGTTTATTTTTAAAATAAATCTGAAATATTAAATATAATAGTCAACAAGTAGTTGTAGTTTGTGTGTTTAATCTTCTTGATGAAGTCTCATATTTTACAAAAGACTGATCTTAGTCGAAGTGTCTAACTAAAGACAGAAAAGATCAAATACTTTTGACATATTCACACAGTGAGTGACAGTACAATCAATTAAAAAGTTCAGAATGCGAGAATGGTTCCAAATTTAAAGAGATTTGTAGATCTCCAATCCTTACTTGCTGAAAGACTACTTTATCATATCACCCAAGTTACACGCGGCAACCTGTTTCCTTGATCATTTTACTTTTAAGTTGAATTTGTTGATTTACATATCTTTACAGAGATGCCACAATCCATGGACCACTGGGTTATAATAAGTTACAGTTTTTTTTATGATTTTAAGTTGAATTTATTGGTTTGCATATCTTTACAGAGATGCCACAATCCATGGACTGGGTTATAAGTTACAGTTTTTTTATGATTTTAAATTAAAAACTGAAATTGTAGGTCCCCACAATTTTGAAGTTTTTTTTTTCACATTTGTAAAAAACAAATTTTCCAAAAAGAGGAGTGTTCAGCTGTTTTAAAGTGATGTCGTTGTTAGGAGAACACTGTTCAGCTGTTCTAAAGTGCTATGAGAAATGCCCATTCTCATTCATGTTTAGAGTAGCACTGCTAATTATAGACAATGTTCCATGACATCCAACTATAGTCAGATCATTGTGTGAAAGTGTTAAAAAACTACTGAAATCTAGGATAGCTTGTCTACCCTAGCTACGATGTTTGATTAAAATTATTCTCATGTTTATCTAACAGACAATGGGGGTGACAAAACAGTATTTGCGTACAGCCCCTGGGCCAGTGTTTGGAGTTGTTGCAAGCCAGAAGTCCAACATTATCTGTCTTCTTGGGAGCAATGGTCGCTCATCACTGTGTGCTGTTGGAGCCTGCGAAAATGTTTACATTTGGGATTTGTCCACAAAAGAAAAGGTAAATAAAAATTATGTGCTAAACAATTATTGCTTGTTTTTGACACAGGCATATGTTGGGAAGGGACTGCTTTTTCTTAACATAATGCTGGTGTTTAATTTACTGATCAAAACAACCCATACACATAAGAATTTGTCATTGTACAAGTGAATTAGTTCATTAATAAGTTCATTTATTACATTTTCTACAGAAGACAATAGTCCCTATACAGTAAATAATCATCTCTCGCTGCTTTGTACAAGTCAGATAGTTCATTACGGTAATAAACAAAGCTGTGCAGAAAGCATTCTCAATAAACCTATGACCGACTCTTTGTACAAGTCAGATAGTTCATTACGGTAATAAACAAAGCTGTGCAGAAAGCATTCTCAATTAACCTATGACTGACTCTTTGTACAAGTCAGATAGTTCATTACGGTAATAAACAAAGCTGTGCAGAAAGCATTCTCAATAAACCTATGACCGACTCTTTGTACAAGTGAGATAGTTCATTACGGTAATAAACAAAGCTGTGCAGAAAGCATTCTCAATTAACCTATGACCGACTCTTTGTACAAGTCAGATAGTTCATTACGGTAATAAACAAAGCTGTGCAGAAAGCATTCTCAATAAACCTATGACTGACTCTTTGTACAAGTCAGATAGTTCATTACGGTAATAAACAAAGCTGTGCAGAAAGCATTCTCAATAAACCTATGACTGACTCTTTGTACAAGTCAGATAGTTCATTATGGTAATAAACAAAGCTGTGCAGAAAGCATTCTCAATAAACCTATGACTGACTCTTTGTACAAGTCAGATAGTTCATTACGGTAATAAACAAAGCTGTGCAGAAAGCATTCTCAATAAACCTATGACCGACTCTTTGTGGGAGATGCAGTGACAAAGAAATAATGAAAGCCATCTTCTTCTTCTTTCCTTCCTCATTTGCCTTTCATCGTTGAGGGGAGATATATAATTTGCGGTCTTTTGCTCTTCTGTTCGCTTCTGCTGCTGTTATGTTTCCTAGTGCTTCTAATATTCCATCGATCCATCTTTTTCGTGGTCGGCCTTTGGGTCTGGTATTCTCGCAACGTTTATTGAGGGCTCGTTGTTTTGTGTTTGGATCACTCTGCCTTGTATGGCCAAACCATTTTATCTGTTGTTTCTTTATATATTCTATCTTCTTCTTCTTCTTTTTTTCTCAGTTCTTCATTTCTGATCTTATCTCTCAGACTGTTTCCTGTCATTCGTCTAACACATTTCATCTCTGTAGAGGTTATTTTTCTTATTGTTCTTGCATATAGGGTCCAGGACTGGAACTGGTAGCACAACGTTGGGATGAAGATTGTATTGTATAGTGCTCGTTTTGCCTCCAGAGTTATTTCCTTGTTGGACAATAGTGGTGAGCTATCCAATGATTTGACAAGCTTTGATGCATCTTTAGTCATCACGCTATTAAAAAATTGTAAAGCCACAGGACCAGATGAAATTCCTTCAGAAGTCATCAAAGGAGATATTAACACCTCCACCAAGATGTTGCATAATCTACTAGATAAAATATGGGAAATGGAAGAAATACCTAAAGACTGGAAAGAAGGTTATATGATCAAACTACCAAAGAAAGGAAGTTTACAGGAGTGCACAAATTATAGGGGAATTATGCTGCTATCAGTGCCAGGAAAAATTTAAGGCAGAATCATTCTGGAGAGATCTCCATAGAGAAAAATAGATATTTCCAAATGGAGAGTGGCTATAGAGAAACATTTGAGATATGAACAAGGGGAATTTTAGGAAAAATAGATATTTCCATATGGAGAGTGGCCATAGAGAAACATTTGAGATATGAACAAGGGGAATTTTAGGAAAAATAGATATTTCCAAATGGAGAGTGGCCATAGAGAAACATTTGAGATATGAACAAGGGGAATTTTAGGAAAAATAGATATTTCCAAATGGAGAGTGGCCATAGAGAAACATTTGAGATATGAACAAGGGGAATTTTAGGAAAAATAGATATTTCCAAATAGAGAGTGGCCATAGAGAAACATTTGAGATATGAACAAGGGGAATTTTAGGAAAAAAAGATATTTCCAAATGGAGAGTGGCCATAGAGAAACATTTGAGATATGAACAAGGGGAATTTTAGGAAAAATAGATATTTCCAAATGGAGAGTGGCCATAGAGAAACATTTGAGATATGAACAAAGGGAATTTTAGGAAAAATAGATCATGCACTGATCAGATAACTACCTTACGTATAATAGTTGAACAAAGCTTAGAACTACAGTCTCCACTCTATATCAGATTCAATGATTATGAAAAAGGCTTTTGATAGTTTAGACTTAGGACTGCTTGTGGAAGTTGCTGAGTCATGACAAATAAGAAATAAAGTTTATTTACTTGATAAGAACAATGTATGAACGAATGGAATGTTGTGTTGTGCACAAAGGGCAGCTCACAGAAGCTTTTGAAGTAAGAACAGGAGTAAGGCAGGGATGCCTCCTGTCTCCATTTCTCTTTCTACTGGCCATAGATTGGATTTTGAAAATAACTTAGAACAACAGAAATGAAATCCAGATTTCACTGACCAAGCAACTTTGCTGATGTCATAGCTCTCCTATCACACAGACATCAACAGATGCAGGATAAAATGGGCATATTTGATGAAAGATCACAACAGCTAGGTCTGAATATAAATAGAGATAAGATCAAAATTATAAGAATTAATGCAGTTGGCAATGACCAAATAATAATAGGAGAAATACCCCTACTAGATGTACAATCTTACATATATCTTGGCAGTAATATAGACAAAGAGTGAGGAACAGAAAATGATATCAAAATAAAGATATCAAAAAGCAAGAAGGGCCTTCGTTGCACTAGGAAACATATGGAAGTCCAAAGACATTAGGTTAAATACACAAATTTTCAACTTTAATGTTAAGTCTGTCCTATTATATGGCTGTGAAACATGGAGAACAAAGACAATCACAAAGATACAGGCCTTTATTAATGGATGCTTGCGCAGAATAAAAGGATGGAAATGGCAGGACAAAATCACCAACATAGAACTATGGAAAAGTACCAGTTAAATACCAGTGGACAAGGAGATACATCAAAGATGATGGTGCTCGTAGGACACACATGGAGGAAGCCAACAGAGTATTACATGATAGGCCCTTTTTTGGAATCCCCCGGGAAAGATACAAAAAGGAAGACCAAAATATTTTTGGTGAAGACAGGTGGAAGCAGAGATGAAGATGATGGGGAAGACATGGAATGATCTTGTGTTAGTCTTTGTTGAAGACCTATGCTCCACAGGTAGCTGAAAAGTAGAAGAAGAAGAGTGACAAGTGGTGGAGCAGATATAGGGAGTTCTCAACTACAATGTAACTGGTTCCATGGAAAGAACATAGTAGAACAGAACTTATTAGAACATGAAAGCCATTTTTACTTCCTAAGGGTTCAAGATTTTAAAAAATCCCTTTTTATAGATTTTGTCTTGTGAAATGTGGAACACGCTGTCCAAATTTTACCTTTCTATGTTATGTTGCTTGGGCAGAATGATGATGAGTACCTCAGTCTGTTAAGACAAATGTCTATAATCTTCTTCCCATAACATGGGGGTCATTGGGGCACTACTGACAGACTTCATTAACTTCTCTATCTTCATTCTTTTTTTTAGCACTTTGTGAAACTAAGGCCTATCCTTTCTTTGAAGTTATCTTCCTATCTCTTCCTTCCTCTTCTAAATTGAAGTTATCTTCCTATCTCTTCCTTCCTCTTCTAAAATGAAGTTATCTTCCTATCTCTTCCTTCCTCTTCTAAAATGAAGTTATCTTCCTATCTCTTCCTTCCTCTTCTAAAATGAAGTTATCTTCCTATCTCTTCCTTCCTCTTCTAAAATGAAGTTATCTTCCTATCTCTTCCTTCCTCTTCTAAAATGAAGTTATCTTCCTATCTCTTCCTTCCTCTTCTAAAATGAAGTTATCTTCCTATCTCTTCCTTCCTCTTCTAAAATGAAGTTATCTTCCTATCTCTTCCTTCCTCTTCTAAAATGAAGTTATCTTCCTATCTCTTCCTTCCTCTTCTAAAATGAAGTTATCTTCCTATCTCTTCCTTCCTCTTCTAAAATGAAGTTATCTTCCTATCTCTTCCTTCCTCTTCTAAAATGAAGTTATCTTCCTATCTCTTCCTTCCTCTTCTAAAATGAAGTTATCTTCCTATCTCTTCCTTCCTCTTCTAAATTGAAGTTATCTTCCTATCTCTTCCTTCCTCTTCTAAAATGAAGTTATCTTCCTATCAACTTCCTTCCTCTTCTAAAATGAAGTTATCTTCCTATCTCTTCCTTCCTCTTCTAAAATGAAGTTATCTTCCTATCTCTTCCTTCCTCTTCTAAAATGAAGTTATCTTCCTATCTCTTCCTTCCTCTTCTAAAATGAAGTTATCTTCCTATCTTTTCCTTCCTCTTCTAAAATGAAGTTATCTTCCTATCTCTTCCTTCCTCTTCTAAAATGAAGTTATCTTCCTACCCTTCCTTCCTCTTCTAAAATGCTATTTTTAGCAATCAGACACCTACATTTTTTTTAGTCCCTAATTTAGAAGCTGTTTCATGTTTATGTAGGGGTCTCCTGGTACATTTTTGTTTCTGTTGTAACACAGGTTGTAACACTGCCAGGAGATAAGCATGAGGTCACAGCGCTGGCTAAAAGTCCCCAATCAAACTGCATGGCTGTTGGTTATGCAGATGGCAGCATTAAGATCTTCAATGTAGACACTTGTCAGTCAGACATCACCTTTCAGGGACACAAGTCTGCCGTGACTTGCCTGGCTTACGATGCTGATGGCGTGCGATTAGTGTCTGGGTCAAAGGTGAGTCTCATCATTTGATGATGGTGGTGGTTGTCACTTCATTGTTATTTTCTTGTACAAAAAAAATTGACATTATGACATCCTAGACAGCCCTATAGATGTTCAGTCACTGCAGCAAATGCAGAGGTGTGTGTATTTTCATAGCTTAATGGTTTAACACTTAGCAACACTACATGCAAGTCTCTTAGTCTGTCCCTTCTGAAAGTTTATGCACACCCTTTATCATATCACTCAAGTTTATATACACCCTTTATCATATCACTTGTCTAGACTTGATCTGCGCTTTACGTCACATTGGTGCTGTTCATGACTGTTGTTGGAATTGCTTGATGCAAGTTATTTACAAGTTAATCATTAATGTGAACTGCTTTGTCAGCTGTAATTTTATCGTCGCCAGCCGCAGTTTTATCTCTTTAGGGAGTTTGCACCGTGTTTTGTTCGTCGTAGGCTGCATTCACTAGAGTAATCAGGAATCTAAGGGGCGCAACATTGTTGTTTGTGCTATGTCATCATAATGGCTCATCGTATATCCCTAGATCGGCCATACACTAATCTTATGGTCTGTTGTTTGATGTGCGACGGGGATAATCTGACGATTAACTGTGTGTTTATATGTTCGTAATTGGAGTCAACAACGATGGCCTAACATCATCAGGCGCTATACATTTTAACAAAATATGACGATCATCATTTTCAGGAGGACGTGAGCTTCTGGTATATGGTGGATAGGCGGCAGGAACCATTGAAGGCTATGCATGAAAAGTGTTCCTTGTTGCAGTTTCCTCATATTTCTTGGGGTACTGGTTGGTCTCGAGGCAAGATGCCGGCCTCGCGACAGAGAGGTTGTAGGTTCAAATCCCGGCTACACCGTTTGCGATTTTTATTTATGATTTCTCTCTGCGGCAACCACCCCTAGTCTCAGCAGCGAGGCCCAGCTTGAAACGTCAGTTACTCATCGACGGACAAAACATGAGTACCTCCGAAGTCAAGAGTTATCTGCCTGTGTGGCGAGGGACCCCTGTGCACACATCTGCCAGGGAAAAATGGATTAACACGCAAAATTCAGTTCCTAGTCTCTAGGGACTTCGTCAGAGTTGAAAGCTGGCGAACTCAACAACAACAACAATATCACTCAAGTTTATGTACACCCTTTATCATATCACTCAAGTTTATGTACACCCTTTATCATATCACTCAAGTTTATGTACACCCTTTATCATATCACTCAAGTTTATGTACACCCTTTATCATATCACTCAAGTTTATGTACACCCTTTATCATATCACTCAAGTTTATGTACACCCTTTATCATATCACTCAAAGATATGTACAATTTTTTTTATATCTCTGTCTTTTCTAATAATTCCTGTGGCTTGTTGGTTATGTAAATTCATTATGTTATCTCTTTGTTAGTCCCTTCTAATAATTCCTGTAGCTTGTTGGTTATGTAAATTCATTATGTTATCTCTTTGTTAGTCCCTTCTAATAATTCCTGTAGCTTGTTGGTTATGTAAATTCATTATGTTATCTCTTTGTTAGTCCCTTCTATTAATTCCTGTAACTTGCTTGTTGTGTACGCTCATCATATCTCTCAATGGGTCCAAGATAGCACCTAGGCTGAATGTAGTCAGTGACAATCATAACTGAATATGAAGCAGTACTTAGATATGTTAATTCTCATGTCCACAATATATGAAGCAGTACTTAGATATGTTAATTCTCATGTCTACAATATATGAAGCAGTACTTAGATATGTTAATTCTCATGTCTACAATATATGAAGCAGTACTTAGATATGTTAATTCTCATGTCCACAATATATGAAGCACTACTTAGATATATCAATTCTCATGTCCACAATATATGAAGCAGTACTTAGATATGTCAATTCTCATGTCTACAATATATGAAGCAATACTTAGATATGCCAATTCTCATGTCTACAATATATGAAGCAGTACTTAGATATGTCAATTCTCATGTCCACAATATATGAAGCAATACTTAGATATGTCAATTCTCATGTCCACAATATATGAAGCAATACTTAGATATGTCAATTCTCATGTCCACAATATATGAAGCAATACTTAGATATGTCAATTCTCATGTCCACAATATATGAAGCAGTACTTAGATATGTCAATTCTCATGTCCACAATATATGAAGCACTACTTAGATATGCCAATTCTCATGTCTACAATATATGGAGCAGTACTTAGATATGTCAATTCCCATGTAGTGGTATTTGTAACCCTCATGGATGGTGTTACTGTTTCACTTTGTTTTAGTTTCCCACTTTCCAGAGATATCTTCTGTAGGTTTGAGTCTTTGTTTGCCCTTGCAGCCAGGTAGTAGCTTTGATGGACAAAACACTCTTCTCTGGTCTGACATCATATGTAGATGTTTTAGATGTTCAACATTTACATGTCTGGACATGTTGCTGTGGTATCTGTTGGATTTCTTTTTTAATTCAAGCATCTGTTTAGGAGGTTCTGACGATCATCTGTTTAGAAGGTTCTATCTATCATCTTTAAAAACTTGAGTCTTCACCACCTATCTATCTATCTATTGACCTTTCGAGCCGTAACCGGCCCATAGGGTGTAGACCAAGATACACCTTCTCCTATATGAATTTTTTGTTCTAGCAGTTTTCTTTTAAAGATATTTTATCAAATCTCGCCATCTGTCTCTGTTCTGTGCAAGCAGTTCTATCTCATTGAGGGAGCCGATTCCTGCTGCTCTTGCCTCTCTCATCAATGTTCTTCTCAGTGTCTCCCTGGGTCTTCCTCTTTTTCTTTTACCTGTTGTTTCCCATATGAGGGCTTGCTTTGCTATTCGGTTATTATCTCTTCTCATCACATGTCCAACGTATGACCATCGTCTTTTCTTTATTACTGAAGATATTAGTGGTTGATTGGCGATTTCTCTAATTTCCTCGTTTGTTTTGAATTCGTTCCATGCTATACCAAGTATTTTCCTTAGACATTTATTTTCGAATGCGTTCAACTTTGTTTCTATATCTCTTGTTGTTTTCCAGCTTTCACACGCATACGTAAGGGTTGATAGTACATATGATTTGAATAGTCTAAGTTTTGTGTTTGTGCTGATAAGTTTTGATTTCCACAACTTTTCAAGGCTTCTGAAAGACATTGCTGCTTTAGCTATTCTGATTCTAATTTCTTTGCTCGTATCCCCTTCTCGATCAATGTGACTTCCAAGATAGATAAAGTGATCGATCTCTTCTACTGGTTTGTTTTCCATGTATATTTTGTCACCTGTTGGAATTAAACTTGTCATGACTTTATAGTCTTTTCATGATTGATCTCAAGCCCAATTTTGCTGGCTATTGATGATAGTTCATTTCTGTTTTCCTGCATCGTTTTTGTCTGACTGCTGATGAGAACTATGTCATCAGCAAAGTCGAGGTCCTCTAAATGGTCTCCTTGTATCCATTCGATGCCTTTATTACCAGTGCAGCATTTCTTCATTATGAAGTCCATAATGTTCACCACCAGTTAATGCTTCACCACCAGTTAATGTTTAATTAGCAAACAAGAAAGATGAGAGACTCAGTGTTTGATTGTTCTATTTCAGGACACAGATGTCATATTATGGGATATTGTGAGTGAGTCTGGTGTGTTTCGTCTGAGGGGTCACCGAAAGGAAATCACACAGGTCACTTTCTTGAAATGCAGAAATGTCATTGCGACAAGGTAAATATGGCTACTGTTGAGCGATACCTCTGTGATTGTTGGGGGAACTTGGATTTGTGCATAGATGGTGTTTAGGAGATGTGTGTCAGTAAAAAAAATGTATCTTTTAGAAAGTTATTCTGATATGAAGTGATAATACCACTGACTATAAGTTTTAAAAATGTGTTTGTTGATGCGGGCAATCATGCACAAGATCAGCGCCACACATCCCCACAATAAAAAAGTCCTGTTTTCCTTCCAGACCAGTTTGGACGTGAACTGTCTAGAATGTAATTGCTTTGTACGTTCACTTCTGTCATTTCTCTTGATAATTCTCTGGGGTGGGGAAGAGAACAGACAGAAGATGATGAGGGCAGATGATGAAGAGGTACACTCCTTTAGTCATCGGGCGAATGCAAGCAGGCAACATTTATTAATTATAACAGTGTCCATATGTAAAAATTATGTTTATGTTGTGATTCAGCTCCAAGGACACATACATTAAGTTTTGGGATGTTGGGACTCAGCACTGCTTCTACACAGTTGTCGGACACAGGACAGAAGTTTATGGTTTTGTTCTGTTGCGAAATGAATGTCGACTAGTATCTGGGTCAGCGGACAGCGAACTGAGAGTGTGGGACATCCATTACTTCAATGAAGAGGTAATACCTATCACTTGACTTTTCACTTCTCAACTTTCTTGTCTCTGATCTCTGTATGTCTTTTTCCATTAGGCACATCTATCTTCCATTGATTTTTGATTCAGCATGATATGTAAATGTATACAAGTCCATGTATATTCTTTTTGCTTCTACCGTAGCCATCCATTTTGAACTGTTTAATCGGGTTTGTTGATGTGTTTTCTATTTAACAATATTTATATAACATATTATACTGGTTTCAGTTTAAATTAATTCATTTCATCATCTTATCACTGATTCATTTCTTCATCCTATTATTGATTCATTTCTTCATCTTATCATTGATTCATTTCTTCATCTTATCATTGATTCATTTCTTCATCTTATCATTGATTCATTTCTTCATCTTATTGATTCATTTCTTCATCTTATCATTGATTCATTTCTTCATCTTATCATTGATTCATTTCTTCATCTTATCATTGATTCATTTCTTCATCTTATCATTGATTCATTTCTTCATCTTATCATTGATTCATTTCTTCATCCTATTATTGATTCATTTCTTCATCTTATCATTGATTCATTTCTTCATCTTATCATTGATTCATTTCTTCATCTTATCACTGATTCATTTCTTCATCTTATCATTGATTCATTTCTTCATCTTATCATTGATTCATTTCTTCATCTTATCATTGATTCATTTCTTCATCTTATCATTGATTCATTTCTTCATCTTATCATTGATTCATTTCTTCATCTTATCATTGATTCATTTCTTCATCTTATCATTGATTCATTTCTTCATCTTATCATTGATTCATTTCTTCATCTTATCATTGATTCATTTCTTCATCTTATCATTGATTCATTTCTTCATCTTATCATTGATTCATTTCTTCATCTTATCATTGATTCATTTCTTCATCTTATCACTGATTCATTTCTTCATCCTATTATTGATTCATTTCTTCATCTTATCATTGATTCATTTCTTCATCTTATCATTGATTCATTTCTTCATCTTATCACTGATTCATTTCTTCATCTTATCATTGATTCATTTCTTCATCTTATCATTGATTCATTTCTTCATCTTATCACTGATTCATTTCTTCATCTTATCATTGATTCATTTCCTGAACTTCTGGCATGTTTTGATGAGCTAAGATCATGCCACCTCTCTACAGGATGCTGGTAGAGGGGAAGCTGAGAGTGAAGGAGAGCTACCAGCAAAGAGGAGGAGAATTGATGTCATCAGTGATGCCAGTCAGAGTGCAAGTGATGAAGAAGAAAAGGATGAAGAAGAGAAAGCAGAAGATGAGTCTATGGTATGAGAATACATATGCATTTGTGCATTGGGTTCATTAGTTTTTGCTGATTAAGTCTTACAATATATTGGGTCTGTGCTACATTATATTAGGTCTGTGTTAAATTATCATAATTCAGATAGAAAATGTACCACAGAAATAAAAGACAGAAGAGCTCAGGCAAAAACAGCATTTAAGAAAATGCAAAATGTTTTGTGCAACAAGTCTGTGCCAATAGAAGAGAGAAAGATAGTTCATTGGTGCTATATAGAGCCATTTCTGACCTATGGAAGTGAATCATGGACAGTAGACAAACAAATGAGAAGACCATTAGAGGACACAGATATGGAATTTCTCAGAAGAATGTTGGAGTTCTCAGGACAGCTAAAAGGACCAAGGAGGACATTCTCAAAGAGGCCAACACAAAAAGGGAGCTCCTAAAAACATCAGAAAGAAACAATCAACTTTTTTCTGGCACATCACAAGAAGAGGAAAGTTGAAATACTTGGTTCTATCTATTATCCTTTCGCGCCGAAGACAACACATAGGACAGAACCACAATCTCAAAAACAGAAACCTTGTCTGCCAAAATGGCACATATTGCAGAAATCACTGCTTCTAAAAACTATGGTTCTGTTTCCATAACAATACTTTTTACAATGACAGCTTGTCAAGCCATCGATCAACCTCCTTAGTCGAAATACTTGGTTACAACTGGTAAAATAGAGGGGAAGAGAGATCATGGACAACAAAAAGAATAGTTACTAGATAGTTTGGTGTTATGGCATGGAAAACAGTCAACAACAAGTTTGGTGTTATGGCATGGAGTCAACAACAAGTTTGGTGTTATGACATGGAGTCAAGAACAAGTTTGGTGTTATGGCATGGAGTCAACAACAAGTTTGGTGTTATGGCATGGAGTCAACAACAAGTTTGGTGTTATGGCATGGAGTCAACAACAAGTTTGGTGTTATGGAAAACAGTCAACAACAAGTTTGGTGTTATGGAAAACAGTCAACAACAAGTTTGGTGTTATGGAAAACAGTCAACAACAAGTTTGGTGTTATGGAAAACAGTCAACAACAAGTTTGGTGTTATGGAAAACAGTCAACAACAAGTTTGGTGTTATGGCATGGAGTCAACAACAAGTTTGGTGTTATGGAAAACAGTCAACAACAAGTTTGGTGTTATGGCATGGAGTCAACAACAAGTTTGGTGTTATGGCATGGAGTCAACAACAAGTTTGGTGTTATGGCATGGAGTCAACAACAAGTTTGGTGTTATGGCATGGAGTCAAGAACAGAATTGATATGTTTTACTGTGGATAGAGAGTCATGGAAGGATATCAACACTTATGTCAACCTGTATGACACATGATTATGATAAACTATATAGGGTCTATTATAGTTGTATTTTTTTTATTGAAATTGCCTTATATGTTCTGTTGTCTGTTGCCATCATAATCATTACAGTCTGTGCTTGTTGTCTGTTGCCATCATAATCATTACAGTCTGTGCTTGTTGTCTGTTGCCATCATAATCATTACAGTCTGTGCTTGTTGTCTAAAGGAACGTTGGAAGAGTCATTTATAGGTTGAGCCTGGCCTAGTGAGCATTGCTTCTGATGGTTGGAGATCTGATGGGCAGACTTGTGCTTAACTGGTGCCATGTTGTCCAGCATGTTCCCATGACAGTGCCATGTTGTCCAGTATGTTCCCATGACAGTGCCATGTTGTCCAGCATGTTCCCATGACAGTGCCATTATACCAGTGTTTTGGTACCCCGTACAGATTTCAAGATAACGTGCTTGTAACAGTCCAACCCGCATGACTAGTCTTCTGGTGGATGACGATGCCGCCCTGTTGAGTGCTCTTGTCTGCTCCTGGTTTGGTCGTAGCAAGCGGCCACCACTGGCGTCACTCTCAGGCTTGGATTCAGCCTCTGCTTCGTCGCCGAGGGTGGCCAGAACAAAAATCGGCTACCTGTCACCGCCTCAGGAAATGCCAAGGCAAGAGACCCCTGCTCAGCACTCGTACTCCGCCATGGCCGTCTCGGTCTCTGACCGACTCTACGTTGTGACTGTTCCTGACAATCCCCAGAGTTCGTTCGTCGCTAGGGCACACCACACCAACTGTAGACAGCATGGAACAACACAAGAACTAATATAACAACAAGTTTAATGCCCCATTGACCATGTTCCCAGCTTGACAAGACTCACAGTCATAATTACATAGTAATGCATGCAATACATGATTTCCACAGTTCCCTCATCCCTACACCACAAGACTCACAGTCATATTTACATAGCAACGCATGCAATACATGATTTCCACCGTTCCCTCATCCCTACACCACAAGGCTCCCAACCTAGTGTGCTCGAAGCCTAAGATTCTTGACCTGCCTCCCTAAAGAAGGTCCATTCCTACTACTGGTGGTTGTTCATAACAATGTCTCTAGTACGACTGCAATTCAGCCGCTGATAATATGACCTGCACTTGTAAGAAAGGTCTATTCATAACGATGATAATGGCTTCAATAAAGTCTCTAATATGCTCAGCTATGCCTATGTTATCACAACCTGCACTTGTAAGAAAGGTCTATTCATAACGATGATAATGGCTTCCATATTAAGTCTCTAATATGCTCAGCTATGCCTATGTTATCAAAACCTGCACTTCTGATGAAGGTCTATTCATACTGATGATAATTGTTCATAACAATGTCTCTAGTACGACTGGAATTCAGCCGACGATAATATGACCTGCACTTGTAAGAAAGGTCTATTCATAATGATGATAATGGCTTCCATATAAAGTCTCTAATATGCTCAGCTATGCCTATGTTATCACAACCTGCACTTCTGATGAAGGTCTATTCATACTGATGATAATTGTTCATAACAATGTCTCTAGTACGACTGGAATTCAGCCGACGATAATATGACCTGCACTTGTAAGAAAGGTCTATTCATAACGATGATAATGGCTTCCATATTAAGTCTCTAATATGCTCAGCTATGCCTATGTTATCACAACCTGCACTTCTGATGAAGGTCTATTCATACTGATGATAATTGTTCATAACAATGTCTCTAGTGCAACTGGTCAGAACATTACTGACGGGCTACCACAAAGCCTATCTCATCATGCATACGACTTGACTATTCGCTCTTCATAAGAGATACTCTATCCCCATTAAGCTAATCTCCCTAGCTATTCCTCATGACCTCGAACTTGACCATTTGGCTCGACAACTACCCACACACTGACCTGCGATCGAGAATTCCTCAACACATCCCGGTCCTCAGTTTCGGCTGTGACCCCACACGTCTGGACTGGACTCTCGCACAAGATCGACTGACTATCTTTTCCCCGCTCTTTGTGTTCCCAACTATGCTCACCTCGTTGTTCCCCCCCCCCCCCCCCATTTCTTTTTCCCTAAAACCTCATCTATCCCTATTCTTCGTTTTCCTCGTGGACCTAATGCCCCCTACTACCACTCTCCAAACTGCTTGTCTCCATTCGCCCCGCACCAACTCTACCCTTCTCTCTCCCCCCCTTGTTATCTCCCTGTTTCTCTTGTTATCTCCCTGTTTTACCATGTTGTCCAGCATGTTACCCTGACAGTGCCATACTGTCCAGCATGTTCCCATGACAGTGCCTTGTCCAGTATGTTCCCATGACAGTGCCTTGTTGTCCAGCATGTTCCCATGACAGTGCCATGTTGTCCAGTATGTTCCCATGACAGTGCCTTGTTGTCCAGCATGTTCCCATGACAGTGTCATGTTGTCCAGTATGTTCCCATGACAGTGCCATGTTGTGCAGCATGTTCCCATGACATTGTCATGTTGTCCAGCATGTTCCTATGACAGTACCTTGTTGTCCAGTATGTTCCCATGACAGTGCCTTGTTGTCCAGCATGTTCCCATGACAGTGCCATGTTGTTCAGCATGTTCCTATGACAGTGCCTTGTTGTCCAGCATATTCCCATGACAGTGTCTTGTTGTCCAGCATGTTCCCATGACAGTGCCATGTTGTTCAGCATGTTCCAATGACAGTGCCTTGTTGTCCAGCATATTCCCATGACAGTGCCTTGTTGTCCAGCATGTTCCCATAACAGTGCCATGTTGTTCAGCATGTTCCTATGACAGTGCCTTGTTGTCCAGCATATTCCCATGACAGTGTCTTGTTGTCCAGTATGTTCCCATGACAGTGTCTTGTTGTCCAGTATGTTCCCATGACAGTGCCTTGTTGTCCAGCATGTTCCCATGACAGTGCCATGTTGTCCAGCATGTTCCCTAGACAGTGCCATGTTGTCCAGCTTGTTCCTATGATAGTGTCATGCTGTCGGTCCATCATATTCCTTTGACAGTGCGCCGCCCCCTCCCCCCCCTTGAGAAATTGAGGAAGTTTGTTGTGTGACATGAAAAATTGAGGAAGTTTGTTGTGTGACATGAAAAATTGAGGAAGTTTGTTGTGTGACATGAAAAATTGAGGAAGTTTGTTGTGTGACATGAAAAATTGAGGAAGTTTGTCGTGTGACATGAGAAATTAATGTTTGTATTTACCCTCGCCAAGGTGCAAGATGACAAGTTTTCCAAATCATCTCTTCGCCCATGACATGACTCATCCGTAGTTCATTTCTACTTGAAATAAAATTGAGAATCTGGCCATTTCTTTTTTCTTCTAGCGCATTTTGACATGCAAGAAAGCGGGGTCTGTAATGAGGCAAGCAAGAGATAGAGTTGTCACTCTTTGTACTGACCCTGACGAGAGACTACTCTTGTGTCATGTAAGTTAATTAGCCTGTGTCATCTCATTTGTGTTATAAGAGTTAATTGCTGAGATAGTATCACCTCATTCTTTCTTTCTCTTTGCTTCCTCTGGTACAGGGGACTGATTGCTCTCGAGACAGAGGTTGTGAGCTCAAATCCCAGCTGCACCAGTTGGGATATTTATTTGTGATTTCTCTCTGTGGCAACCAACCCTGGTGAGGCCTGGCTTGAAACATCAATTACTCATAGATGGAAAAAAATATGAGTACCTCCAAAGACAGATCTGCCTGTGTGATGAGGACTCTTGTGCACATCCTGTATTACATTAGCTACACTTGCAATTTTCTTCTATTACATTAGTTAGAGCTGCAATAGTTCTCTATTACATTAGTTAGAGCTGCAATAGTTCTCTATTACATTAGTTAGAGCTGCAATAGTCATCTATTACATTAGTTAGAGCTGCAATAGTTCTCTATTACATTAGTTAGAGATGCAATAGTCATCTATTACATTAGTTAGAGCTGCAATAGTTCTCTATTACATTAGCTCCAGTTGCAATGTTTTTCTATTACATTAGTTAGAGCTGCAATAGTCATCTATTACATTAGCTACACTTGCAATTTTCTTCTATTACATTAGCTCCAGTTGCAATGTTTTTCTATTACATTAGTTAGAGCTGCAATAGTTATCTATTACATTAGCTACACTTGCAATTTTCTTCTATTACATTAGCTCCAGTTGCAATGTTTTTCTATTACATTAGTTAGAGCTGCAATAGTCATCTATTACATTAGTTAGAGCTGCAATAGTTATCTATTACATTAGCTACACTTGCAATTTTCTTCTATTACATTAGCTCCAGTTGCAATGTTTTTCTATTACATTAGTTAGAGCTGCAATAGTTCTCTATTACATTAGCTCCAGTTGCAATGTTTTTCTATTATGTTAGTTAGAGCTGCAATAGTTCTCTATTACATTAGTTAGAGCTGCAATAGTCATCTATTACTTTAGTTAGAGCTGCAATAGTTCTCTATTACATTAGTTAGAGCTGCAATAGTCCTCTATTACATTAGTTAGAGCTGCAATAGTCATCTATTACATTAGTTAGAGCTGCAATAGTCATCTATTACATTAGTTAGAGCTGCAATAGTCATCTATTACATTAGTTAGAGCTGCAATAGTCATCTATTACATTAGTTAGAGCTGCAATAGTAATCTATTACATTAGCTACACTTGCAATTTTCTTCTATTACATTAGCTCCAGTTGCAATGTTTTTCTATTACATTAGTTAGAGCTGCAATAGTCATCTATTACATTAGTTAGAGCTGCAATAGTTATCTATTACATTAGCTACACTTGCAATTTTCTTCTATTACATTAGCTCCAGTTGCAATGTTTTTCTATTACATTAGTTAGAGCTGCAATAGTCATCTATTACATTAGTTAGAGCTGCAATAGTCATCTATTACATTAGTTAGAGCTGCAATAGTTCTCTATTACATTAGCTCCAGTTGCAATGTTTTTCTATTACATTAGTTAGAGCTGCAATAGTCATCTATTACATTAGCTACACTTGCAATTTTCTTCTATTACATTAGCTCCAGTTGCAATGTTTTTCTATTACATTAGTTAGAGCTGCAATAGTTATCTATTACATTAGCTACACTTGCAATTTTCTTCTATTACATTAGCTCCAGTTGCAATGTTTTTCTATTACATTAGTTAGAGCTGCAATAGTCATCTATTACATTAGTTAGAGCTGCAATAGTTATCTATTACATTAGCTACACTTGCAATTTTCTTCTATTACATTAGCTCCAGTTGCAATGTTTTTCTATTACATTAGTTAGAGCTGCAATAGTTCTCTATTACATTAGTTAGAGCTGCAATAGTCATCTATTACTTTAGTTAGAGCTGCAATAGTTCTCTATTACATTAGTTAGAGCTGCAATAGTCCTCTATTACATTAGTTAGAGCTGCAATAGTCATCTATTACATTAGTTAGAGCTGCAATAGTCATCTATTACATTAGTTAGAGCTGCAATAGTCATCTATTACATTAGTTAGAGCTGCAATAGTCATCTATTACATTAGTTAGAGCTGCAATAGTCATCTATTACATTAGCTACACTTGCAATTTTCTTCTATTACATTAGCTCCAGTTGCAATGTTTTTCTATTACATTAGTTAGAGCTGCAATAGTCATCTATTACATTAGTTAGAGCTGCAATAGTTATCTATTACATTAGCTACACTTGCAATTTTCTTCTATTACATTAGCTCCAGTTGCAATGTTTTTCTATTACATTAGTTAGAGCTGCAATAGTTCTCTATTACATTAGCTCCAGTTGCAATGTTTTTCTATTATGTTAGTTAGAACTGCAATAGTTCTCTATTACATTAGTTAGAGCTGCAATAGTTCTCTATTACATTAGTTAGAGCTGCAATAGTTCTCTATTACATTAGTTAGAGCTGCAATAGTTCTCTATTACATTAGTTAGAGCTGCAATAGTCATCTATTACATTAGTTAGAGCTGCAATAGTCATCTATTACATTAGTTAGAGCTGCAATAGTCATCTATTACATTAGTTAGAGCTACAATAGTCATCTATTACATTAGTTAGAGCTGCAATATTCATCTATTACATTAGTTAGAGCTGCAATAGTCATCTATTACATTAGTTAGAGCTGCAATAGTCATCTATTACATTAGTTAGAGCTACAATAGTCATCTATTACATTACTTAGAACTGCAATAGTCATCTATTACATTAGTTAAAGCTACAATAGTCATCTATTACATTACTTAGAACTGCAATAGTCATCTATTACATTAGTTAGAGCTACAATAGTCATCTATTACATTACTTAGAACTGCAATAGTCATCTATTACATTAGTTAGAGCTACAATAGTTCTCTATTACATTAGTTAGAGCTACAATAGTTCTCTATTACATTAGTTAAAGCTACAATAGTCATCTATTACATTACTTAGAACTGCAATAGTCATCTATTACATTAGTTAGAGCTACAATAGTCATCTATTACATTACTTAGAACTGCAATAGTCATCTATTACATTAGTTAGAGCTACAATAGTCATCTATTACATTAGTTAGAGCTACAATAGTCATCTATTACATTACTTAGAACTGCAATAGTCATCTATTACATTAGTTAGAGCTACAATAGTCATCTATTACATTACTTAGAACTGCAATAGTCATCTATTACATTAGTTAGAGCTACAATAGTCATCTATTACATTAGTTACAGCTACAATAGTTCTCTATTACATTGGTTAGAGCTACAATAGTCATCTATTACATTAGTTATAGCTACAATAGTTCTCTATTACATTAGTTAGAGCTACAATAGTCATCTATTACATTAGTTATAGCTACAATAGTTCTCTATTACATTGGTTACAGCTGCAATGTTCCCCTAGAGTTGTCCAACCTATAAGCTGCTTTGATACCATGGTTGACATTTGTGATAATGTTATGTTTGACATTTTCTCACAGGGAACAGATAAAAACTTGGAGACATTTTTGCTTCCCTCCCCTGACGACCTCAATAAACTGAAGGCCAAACGAATCAAAAAGCTGCGCAAGAAACATTTGTAAGTTCTGTTTTGAATGAACAACATAACTTTTGTCACCATTTATTTTTCACTGATTGACTTGTGGGGTCCAGGAAATAATTGTGCTCAAGAAAGACTGGACTAGTTTTTATTTTCTGAGAACTCAACAGTTATGATTTCCATCGCTGTCTCACCCATTACCAGGTTAATGAGGTTGGTTTTAAAGTCAATTATTACCAACTTAATGTACCAGCCTATCTAGACTCTGGATGGTTTCAATAGTGTTTGGCCATTCTCAATGACGACTTGCAGGTCACCATCCTGGTCAAGGGCCATGTAGTGCCACAGATTAGATTAGGTTAGGTAAAGGTAGTCACATGGCAACTGCACTTGGGTAATTAAGTGTTGGTGAATTCATTGTACACGCCCTTAGCTTCATGAGGTGGGGGTCATTTCCCCTCCTTCCTCATTCCATTCCCATCCTTCCTTGAGAGTATCTCTGGTACCAAGGTTGGGTGGCCTGTTTCTATCCTTGCTGTCATCCTATCTTTCTCTGAGAGTATCTCTGGTACTAAGGTTGGGTGGCCTGTCTCTGTCCTTGCTGTCATCCTATCTTTCTCTGAGAGTATCTCTGGTACCAAGGTTGAGTGGCCTGTTTCTATCCTTGCTGTCATCCTATCTTTCTCTGAGAGTATCTCTGGTACCAAGGTTGAGTGGCCTGTTTCTATCCTTGCTGTCATCCTATCTTTCTCTGAGAGTATCTCTGGTGCCTGTTATCCTTCTGTGAGAGTATCTCTGGTACCTGTTATCCTTCTGTGAGAGTATCTCTGGTACCTGTTATCCTTCTGTGAGAGTATCTCTGGTACCTGTTATCCTTCTGTGAGAGTATCTCTGGTACCTGTTATCCTTCTCTGAGAGTATCTCTGGTACCTGTTATCCTTCTGTGAGAGTATCTCTGGTACCTGTTATCTTTCTGTGAGAGCATCTCTGGTACCTGTTATCCTTCTGTGAGAGCATCTCTGATACCTGTTATCCTTCCCTGAGAGTATCTCTGATACCTGTTATCCTTCCCTGAGAGTATCTCTGATACCTGTTATCCTTCCCTGAGAGTATCTCTGGTACCTGTTATCCTTCTCTGAGAGTATCTCTGGTACCTGTTATCCTTCTCTGAGAGTATCTCTGGTACCTGTTATCCTTCTCTGAGAGTATCTCTGATACCTGTTATCCTTCTCTGAGAGTATCTCTGGTATCCATTTAAAGATCATTTTAGGTTGGAAAAATTTGTTGCCTCAACTGTCACTTGAACCCCAAACCTTCAGGTTGACAGACTGGTGTACTAACCACAAACCTTCAGGTTGACAGACTGGTGTACTAACCACAAACCTTCAGGTTGACAGACTGGTGTACTAACCACAAACCTTCAGGTTGACAGACTGGTGTACTAACCACAAACCTTCAGGTTGACAGACTGGTGTACTAACCACAAACCTTCAGGTTGACAGACTGGTGTACTAACCACAAACCTTCAGGTTGACAGACTGGTGTACTAACCACAAACCTTCAGGTTGACAGACTGGTGTACTAACCACAAACCTTCAGGTTGACAGACTGGTGTACTAACCACAAACCTTCAGGTTGACAGACTGGTGTACTAACCACAAACCTTCAGGTTGACAGACTGGTGTACTAACCACAAACCTTCAGGTTGACAGACTGGTGTACTAACCACAAACCTTCAGGTTGACAGACTGGTGTACTAACCACAAACCTTCAGGTTGACAGACTGGTGTACTAACCACAAACCTTCAGGTTGACAGACTGGTGTACTAACCACAAAACCACCGGGCCGCTGGCAAGATAAGTTTGGTGATTAGTCTCTTTAGCATGGGGGCGGTGTGGTCTATAGGTAAGATTGTGACCAATTAACAAGAAGGTCCTGTATTCAAATCCTGCCACAAGCAGTCAAAATTTTTCTCTTCACATTTGTGGTTTATCCTACCTGGGTCTCTGGGTGGCAAGATCCAATGTCTAGCCTTCTTGGATAGTGAAAAACTGGAGGTCCCATGTGCACATTAACCCTTAATTACGATACCTATCTGTTACTTACATGTTTACAATACTGCAGTAAAAATTGCTACCACTTAAATGTAACATTCTATCTATTTATTGACCTTTTGAGCCGTAGCTGGCCCATAGGGCGTAGACCAAGATACTCCTTCTCTTATCTGAATTTTTGTTCTAGCAGTTTTCAATTCTTTTAAAGATATTTTATCAAATCTCACCATTTGTCTCTGTTCTGTGCAAGCAGCTCTATCTCATTGAGGGAGCCGATTCCTGCTGCTTGTAAAAAAATGTAACATTAGGTGCTCTAAAAATAGTAATTTCTCTGAACTTTTGACGCACAGTTGTGTGTTCATATTAGGTGACACGGGACTTATATTTCCTAGCTCAGGTTGAATCATGACCTGAGTTTCATCTCATGGACTGGACATGTTATAATATTTATTGCTACTGTCACCATAAATTCGTCATTATGTTTGTTTAGCTACTTCATAGCATTATTTGCTGTGTTTCCTGGGTCACAAAGGATTGTTTAATGTCTGCCAGTGACCCAGGAAATTTACCTGGTAAACAAACAATTGCAAGAAAAATGATGTATCTCTCAAAATGAATGGAAAAAAAATCCTACATCAATAGAATCAAATCCAACACTCATGGGGTCACCAGAAGTTGTAATTAGGATGGTACATTGAGGGGAGCAATATTTGACCTCGACAAAATGTCACATTTGGAAGAGTTTGTGTTTTGATGCTGTAATTTGTATGACTATATCGTAAAAGAAATTAGTAAAGAGCCCCCGTCACGCCAAGTGGCGTATAGGGAATATGGTGTTAGTGACCATAAATTTTACAGACCTTCGGCACATGATTTTTGGGTAATGTGATCGGTATTACACTCAATGACTATATCGTAATTTAGGGTTAAATAACCCTTGGCAGTTACAAGTGAGAAAGATTAAGTCAAATAGTTGTTGTCCAGACACAATTGATAAACAAATCTCCCCTGGGTGTGTCCGTTGAATGGTGTAGATATTGTAGCTTGCCATAGACTGGGGACTGTCCACACCCATCAACCTGGTGAGCACTGAAGAAAAATGTCTCTTTAGCAGCACACAGTTGGATTTGTTACCACAATTTTGTTTTCTCAGAGAAATTATTTATCTTCTTTGTTTTTTTTTTTTTTTAAATGTTCTTACAATGTTTCCTTCACTTACTTTCATTGTGCTATATTTCCTTCTATTGTGGAAGTTTCCTCTCCTCTGTCTTGTTCCTGTGTGTTGTAGCTCTCTTCTGTGTTGTTTCTCTCTTCTGTGTTATTCTTCTCTTCTGTTTTATTCTTCTCTTCTGTGTTATTCTTCTCTTCTGTTTTATTCTTCTCTTCTGTGTTATTCTTCTCTTCTGTGTTATTCCTCTCTCCACCATTTTTGTTGCAGAGATTCTGGACAAGATGTTGACACCAGCAGTGTCCAGCTTAAGCTGGAGGATGAGATCAGACAGTTGGAGAGGTTCCGGTTTTCATCCAAGTTGTGGTCGCTGCACTGCTTCACAGATGCTGCCCAGGACCTCAGGGTGAGCTCCTTCTATTGATTCATTGTGCGGATTTTACCTTTCTTTCCTTTTTTTTTCTTCAAATATCAAAGAAAGAATTATTTCTTCTTAATGTGCACCTGTTATGTGATAATGACATGATAGATGGCATGATGATGTCAGCTTTATCACAGCTCTCTTTACTGATCTTATAATGACAAACTCAATGACATGATAGATGGCATGATGATGTCAGCTTTATTACAGCTCTCTTTACTGATCTTATAATGACAAACTCAATGACATGATAGATGGCATGATGATGTCAGCTTTATTACAGCTCTCTTTACTGATCTTATAATGACAAACTCAATGACATGATAGATGGCATGATGATGTCAGCTTTATCACAGCTCTCTTTACTGATCTTATAATGACAAACTCAATGACATGATAGATGGCATGATGATGTCAGCTTTATTACAGCTCTCTTTACTGATCTTATAATGACAAACTCAATGACATGATATCAATTTTAGTTGCTGAATTTATAGATATCCAAGGAGATAAAGTAGGATAATTATTGCACAGTTCCTCCTGTGGGTTTTCAGTTTGGCAAATTGTCATTACTTATGAGACTTCCATGTGTGCATAGAAAAAAGTAAATGGCCATAAAATATGTTATATAAGATAATTGACACTGTGTATGAATTAACCTGTGTATGAATTAACATTAGATTATGATACTGTCATAAAGATTACTGCATAAAAACACAAATTCTCTTCCTCCCCACCCCCACCATGTACCTACCTAATTGCTGCTTACAGTGAACCCTGAGTGTTGGATTGGTTTCTATTGATGTAGGAATCTCTCTGTTCCCCCCACCACCACCATCAAAATAAAATTTCGTGAGATTTCCTGTATAATGCAAAAACAAAAAAAAGGGGGGGGGGCACATTTTCAAGAAATTTTTTGCGCCCCCTTTCTTTTTTTTATATTGTTTTTTTTTAACTGTGATGAAGGAAATGTCCTCATTCGTCGTTGCCATCAAAACCACCCTTTATAACTCAGGAAACACAGCAAATAATGCTTTGAGGTAGCCGATCATACTGACGGACTTATGGTGACTGTCCAATAGACATTGTAACACATCTGATCCATGGGGTCAAACTCAGTTATGATTCAACCTGAGCTAGGAATTGTAATTCCCTGTGTCTCACCTAGTGTGAATACACAGCTGTGTGTCAAAAGTTCACAGAAATTACTATTTTTAGAGCACTTAATGTTACATTTAAGTGGTAGTAATTTTTACTACGGTATCGTAAAGGCGCCAATCTCAGATAGGTATCGCAATCTAGGGTTAAAGAGACATTTACTGCTGACTTGAATTACCTGACTAAAGGTTCATTATATTTGTATCCTCAGATCTGTGCTCTTCTGTCTGACAACAAAATTGAAACCGGA
The DNA here is from genome assembly GCA_032433765.1 of Megaustenia siamemsis. NCBI lineage: Eukaryota > Metazoa > Mollusca > Gastropoda > Stylommatophora > Ariophantidae > Megaustenia > Megaustenia siamemsis. The sequence goes on along the minus strand of JAVIAB010000107.1, from coordinate 2,688,541 downwards.
ACTGTGACCCTGGACAAGCACAAGAAATGTACGTTAGGGCCAGTTGTGTCACTAGCTCAGGTTGGACATCGCACCGACGTTCGGACTTTGAGTTTTAGTGCAGATAACACCACCATTTTGTCTGCCAGCTCCGAGGAAGTCAAATTATGGAACAGGTGAGGGAACAGCTAGAGATGAAAGTGTCAGCAGCTCTTGGTGTTAGACCAATCTTGTCTCCTTGTGGCATGAACATGTGCTTATCTCTAGCATTTTGATTATCAGTTTAGGGGGAAAATGCCTAACAGTGCCTGTGATGGAGGTGGATAGTGGGGGACTGGTAGTGAGGGGTAGTGGGTAGAGGGGTAGGGTAGTGAGATCTGATGTCTCACCTTCTCATGGTAGTGAGATTTGATGTCTCACCTTCTCAGGGTAGTGAGATCTGATGTCTCACCTTCTCAGGGTAGTGAGATCTGATGTCTCACCTTCTCATGGTAGTGAGATCTGATGTCTCACCTTCTCAGGTAGTGAGATCTGATGTCTAACCTTCTCAGGGTAATGAGATCTGATATTTAACCTTATCTGTGTAGTGAGATCTGATGTCTAACCTTCTCAGGGTAGTGAGATCTGATGTCTAACTTTCTCAGGGTAGTGAGTTCTGATGTCTAACCTTCTCAGGGTAATGAAATCTGATATTTAACCTTATCTGTGTAGTGAGATCTGATGTCTAACTTTCTCAGGGTAGTGAGATCTGATGTCTAACCTTCTCAGGGTAATGAGATCTGATATTTAACCTTATCTGTGTAGTGAGATCTGATGTCTAACCTTCTCAGGGGAGTGAGATCTGATGTCTAACCTTCTCAGGGTAGTGAGTTCTGATGTCTAGGTTTATTGGATAACTATTAAAAACAGGAGGTCCCACGTGCACTCGTTCGTGTTAAAGAATACATGACAGTTTAAAGTAAAAAAAAAAGAATTAGGCCAAAAATGACCGCTGTCCAGGCAGAAATTGTTAAGCAAAATCTACCTATAACATTTCTCTAGGTAATTATTTAAAAAAAACAGTGCCATGAAAAATGTTAAATTTGTGTTATGGAAAGTGCTTCATTGGGCCCCTCTTCTGATGATCAGATTGTCTCTTGTTGTAAGGCTCTGTTAAAGTTTCCTTTCATCATAATTTGGTTGCTTGAGAGGTAGGACATATGCCTTTGGACAAAAAGGTTCTGGGTTCCTACCACAGGCGGTTTGTATTTTCCACTTTGAATCCATGGTTTTCTTGTGGCTTTAGCCTGACTTGGTGTTTGTGTCATAAGATTCTATGTCTAGCCCTGTGCTCTCAGTTCTAAGTTTGTTAGTTTTTGTTTGACTTTCTTCCACAGAGATTCACTGAAGTGTATCAGGACGTTCTCTTGTGATTATGCTCTCAGCTCAATGTTTGTTAGTGGAGACAGACATGCTGTCATTGGAACTAAGGTTTGTACAAGACTTGAGCTGTTAGCAAGACTCAGTGTTAGTGGAGACAGACATGCTGTCATTGGAACTAAGGTTTGTACAAGACTTGAGCTGTTAGCAAGACTCAGTGTTAGTGTAGACAGACATGCTGTCATTGGAACTAAGGTTTGTACAAGACTTGAGCTGTTTCTATAGCAAGACTCAGTGTTAGTGGAGACAGACATGCTGTCATTGGAACTAAGGTTTGTACAAGACTTGAGCTGTTAGCAAGACTCAGTGTTAGTGTAGACAGACATGCTGTCATTGGAACTAAGGTTTGTACAAGACTTGATCTGTTAGCAAGACTCAGTGTTAGTGGAGACAGACATGCTGTCATTGGAACTAAGGTTTGTACAAGACTTGAGCTGTTAGCAAGACTCAGTGTTAGTGTAGACAGACATGCTGTCATTGGAACTAAGGTTTGTACAAGACTTGAGCTGTTTCTATAGCAATACTCAGTGTTAGTGGAGACAGACATGCTGTCATTGGAACTAACGTTTGTACAAGACTTGAGCTGTTTCTATAGCAAGACTCAGTGTTAGTGGAGACAGACATGCTGTCATTGGAACTAAGGTTTGTACAAGACTTGATCTGTTAGCAAGACTCAGTGTTAGTGGAGACAGACATGCTGTCATTGGAACTAAGGTTTGTACAAGACTTGATCTGTTAGCAAGACTCAGTGTTAGTGGAGACAGACATGCTGTCATTGGAACTAAGGTTTGTACAAGACTTGATCTGTTAGCAAGACTCAGTGTTAGTGGAGACAGACATGCTGTTGTTGGAACTAAGGTTTGTACAAGATTTGATCTGTTAGCAAGACTCAGTGTTAGTGGAGACAGACATGCTGTTGTTGGAACTAAGGTTTGTACAAGATTTGATCTGTTAGCAAGACTCAGTGTTAGTGGAGACAGACATGCTGTTGTTGGAACTAAGGTTTGTACAAGACTTGAGCTGTTAGCAAGACTCAGTGTTAGTGGAAACAGACATTGTTACAGTTTTGGCTGACTATCAAAACATTTTGTCATCTTCCTAGAAAGCACATCAGCAGCACCTTCATCATTGCAACTAAGAACATAGCTCTAGCTTGTATTTAAACATTTTATCTTTGTCCACAAACCACACCCCTGTCAATGTCATGTTCACAAACCACACTATTAACAGTCTTATGTCAAGATGCCACACCCCTAATGTTTCCATGCTCACAAACCACACCCCTGTCAATGTCATGTTCACAAACCACACTATTAACAGTCTTAGGTCAAGATGCCACACCCCTAATGTTTCCATGCTCACAAACCACACCCATATCAATGTCATGTTCACAAACCACACTATTAACAGTCTTATGTCAAGATGCCACACCCCTAATGTTTCCATGCTCACAAACCACACCCATATCAATGTCATGTTCACAAACCACACTCCTAACAATCTTATGTCAAGATGCCACACCCCTCATGTTTCCATTCTCACAAACCACACCCATATCAATGTCATGTTCACAAACCACACTATTAACAGTCTTATGTCAAGATGCCACACCCCTAATGTTTCCATGCTCACAAACCACACCCATATCAATGTCATGTTCACAAACCACACTCCTAACAATCTTATGTCAAGATGCCACACCCCTCATGTTTCCATTCTCACAAACCACACCCATATCAATGTCATGTTCACAAACCACACTATTAACAGTCTTATGTCAAGATGCCACACCCCTAATGTTTCCATGCTCACAAACCACACCCATATCAATGTCATGTTCACAAACCACACTCCTAACAATCTTATATCAAGATGCCACCAGACCACACCTCCATTACCACAAACCACACCTCATGAGCAACACACATCTCTGCCAATGTCATGTCCACAAACTACACCTGTAACCCTATATCACATGTTCATAAAATTTACAAACTCAAAATACAAATTCTTGGAATTCAACAGTTTGCCGTGGACAAACATTTCTTCTTCTCCCCCCCCCCCCCCCCCAACAAAAAAAATACCTTCCTAATTATTGCTTCCGGTGACCCTTGAGTGCTGAATTTATTTCCCTCCTTTGGTTTTCTTTTTTCAACCACCCCTTGCACTTTGTCTAAACTCTGATGGTGTCATAACAACATGGCTACCTTTTTTTTTTTATAAACCACCCTACATATCAAAAGAGGTAATACCAGTGACCAAAAGAATCAACAAAAGAAATGGATGAGAGAAGAAATATTAGAACTAATGGATGAAAGAAGAAAACATAAGAAAGAAGAACGGACATACAAAATATTGCACAAAGAGATCCAAAACAAATGCAGAGAAGCAAAGGAAGGATGGTTAAAACAGAAATGTGAAGAAATGGTAAAACAACAAAAGAAAGACTCAAAATTTATGCACAATCAGTTAAATGAATAAACAGGAAGAAAAGAAGTCAAAGTTTCAGGATGTGTGAAATCAAAGGAAGGAAATATAAAAATGGGACGAGAGAAGACAATAGAAAGATGGACAGAATATATCAGTCAACTCTATGATGATGAAAGACCAGAATTAAACAATTCAAATGAAGTCACAGGACCACCAATAATGCAGAGTGAAGTGGAGGACACAATTCAACACATGAAAAGAGGCAAAGCTCCAGGTCCTGACAATATAACAATCGAAGAGATAAATGCATTAGGAGAGCTGGGAGTACAAGTCATAACAAAATTACTCAATGACATATATAACACTGGACACATACCCGAAGATCTACTAAAATCTATCTTTGTAGCCATACCGAAGAAGTCAGGCGCCATTGATTGTGAAGACCATCGCACTATTAGTCTCATGAGCCATATGACGAAAATATTACTAAGAATAATCATGAGACGTGTAAGGAACAAAATAAAACCAAAAATAAGTGAGGAACAATGTGGATTTGTGGAAGGAAAGGGCACCAACAATTCAATATACATCTTAAGAACATTGATAGAAAGATCTATAGTGGTAAAGAAAGATCTATATATGTGCTTTATAGACTACACAAAAGCATTTGACAAAGTAAAGCATGTGGAAATAATCAATATGCTGGAGAAAGTAAACATTGATGGCAAGGATCTGCGAATCATAAAAAACATGTACTGGCAACAAACAGCAGCTATACGAATTAACAACCAAACAGGACAATTCCAATATATAAAACAAGGAGTCAGACAAGGCTGTGTTCTGTCACCGGATTTGTTTTCACTTTACAGCTAACATATAAAATCAATAGTAGACAAAAAAGGAATTGAAGTCAACGGTCACAACATAAATAATTTGTGATATGCGGATGACACAGTCTTAATAGCAGAGACAGAGAATGAACTACAAGAAATGATAGACATAATATTTAAAGAAAGCAACAAGAAAGGTCTCAGTCTGAATAGTAAGAAAACAGAAGTAATGGTTATATCGAAGAAACAATCATCACCAGCATGCAGCATAAAAATGAACAGGACAAATCTGAAACAAGTGCAACGTGTCAAATACTCGGGCACAATAATAACATCAGATGGAAGATGTACCACAGAAATAAAAAGTAGAATAGCTCAGGCCAAAATAGCATTTCATAAAATGAAAAATATCTTATGCAACAAATCAATGTCAATAGAAATGAGAAAGAGAGTTCATCTGTGCTATATAGAACCAATTCTGACCTATGGAAGCGAATAATGGACAGTAGACAAACAAATGAAACGATGATTAGAGGCCACAGAGATGGGATTTCTCAGAAGAATGTTGAAAGTTCCCTGGACAGATAAAAAGACCAATGAGGAAATTCTCAAAGAGGCCAACACAAAAAAGGGAGCTCCTAAAAAACATCAGAAAGAAACAGTCGACATTTTTCGGGCACATCATGAGAAGAGGAAAGTTGGAATACTTGGTTACAACTGGAAAAATAAAAGGAAAGAGAGATTGCGGACGACAAAGAGAGAAAATACTGGATAGCTTGGTGTCATGGCATGGAAAACAGTCAACAACAGAACTGATATGATACACTGTAGATAGAAGATTGTGGAAGGACATGATCGACCACGCCAACCGGTATGGCACATAATGATGATGATAAACCACCAATTTTCAAGAAATTAATTTTTTCCCCCCCTTTTTTTCTTCTGATGGGAGGAATCTCTTTAGCTGTTGGTGAGACATCGGGCTAACCTTTGTAGCTGAGGCAGCGAACTATGCTAGGAGGAAGCCAAACATATGGTTCGAATGATGGACTGACTGCCGACGTGAATAGACAACTTAATACCTCCGGCTGCCATGTGGTTAAATCTAATGTAAGCCAGGAAATGATTACAGCATCCAATTCGTGCGTCTCTCCTAGTGAAACACACAGTAGCAAAACTTCAAAGAAAATACTATTTTTGAAATTCCAAGTGTAACATTTAGCACTTGTAATTTTTGCAAAGATGTGAAAACATGGATAGAAATTATAATCTAGAGTTAACGATCTCATGCCCAAACAGTACTGATATTTTGTTCTGACCTCTAATATTGTTCCTCTCTCTCCCCTGGACATGGATCTCAACAAAATGTCTCTTGTGTCCTCACAGACAGGCAAACTCCAGCTGTTTGACATCAATGAGGGAACACTCATGGAGGCCATTGACGCTCACGTTGGAGCAGTTTGGTCATTGGCAGCAATGCCAGACAAGGTCAGTTCTTCTATGGCTCTGTGTGTACTGTAATTAGGTTTTACTTTAGCTGTTCATGATTTATTCTTCTATGGCTCTGTGTACTTTAATTATGTTTTACTTTAGCTGTTCATGATTTATTCTTCTATGGCTCTGTGTACTTTAATTATGTTTTACTTTAGCTGTTCATGATTTATTCTTCTATGGCTCTGTGTACTGTAATTATGTTTTACTTTAGCTGTTCATGATTTATTCTTCTATGGCTCTGTGTACTTTAATTATGTTTTACTTTAGCTGTTCATGATTTATTCTTCTATGGCTCTGTGTACTGTAATTATGTTTTACTTTAGCTGTTCATGATTTATTCTTCTATGGCTCTGTGTACTTTAATTATGTTTTACTTTAGCTGTTCATGATTTATTCTTCTATGGCTCTGTGTACTGTAATTAGGTTTTACTTTAGCTGTTCATGATTTATTCTTCTATGGCTCTGTGTACTGTAATTAGGTTTTACTTTAGCTGTTCATGATTTATTCTTCTATGGCTCTGTGTACTGTAATTATGTTTTACTTTAGCTGTTCATGATTTATTCTTCTATGGCTCTGTGTACTGTAATTATGTTTTACTTTAGCTGTTCATGATTTATTCTTCTATGGCTCTGTGTACTTTAATTATGTTTTACTTTAGCTGTTCATGATTTATTCTTCTATGGCTCTGTGTACTGTAATTAGGTTTTACTTTAGCTGTTCATGATTTATTCTTCTATGGCTCTGTGTACTGTAATTAGGTTTTACTTTAGCTGTTCATGATTTATTCTTCTATGGCTCTGTGTACTGTAATTAGGTTTTACTTTAGCTGTTCATGATTTATTCTTCTATGGCTCTGTGTGTACTGTAATTAGGTTTTACTTTAGCTGTTCATGATTTATTCTTCTATGGCTCTGTGTACTGTAATTAGGTTTTACTTTAGCTGTTCATGATTTATTCTTCTATGGCTCTCTGTGTACTGTAATTATGTTTTACTTTAGCTGTTCATGATTTATTCTTCTATGGCTCTGTGTGTACTGTAATTATGTTTTACTTTAGCTGTTCATGATTTATTCTTCTATGGCTCTGTGTACTGTAATTATGTTTTACTTTAGCTGTTCATGATTTATTCTTCTATGGCTCTGTGTGTACTGTAATTATGTTTTACTTTAGCTGTTCATGATTTATTCTTCTATGGCTCTGTGTACTGTAATTATGTTTTACTTTAGCTGTTCATGATTTATTCTTCTATGGCTCTGTGTGTACTGTAATTATGTTTTACTTTAGCTGTTCATGATTTATTCTTCTATGGCTCTGTGTGTACTGTAATTATGTTTTACTTTAGCTGTTCATGATTTATTCTTCTATGGCTCTGTGTACTGTAATTATGTTTTACTTTAGCTGTTCATGATTTATTCTTCTATGGCTCTGTGTGTACTGTAATTATGTTTTACTTTAGCTGTTCATGATTTATTCTTCTATGGCTCTGTGTGTACTGTAATTAGGTTTTACTTTAGCTGTTCATGATTTATTCTTCTATGGCTCTGTGTACTGTAATTAGGTTTTACTTTAGCTGTTCATGATTTATTCTTCTATGGCTCTGTGTGTACTGTAATTAGGTTTTACTTTAGCTGTTCATGATTTATTCTTCTATGGCTCTGTGTACTGTAATTAGGTTTTACTTTAGCTGTTCATGATTTATTCTTCTATGGCTCTGTGTGTACTGTAATTAGGTTTTACTTTAGCTGTTCATGATTTATTCTTCTATGGCTCTGTGTACTGTAATTAGGTTTTACTTTAGCTGTTCATGATTTATTCTTCTATGGCTCTCTGTGTACTGTAATTAGGTTTTACTTTAGCTGTTCATGATTTATTCTTCTATGGCTCTGTGTACTGTAATTAGGTTTTACTTTAGCTGTTCATGATTTATTCTTCTATGGCTCTGTGTGTACTGTAATTAGGTTTTACTTTAGCTGTTCATGATTTATTCTTCTATGGCTCTGTGTACTGTAATTAGGTTTTACTTTAGCTGTTCATGATTTATTCTTCTATGGCTCTGTGTACTGTAATTAGGTTTTACTTTAGCTGTTCATGATTTATTCTTCTATGGCTCTGTGTACTGTAATTAGGTTTTACTTTAGCTGTTCATGATTTATTCTTCTATGGCTCTGTGTACTGTAATTAGGTTTTACTTTAGCTGTTCATGATTTATTCTTCTATGGCTCTGTGTACTGTAATTAGGTTTTACTTTAGCTGTTCATGATTTATTCTTCTATGGCTCTGTGTGTACTGTAATTAGGTTTTACTTTAGCTGTTCATGATTTATTCTTCTATGGCTCTGTGTGTACTGTAATTAGGTTTTACTTTAGCTGTTCATGATTTATTCTTCTATGGCTCTCTGTGTACTGTAATTATGTTTTACTTTAGCTGTTCATGATTTATTCTTCTATGGCTCTGTGTGTACTGTAATTAGGTTTTACTTTAGCTGTTCATGATTTATTCTTCTATGGCTCTGTGTACTGTAATTAGGTTTTACTTTAGCTGTTCATGATTTATTCTTCTATGGCTCTGTGTACTGTAATTAGGTTTTACTTTAGCTGTTCATGATTTATTCTTCTATGGCTCTGTGTACTGTAATTAGGTTTTACTTTAGCTGTTCATGATTTATTCTTCTATGGCTCTGTGTGTACTGTAATTAGGTTTTACTTTAGCTGTTCATGATTTATTCTTCTATGGCTCTGTGTACTGTAATTATGTTTTACTTTAGCTGTTCATGATTTATTCTTCTATGGCTCTGTGTACTGTAATTAGGTTTTACTTTAGCTGTTCATGATTTATTCTTCTATGGCTCTGTGTACTGTAATTAGGTTTTACTTTAGCTGTTCATGATTTATTCTTCTATGGCTCTGTGTACTGTAATTAGGTTTTACTTTAGCTGTTCATGATTTATTCTTCTATGGCTCTGTGTGTACTGTAATTAGGTTTTACTTTAGCTGTTCATGATTTATTCTTCTATGGCTCTGTGTGTACTGTAATTAGGTTTTACTTTAGCTGTTCATGATTTATTCTTCTATGGCTCTCTGTGTACTGTAATTATGTTTTACTTTAGCTGTTCATGATTTATTCTTCTATGGCTCTGTGTGTACTGTAATTAGGTTTTACTTTAGCTGTTCATGATTTATTCTTCTATGGCTCTGTGTACTGTAATTAGGTTTTACTTTAGCTGTTCATGATTTATTCTTCTATGGCTCTGTGTACTGTAATTAGGTTTTACTTTAGCTGTTCATGATTTATTCTTCTATGGCTCTGTGTACTGTAATTAGGTTTTACTTTAGCTGTTCATGATTTATTCTTCTATGGCTCTGTGTGTACTGTAATTAGGTTTTACTTTAGCTGTTCATGATTTATTCTTCTATGGCTCTGTGTGTACTGTAATTAGGTTTTACTTTAGCTGTTCATGATTTATTCTTCTATGGCTCTCTGTGTACTGTAATTATGTTTTACTTTAGCTGTTCATGATTTATTCTTCTATGGCTCTGTGTGTACTGTAATTAGGTTTTACTTTAGCTGTTCATGATTTATTCTTCTATGGCTCTGTGTGTACTGTAATTAGGTTTTACTTTAGCTGTTCATGATTTATTCTTCTATGGCTCTCTGTGTACTGTAATTATGTTTTACTTTAGCTGTTCATGATTTATTCTTCTATGGCTCTCTGTGTACTGTAATTATGTTTTACTTTAGCTGTTCATGATTTATTCTTCTATGGCTCTCTGTGTACTGTAATTAGGTTTTACTTTAGCTGTTCATGATTTATTCTTCTATGGCTCTGTGTGTAATGTAATTATGTTTTACTTTAGCTGTTCATGATTTATTCTTCTATGGCTCTCTGTGTACTGTAATTATGTTTTACTTTAGCTGTTCATGATTTATTCTTCTATGGCTCTGTGTGTACTGTAATTAGGTTTTACTTTAGCTGTTCATGATTTATTCTTCTATGGCTCTGTGTGTACTGTAATTATGTTTTACTTTAGCTGTTCATGATTTATTCTTCTATGGCTCTGTGTGTACTGTAATTAGGTTTTACTTTAGCTGTTCATGATTTATTCTTCTATGGCTCTGTGTGTACTGTAATTAGGTTTTACTTTAGCTGTTCATGATTTATTCTTCTATGGCTCTGTGTGTACTTTAATTATGTTTTACTTTAGCTGTTCATGATTTATTCTTCTATGGCTCTGTGTGTACTTTAATTATGTTTTACTTTAGCTGTTCATGATTTATTCTTCTATGGCTCTGTGTGTACTTTAATTATGTTTTACTTTAGCTGTTCATGATTTATTCTTCTATGGCTCTGTGTGTACTTTAATTATGTTTTACTTTAGCTGTTCATGATTTATTCTTCTATGGCTCTGTGTACTGTAATTAGGTTTTACTTTAGCTGTTCATGATTTATTCTTCTATGGCTCTGTGTGTACTGTAATTATGTTTTACTTTAGCTGTTCATGATTTATTCTTCTATGGCTCTGTGTACTGTAATTATGTTTTACTTTAGCTGTTCATGATTTATTCTTCTATGGCTCTGTGTGTACTGTAATTATGTTTTACTTTAGCTGTTCATGATTTATTCTTCTATGGCTCTGTGTACTGTAATTATGTTTTACTTTAGCTGTTCATGATTTATTCTTCTATGGCTCTGTGTGTACTTTAATTATGTTTTACTTTAGCTGTTCATGATTTATTCTTCTATGGCTCTGTGTACTGTAATTATGTTTTACTTTAGCTGTTCATGATTTATTCTTCTATGGCTCTGTGTACTGTAATTATGTTTTACTTTAGCTGTTCATGATTTATTCTTCTATGGCTCTGTGTGTACTTTAATTATGTTTTACTTTAGCTGTTCATGATTTATTCTTCTATGGCTCTGTGTACTGTAATTATGTTTTACTTTAGCTGTTCATGATTTATTCTTCTATGGCTCTGTGTGTACTGTAATTATGTTTTACTTTAGCTGTTCATGATTTATTCTTCTATGGCTCTGTGTGTACTGTAATTATGTTTTACTTTAGCTGTTCATGATTTATTCTTCTATGGCTCTGTGTACTTTAATTATGTTTTACTTTAGCTGTTCATGATTTATTCTTCTATGGCTCTGTGTACTGTAATTATGTTTTACTTTAGCTGTTCATGATTTATTCTTCTATGGCTCTGTGTGTACTGTAATTATGTTTTACTTTAGCTGTTCATGATTTATTCTTCTATGGCTCTGTGTGTACTGTAATTAGGTTTTACTTTAGCTGTTCATGATTTATTCTTCTATGGCTCTGTGTACTGTAATTATGTTTTACTTTAGCTGTTCATGATTTATTCTTCTATGGCTCTGTGTGTACTTTAATTATGTTTTACTTTAGCTGTTCATGATTTATTCTTCTATGGCTCTGTGTACTGTAATTATGTTTTACTTTAGCTGTTCATGATTTATTCTTCTATGGCTCTGTGTACTGTAATTATGTTTTACTTTAGCTGTTCATGATTTATTCTTCTATGGCTCTGTGTGTACTGTAATTATGTTTTACTTTAGCTGTTCATGATTTATTCTTCTATGGCTCTGTGTACTTTAATTATGTTTTACTTTAGCTGTTCATGATTTATTCTTCTATGGCTCTGTGTACTGTAATTAGGTTTTACTTTAGCTGTTCATGATTTATTCTTCTATGGCTCTGTGTACTGTAATTATGTTTTACTTTAGCTGTTCATGATTTATTCTTCTATGGCTCTGTGTACTGTAATTATGTTTTACTTTAGCTGTTCATGATTTATTCTTCTATGGCTCTGTGTACTGTAATTATGTTTTACTTTAGCTGTTCATGATTTATTCTTCTATGGCTCTGTGTGTACTGTAATTATGTTTTACTTTAGCTGTTCATGATTTATTCTTCTATGGCTCTGTGTACTTTAATTATGTTTTACTTTAGCTGTTCATGATTTATTCTTCTATGGCTCTGTGTACTGTAATTAGGTTTTACTTTAGCTGTTCATGATTTATTCTTCTATGGCTCTGTGTGTACTTTAATTAGGTTTTACTTTAGCTGTTCATGATTTATTCTTCTATGGCTCTGTGTGTACTTTAATTAGGTTTTACTTTAGCTGTTCATGATTTATTCTTCTATGGCTCTGTGTGTACTTTAATTAGGTTTTACTTTAGCTGTTCATGATTTATTCTTCTATGGCTCTGTGTGTACTTTAATTAGGTTTTACTTTAGCTGTTCATGATTTATTCTTCTATGGCTCTGTGTGTACTTTAATTAGGTTTTACTTTAGCTGTTCATGATTTATTCTTCTATGGCTCTGTGTGTACTTTAATTAGGTTTTACTTTAGCTGTTCATGATTTATTCTTCTATGGCTCTGTGTGTACTGTAATTAGGTTTTACTTTAGCTGTTCATGATTTATTCTTCTATGGCTCTGTGTGTACTGTAATTAGGTTTTACTTTAGCTGTTCATGATTTATTCTTCTATGGCTCTGTGTACTGTAATTATGTTTTACTTTAGCTGTTCATGATTTATTCTTCTATGGCTCTGTGTGTACTTTAATTAGGTTTTACTTTAGCTGTTCATGATTTATTCTTCTATGGCTCTGTGTACTGTAATTAGGTTTTACTTTAGCTGTTCATGATTTATTCTTCTATGGCTCTGTGTGTACTGTAATTAGGTTTTACTTTAGCTGTTCATGATTTATTCTTCTATGGCTCTGTGTGTACTTTAATTAGGTTTTACTTTAGCTGTTCATGATTTATTCTTCTATGGCTCTGTGTGTACTGTAATTATGTTTTACTTTAGCTGTTCATGATTTATTCTTCTATGGCTCTGTGTGTACTGTAATTATGTTTTACTTTAGCTGTTCATGATTTATTCTTCTATGGCTCTGTGTGTACTGTAATTATGTTTTACTTTAGCTGTTCATGATTTATTCTTCTATGGCTCTGTGTGTACTGTAATTAGGTTTTACTTTAGCTGTTCATGATTTATTCTTCTATGGCTCTGTGTACTGTAATTATGTTTTACTTTAGCTGTTCATGATTTATTCTTCTATGGCTCTGTGTGTACTGTAATTAGGTTTTACTTTAGCTGTTCATGATTTATTCTTCTATGGCTCTGTGTACTGTAATTAGGTTTTACTTTAGCTGTTCATGATTTATTCTTCTATGGCTCTGTGTGTACTGTAATTAGGTTTTACTTTAGCTGTTCATGATTTATTCTTCTATGGCTCTGTGTGTACTGTAATTAGGTTTTACTTTAGCTGTTCATGATTTATTCTTCTATGGCTCTGTGTGTACTGTAATTAGGTTTTACTTTAGCTGTTCATGATTTATTCTTCTATGGCTCTGTGTACTGTAATTAGGTTTTACTTTAGCTGTTCATGATTTATTCTTCTATGGCTCTGTGTGTACTTTAATTAGGTTTTACTTTAGCTGTTCATGATTTATTCTTCTATGGCTCTGTGTGTACTTTAATTATGTTTTACTTTAGCTGTTCATGATTTATTCTTCTATGGCTCTGTGTACTGTAATTATGTTTTACTTTAGCTGTTCATGATTTATTCTTCTATGGCTCTGTGTGTACTGTAATTATGTTTTACTTTAGCTGTTCATGATTTATTCTTCTATGGCTCTGTGTACTGTAATTAGGTTTTACTTTAGCTGTTCATGATTTATTCTTCTATGGCTCTGTGTACTGTAATTAGGTTTTACTTTAGCTGTTCATGATTTATTCTTCTATGGCTCTGTGTACTGTAATTATGTTTTACTTTAGCTGTTCATGATTTATTCTTCTATGGCTCTGTGTACTGTAATTATGTTTTACTTTAGCTGTTCATGATTTATTCTTCTATGGCTCTGTGTACTGTAATTAGGTTTTACTTTAGCTGTTCATGATTTATTCTTCTATGGCTCTGTGTACTGTAATTATGTTTTACTTTAGCTGTTCATGATTTATTCTTCTATGGCTCTGTGTACTGTAATTATGTTTTACTTTAGCTGTTCATGATTTATTCTTCTATGGCTCTGTGTACTGTAATTATGTTTTACTTTAGCTGTTCATGATTTATTCTTCTATGGCTCTGTGTACTGTAATTATGTTTTACTTTAGCTGTTCATGATTTATTCTTCTATGGCTCTGTGTACTGTAATTATGTTTTACTTTAGCTGTTCATGATTTATTCTTCTATGGCTCTGTGTACTGTAATTATGTTTTACTTTAGCTGTTCATGATTTATTCTTCTATGGCTCTGTGTACTGTAATTATGTTTTACTTTAGCTGTTCATGATTTATTCTTCTATGGCTCTGTGTACTGTAATTATGTTTTACTTTAGCTGTTCATGATTTATTCTTCTATGGCTCTGTGTACTGTAATTATGTTTTACTTTAGCTGTTCATGATTTATTCTTCTATGGCTCTGTGTACTGTAATTAGGTTTTACTTTAGCTGTTCATGATTTATTCTTCTATGGCTCTGTGTACTGTAATTATGTTTTACTTTAGCTGTTCATGATTTATTCTTCTATGGCTCTGTGTACTGTAATTAGGTTTTACTTTAGCTGTTCATGATTTATTCTTCTATGGCTCTGTGTACTGTAATTAGGTTTTACTTTAGCTGTTCATGATTTATTCTTCTATGGCTCTGTGTACTGTAATTATGTTTTACTTTAGCTGTTCATGATTTATTCTTCTATGGCTCTGTGTACTGTAATTATGTTTTACTTTAGCTGTTCATGATTTATTCTTCTATGGCTCTGTGTACTGTAATTATGTTTTACTTTAGCTGTTCATGATTTATTCTTCTATGGCTCTGTGTACTGTAATTAGGTTTTACTTTAGCTGTTCATGATTTATTCTTCTATGGCTCTGTGTACTGTAATTAGGTTTTACTTTAGCTGTTCATGATTTATTCTTCTATGGCTCTGTGTACTTTAATTATGTTTTACTTTAGCTGTTCATGATTTATTCTTCTATGGCTCTGTGTACTGTAATTAGGTTTTACTTTAGCTGTTCATGATTTATTCTTCTATGGCTCTGTGTACTGTAATTAGGTTTTACTTTAGCTGTTCATGATTTATTCTTCTATGGCTCTGTGTACTGTAATTAGGTTTTACTTTAGCTGTTCATGATTTATTCTTCTATGGCTCTGTGTACTGTAATTAGGTTTTACTTTAGCTGTTCATGATTTATTCTTCTATGGCTCTGTGTACTTTAATTATGTTTTACTTTAGCTGTTCATGATTTATTCTTCTATGGCTCTGTGTACTGTAATTAGGTTTTACTTTAGCTGTTCATGATTTATTCTTCTATGGCTCTGTGTACTGTAATTAGGTTTTACTTTAGCTGTTCATGATTTATTCTTCTATGGCTCTGTGTACTGTAATTAGGTTTTACTTTAGCTGTTCATGATTTATTCTTCTCAGCCAGAAGCACTCCAGCCAATACAGATGTAAAAACAGGTACTTGATTTGTTAAAAGGGAAGTACACTGGTCCATAAATTATGTACTTAGTGCTATGAGATTCACATTACAGTGCAGTTATCTAATATATGACTGTGTTAAGTATGTCTTTAAAAACTAATATTATTTTTCTGTATTACTTGTCTGTTGTTTGAGAGTTCAATCATTTTTGTTTGTTTGAAGCTGTGCAATTAGTCCAACTTTGATGTGCTGCCATTATGAGGCTAAGAGTTTTTGTTGAACATGGTTGACCAACAGCCTTGATGTTGCTTTCAACTGTAGCTGTTGATGATTCACCTGTAGATTTGTTGTCCATCTTGCAGCGAGGGCTTGTCTCTGGTGGAGCTGACAATGAAGTGAAGTTTTGGAACTATGAGTTGGTGGCAGATAAGAATCAGGATAAGAAACAGTGAGATTTGTATCTTGTGTTTGTATCATAGTGTATCAGAATTGTAGTTTCTATTTATGTCAAGTCTGCCTTTTATATGTCCCATATAGCGTTTGTCAATCCCGTCGATGCTGAACGGCAAACAAAGAAAGAAAGAAAAAGATGGCTCTCAATGATTCAAATACCTGGGAAACTGGAGACTGCTTGGTCTCGAGACAGGGAGGTTCTGAGTTCAAATCCTGGCTGCACCAGTTGGGATTTTTATTTGTGATTGCTCTCTAACTATCCGGCAACCACTCCTGGTCTCAGCAGCAAGTCCTGGCTTGAAATGTCAATTACTCATCGGTGGAAAAAATATGAGTACCTCCGAAATTGGAATTATCTGCCTGTGTAGCGAGGGACCCCTGTGCACACAGCTGGCAAAGAAAAATAGATTAACTTGCAAAATTCAGACTCTAGAGACTTTGCCAGAGGTGAAAGCTGTCAAACGCAAAAAAAACAATACCTTGGAAATGATTTATTTTGGAATGGTAGATGTACAAGAGAGATCAGATGCGGAATAGCTCCAGCAGTAATGACATTCTCAAAGAATGAGAAAGATTTGATGTTCTCCAATTATTGTCAATGGAAATAAGATAAAGAGTTCTTCAGTGACGCTATGTGGAGCCAGTCTTCACTTATGGTTGTGAATTATGGACATAAGGGCAGCAGACAAGAAAATTATTGGAGGCCACAGAAATGTGGTTTTACAGAAGAATATTTAAGAATACCATGGACAGCTAAAAAGAGTAATGAGAATGTTCTAGAAGAAGCTGAAACAAAAGAGCTACAGTCGAACCTGGTCTTAGGACCACCTGTTTAAAGCGTTTCCCTGGTTATAGGACCGGGTCTACAATTTCCCTGAGTTTTTTACTATATGCTAACACTGATTACGGCGCTCACCGTATGACGCGACCAGAGACCAGGCTAATTAACCGCCGCCAATGTTATTTATCCCGTTTACGACACGCGGGTAACACTGATAACGATACACTGACCAGCCAGTACTTCTCCGTCTCGCTGGGAGCCATAAACGATCGACACAGGTGTCTTAAGGTGTCGAAGTTTTCCCGTATTTAGTGAGTCCCAGATTACAGTGGGACGTGTTACGTTTATCAGTCAATACTGGTGTGAGAAACACGGCAGACAGAGATCTATGATTCGTGAAGTGACATCACTTCGCGGTTCCGTCTAGACCAGAGTAGACCACTGCGTGGCCCGTATAAATTACAGGAATTAACTAAAGAATTAGTCATTGCCCGCTTAGAATGTATTCACGTACATGTACAGTATCTCAGTGAATTATTTTTGTGGATTTTAAAAGTGTTACACACAATATAGGAAATGGCCAGTGTCAAAAGTGTAAAACCAAAAGCATTAACGCTGGAAGAACGAATATCAGTGATTCGACAAAATATTTTTGTGTGTTTAACTATCGTGTTTTATGAAAAGTGTCCAACCAGTGGCTATTGTAGACCGACATGTGCACTATGTTCTACTCATGGATTACGCTGATTTGCAGGTTAGTTTTCATAGTGCTTAGGATAAAATTTTTTTTATCGCTCTATTTATTATGTGAAACCTGTGAGGCAGGACCACCTGTCCTATGGGACCAGTTTTTGAAAGTCCCGTGAATGGTCGCCTTAGACAGGTTCGACTGTAATTTCCAACATCAGAAAGAAACTGTCACCATTTGTTTGGCAGCTGTGATGGCAGGTGTAAATAGTGACAGCTGAAGTTATATAGTGACAGCAGGAGTTATATAGTGACAGCAGGAGTTATATAGTGACAGCAGGAGTTATATAGTGACAGCAGGAGTATAGAGTGACGGTTGGAGTTATATAGTGACAGCAGGAGTTATATAGTGACAGCAGGAGTATAGAGTGACAGCAGGAGTTATATAGTGACAGCAGGAGTTATATAGTGACAGCAGGAGTTATATAGTGACAGCAGGAGTTATATAGTGACAGCAGGAGTTATATAGTGACAGCAGGAGTTATATAGTGACAGCTGGAGTTATATAGTGACAGCAGGAGTTATATAGTGACAGCAGGAGTATAGAGTGACGGTTGGAGTTATATAGTGACAGCAGGAGTTATATAGTGACAGCAGGAGTATAGAGTGACGGTTGGAGTTATATAGTGACAGCAGGAGTTATATAGTGACAGCTGGAGTTATATAGTGACAACAGGAGTTATATAGTGACAGCTGGAGTTAAATAGTGACAAATGAGTATAGAGTGACAGCTGGAGAAATTGAGGGAAGAGGATACAGTAGAAAACATGAAAGTTTCAGGGAATGGTTTAGTAGGCAGTCAACAACACGATTGATAAACATCTGTAAGTAAAGTCAGGTGCCCCCGTCATGCCAAGTGGCCTATAGGGATATATGGTGTTCTATCTATCTATTGACCTTTCGAGCCGTAGCCGCCCCATAGCGTGTAGACCAAGATATTCCTTCTCTTATCTGAATTTTTGTTCTAGCAGTTTTCAATTCTTTTAAAGATATTTTATCAAATCTCGCCATCTGTCTCTGTTCTGTGCAAGCAGCTCTATCTCATTGAGGGAGCCGATTCCTGCAGCTTTTGCCGCTCTCATCAATGTTCTTCTCAGTGTCTCTCTGGGTCTTCCTCTTTTTCTCTTACCTGTTGTTTCCCACATGAGCGCTTGCTTTGCTATTCGGTTATTATCTCTTCTCATCACATGTCAAACATATGACCATCATCTTTTCTTTATTACTGAAGATATTAGTGGTTGATTGGCGTTTTCTCTAATTTTCATTTAATTCTCTAACTCTAATTTTAATTGAAGGTTGACTACCATGGAGCATCATGTTTACAAGTATTAATCCATTAGGTTCCGTCTCCACATCGAAGGTTACTACCATGGAGCACCATGTTACTGTTGCTACAAGTATTAATCCATTAGGTTCCGTCTCCACATCGAAGGTTACTACCATGGAGCACCATGTTACTGTTGCTACAAGTATTAATCCATTAGGTTCTGTATCGACATCCAAGGTTGACTACCTTGGAGCACCATTTTACTGTTGTCTCTTGTCTTGATGATTTATGTTGTCATAAGTTCACCTGTACACCTTTTGATGTTATCAGTCTACTTTAGTCTTGGTCTGCCTCATCTACTTTGTACCTTCCCTTCCAAGATGACTTTTGACGGGTATTATGTCTCTTCACATGATCAACAAATTTCAGTTATCTTTTTCAAATTGTGTTAAGTTGTTCTTTTTTTTTTTCAGCTGATTCAGAACTCCCTAGTTTGCCTTCTTTACCTTCCACCCAATTCTCCCCATTTTCCTACAGATCCACATTTTAAAGGCTTCAATTTTCTGCTCTGTTTTCTTATTTAATGTCCATGTTTTTGCACCACACAGGAAGGTTGAGTAAGTATAACACTTTACTATTGGTAGTTGTAATGTTATTTGTTGCTACAAACATTCAGCTCCTAACATCTGGACTACCTCACAATGTCATGCCAAGAGAGACAACTTGTATGCCATTTTTATGTTCTGTCTAGGAAGGTTCTCACACTGGAACACACACGGACACTTAGAATGGATGAAGATGTTTTGTGTGTCAAATTCACGTAAGTTTGGTGAAGTTGTTGATAGCTTGTAGATAAAACATGGTGGTAACCCTCACATCTTGTACCATATTTTAGTATTTAATGTTAATTAGTGCCCATATTTTAGTATTTAGTGTTAATTAGTGCCCATATTTTAGTATTTAGTGTTAATTAGTGCCCATATTTTAGTATTTAGTGTTAATTAGTGCCCATATTTTAGTATTTAGTGTTAATTAGTGCCCATATTTTAGTATTTAGTGTTAATTAGTGCCCATATTTTAGTATTTAGTGTTAATTAGTGCCAATATTTTAGTATTTAGTGTTAATTAGTGCCCATATTTTTGTATTTAGTGTTAATTAGTGCCCATATTTTAGTATTTAGTGTTAATTAGTGCCCATATTTTTGTATTTAGTGTTAATTAGTGCCCATATTTTAGTATTTAATGTTAATTAGTGCCCATATTTTTGTATTTAGTGTTAATTAGTGCCCATATTTTTGTATTTAGTGTTAATTAGTGCCCATATTTTTGTATTTAGTGTTAATTAGTGCCCATATTTTTGTATTTAGTGTTAATTAGTGCCCATATTTTTGTATTTAGTGTTAATTAGTGCCCATATTTTAGTATTTAGTGTTAATTAGTGCCCATATTTTTGTATTTAGTGTTAATTAGTGCCCATATTTTAGTATTTAGTGTTAATTAGTGCCCATATTTTTGTATTTAGTGTTAATTAGTGCCCATATTTTTGTATTTAGTGTTAATTAGTGCCCATATTTTAGTATTTAGTGTTAATTAGTGCCCATATTTTAGTGTTTAGTGTTAATTAGTGCCCATATTTTAGTATTTAGTGTTAATTAGTGCCCATATTTTTGTATTTAGTGTTAATTAGTGCCCATATTTTAGTATTTAGTGTTAATTAGTGCCCATATTTTAGTGTTTAGTGTTAATTAGTGCCCATATTTTTGTATTTAGTGTTAATTAGTGCCCATATTTTAGTGTTTAGTGTTAATTAGTGCCCATATTTTAGTATTTAGTGTTAATTAGTGCCCATATTTTAGTATTTAGTGTTAATTAGTGCCCATATTTTAGTATTTAATGTTAATCTTCATCCCAATGGTGTGCTACCAATGCCAGACCTGGACCCTAGATGCAAGAACAATAAGAAAAATAACCTCTACAGAGATGAAATGTGTTAGACGAATGACAGGAAACAGTCTGAGAGATAAGATCAGAAATGAAGAACTGAGAAAAAAGCTAGGAATAGCCCCCGCCATAGAATATATAAGGAAACAACAGATAAAATGGTTTGGCCACGTGACAAGGCAGAAAGAACAAAACACAACACAACGAGCCTTCAACAAATGTTGTGAGAACATCAGGCCCAAGGGTCGATCACGAAAAAGATGGGTCGATGGAATATTAGAAACACTAGGAAACATAGCAGCAACAGAGGCGAACAGAAGAGCAAACGACCACAAATTGTATCTCCCCTCGACTCTGAAAGACAGATGAGGAAGGAAAGAAGAAGAATGTTAATTAGTGCCCATATTTTAGTATTTAATGTGAATTAGTGCCCATATTTTAGTATTTAATGTTAATTAGTGCCCATATTTTAGTATTTAATGTGAATTAGTGCCCATATTTTAGTATTTAATGTGAATTAGTGCCCATATTTTAGTATTTAATGTGAATTAGTGCCCATATTTTAGTATTTAATGTTAATTAGTGCCCATATTTTAGTATTTAATGTGAATTAGTGCCCATATTTTAGTATTTAATGTTAATTAGTGCCCATATTTTAGTATTTAATGTTAATTAGTGCCCATATTTTAGTATTTAATGTGAATTAGTGCCCATATTTTAGTATTTAATGTTAATTAGTGCCCATATTTTAGTATTTAATGTTAATTAGTGCCCATATTTTAGTATTTAATGTGAATTAGTGCCCATATTTTAGTATTTAATGTTAATTAGTGCCCATATTTTAGTATTTAATGTGAATTAGTGCCCATATTTTAGTATTTAATGTTAATTAGTGCCCATATTTTAGTATTTAATGTTAATTAGTGCCCATATTTTAGTATTTAATGTGAATTAGTGCCCATATTTTAGTATTTAATGTTAATTAGTGCCCATATTTTAGTATTTAATGTGAATTAGTGCCCATATTTTAGTATTTAATGTTAATTAGTGCCCATATTTTAGTATTTAATGTTAATTAGTGCCCATATTTTAGTATTTAATGTTAATTAGTGCCCATATTTTGTCAGATGAGTACATTTATAAGTTATAAGTGCTGATGGTTGATGTCAAGCCAGGTGAACATTGAGAGCGGCCTGAAGACAGATATTGGCTAAACAGGCAAACGTATAGGGGACTGAGTCTGTGAACACTTGTACAACGTCAAACTTGACTCAGGCATTCCTCCTGTCTGCCATGTCAAATATCTAGGCTATCATACCTCTCATGACATTTGGGTTAACTACATTGTCTCTTATTCCTCTGATACCCAGTCAGTTTGCTTTGGAAAATCAACTCATAGCCCATTTTGGCAATCTCCATCTGAGAAGTTTAAACTCTTTTCACTCTTTTCCTTTAATCACTGGTCTCCTCTCTCATTTTTTCCTCTTTTCTATCGTTATTACTTCTCCTGCTCTTCCTTTCTCTTGCCCTTTTTATGCTCTCTTTCATCCCACCCTGTTGTACCCCTCCTTTCATCCAACCACATGAGACCTCCTTTCATCCAACCACATGAGACCTCCTTTCATCCAACCACATGAGACCTCCTTTCATCCAACCTCATGAGACCTCCTTTCATCCAACCACATGAGACCTCCTTTCATCCAACCACATGAGACCTCCTTTCATCCAACCTCATGAGACCTCCTTTCACTGTGTTGGCTGCTTTTGGTCTAATTAAATCCTACCTGCCCTATTGTCTGTTAATCATGTGAACAACAGCTACATAAATACTGGCCACCATTTCTTTTTGCCATTTTTTCAGATCAGTGTTTGACTTTATTGTTCACATTTGTTTGTTTATTTGAGAAAAGTGTTTGTTGATCTTTATTTGTTGTTTTGTACCCAATGTAGGCTTTAGCGGAAACATTGTAGTTTGTGTCATCTCTCTGTTAGTTTAGCTGCTTTATCCAATTTTATCTCTATTGGACATTGTTTTCTATAGCTCTACTCACGGCTCCACATCTAATATTCTATATATTTATAGTTGTGTTTATCTCCTCTAACACAAAGGTAGATTTACTGTACTTCCAACTCAAGACCAGCATGAGACCACATTAACCACTAGAGCAACATTAGCTTGAAGATTTACAAAATGTCATTGAAACCTTACAGAATTAAGATCCTGTCTTTAATGACTCTATCATAATTGCTGTTTGTCTATTTCTAACTTTATAATTGGAGTCAGGTGTTAATTTACAGTTGGGCATGTTGTATTGATTGTTGGTCTTTTATTGAATCCATCTCCTCAGGCCTGACCACAGACTTTTAGCTGTTTCTCTCCTTGACAGCACAGTCAAGGTCTTCTTTGTGGACACCCTCAAGGTCAGTGTGCCCATATATGCATGACTAACAAATACATTTAAAAAAAACTTATTTCTTTACTTTGTTTTATCATTATTTCAAAATGTAACCTATTTTTTTATTTTTGGATTTTTGTTTTGTTTCCCACAGTATCAGACTTGTCTGTTATGAAAGGATCATCATAACTGCACACCAGACTAACCCATGGGTGCTCTGATTTTCCCATCTAAATGTTGTGAATTTCCTAGGAGAACCCTGACCCACATGAACTCCATAACATGACCTGGGTGCCATGGTGTCAATAGATTTTTTGCTGCCTGGGTAGCTGTAATTTTTTGACCTACTCTTTTCGATTTATAACTGCCAAATGTTCTTTAACATGCACAAGTGCACACAGGACCTCATGTTCTTTGCCATTATGTGAGAGGGCTAGACATCAGATCTCACAACCCAGAGAGTGCTAGACATCAGATCTCACAACCCAGAGAGGGCTAGACATCCGATCTCACAACCCACAGAGGGCTAGACATCCGATCTCACAACCCAGAGAGGGCTAGACATCCGATCTCACAACCCAGAGAAGACTAGACATCCGATCTCACAACCCAGAGAGGGCTAGATATCCGATCTCACAACCCAGAGAGGGCTAGACATCTGATCTCACAACCCACCAGAGAGGGCTAGACATCAGATCTCACAACCCAGAGAGGACTAGACATCAGATCTCACAACCCAGAGAGGGCTAGACATCAGATCTCACAACCCAGAGAGGACTAGACATCAGATCTCACAACCCAGAGAGGGCTAGACATCAGATCTCACAACCCAGAGAGGGCTAGACATCAGATCTCACAACCCAGAGAGGACTAGACATCAGATCTCACAACCCAGAGAGGGCTAGACATCAGATCTCACAACCCAGAGACCAGGGGAGGGTAAAACCACAGATTACATTTTTCTTAATTTTTAAAAAATATTCCCACTGGTGGAATTGAACCTGTAACTTTCCTGTCTAGAGGCTGATGACGTTCCTCTAGACCACCAAAACCCTTGCCAGGATTATGTGTAGTTATTATTTACTTAAAGCTACAACAATACCATTGCCTCTGTTTTTTTAATCAGTCCAGTTTGTTTTTATTTCATTTGTCATTTTTCTTAAATGTTTTCATTTCAGTTCTTCTTGTCCTTGTATGGTCACAAGCTACCAGTTGTCTGTATGGACATATCATCAGACAGCACTCTCATTGTCACAGGCTCAGCTGATCGAAACATTAAAATCTGGGGTCTGGATTTTGGAGACTGTCACAAGTCGATCTTTGCTCACGATGAAAGGTAGGGCACACAAGCTGGGCACTAGGTGTTTGGTTTCTCTTTTGGTGTATGAACCATACAACAAGCAACTGTGTATTTTTTGTTGTGGTTGTTGAGAGTGTCCATGTTGCTGAACCATACAACAATGAACTGTGTGTTGTTGTTGAGAGTGTCCATGTTGCTGAACCATACAACAATGAACTGTGTGTTGTTGTTGATAGTGTCCATGCCTCCATCAGCATCACTTCATGTCCTCCATCAACGTCACTTCATGTCTCCATCAGCATCTCTTCATGTCCTCCATCAACGTCACTTCATGTCTCCATCAGCATCACTTCATGTCCTCCATCAACGTCACTTCATGTCTCCATCAGCATCTCTTCATGTCCTCCATCAACATCACTTCATGTCTCCATCAGCATCACTTCATGTCTCCATCAGCATCACTTCATGTCTCCATCAACGTCACTTCATGTCTCCATCAGCATCACTTCATGTCTCCATCAGCATCACTTCATGTCTCCATCAGCATCTCTTCATGTCCTCCATCAACGTCACTTCATGTCTCCATCAGCATAACTCCATGCCTTCATCATCATCACTTCATGTCTCCATCAGCATCACTTCATGACCTCCATCAACGTCACTTCATGTCCTCCATCGTCACTTCATGTCTCCATCAGCATCACTTCATGTCCTCCATCAACGTCACTTCATGTCCCCATCAGTGTCACTTCATGTCTCCATCAGCATCACTTCATGTCTCCATCAGCATCACTTCATGTCTCCATCAGCATCACTTCATGTCTCCATCAGCATCACTTCATTTCTCCATCAGCATCACTTCATGTCCTCCATCAACGTCACTTCATGTCCTCCATCAATGTCACTTCATGTCCTCCATCAACGTCACTTCATGTCCTCCATCAACATCACTTCATGTCTCCATCAACGTCACTTCATGTCTCCATCAACATCACTTCATGTCTCCATCAGCATCACTTCATGTCCTCCATCAGCATCACTTCATGTCTCCATCAGCATCACTTCATGTCCTCCATCAGCATCACTTCATGTCCTCCATCAACGTCACTTCATGTCTCCATCAGCATCACTTCATGTCCTCCATCAGCATCACTTCATGTCCTCCATCAGCATCACTTCATGTCCTCCATCAGCATCACTTCATGTCCTCCATCAACGTCACTTCATATCCTCCATCAACATCACTTCATGTCTCCATCAGCGTCACTTGCCTGGAGTTTGTCCCAAAGACTCATCTCTTCTTCTCCGGGGGCAAGGACAGAAAGATCAAGCAGTGGGATGCAGACAACTTTGAGCATGTCATTACACTCGAGGTAACTTGTCATCACTCTTGAGCTAACTTGTCACATGTTGTTACACCTGAGGTAGCTTGTCACTTGTCATTACACTTAAGGTAACTCGTCATTACTCTTGAAGTAACGTGTCAAACATCATACTTGAGATAACTTGTCCACATGTCATTATTTGAGCTAACTTGTCACATGTTGTTACACCTGAGGTAGCTTGTCACATGTCATTACACTTAAGGTAACTCGTCATTACTCTTGAAGTAACGTGTCAAACATCATACTTGAGATAACTTGTCCACATGTCATTACTTGACCTAACTTGTCACATGTTGTTACACCTGAGGTAGCTTGTCACATGTCATTACACTTAAGGTAACTCGTTATTACTCTTGAAGTAACGTGTCAAACATCATACTTGAGATAACTTGTCCACATGTCATTATTTGAGGTCACTTGTCACATGTCATTACTTGAAGGTCACTTGTCACATGTCATTACTTGAGTTCATTTGTCACATGTCAGTACTTGAGGTCATTTGTCACATGCTATTACACTTGAGATCATTTGTCACATGTCATTACTTGAGGTCATTTGTCACATGTCAGTACTTGAGGTCATTTGTCACATGTCATTACTTGAGGTTACTTGTCAAATGCTATTACACTTGAGATCATTTGTCACATGTCATTACTTGAGTTCATTTGTCACATGTCATTACTTGAGGTTACTTGTCACATGTCATTACTTGAGTTCATTTGTCACATGTCATTACTTGAGGTTACTTGTCACATGTCATTACTTGAGTTCATTTGTCACATGCCATTACTTGAAGGTCACTTGTCACATGTCATTACTTGAGTTCATTTGTCACATGTCATTACTTGAAGGTCACTTGTCACATGTCATTACTTGAGTTCATTTGTCACATGTCATTACTTGGAGGTTACTTGTCACATGTCATTACTTGAGTTCATTTGTCACATGTCATTACTTGAGGTTACTTGTCACATGTCATTACTTGAGGTCACTTGTCACATGTCAGTACTTGAGGACATTTGTCACATGCTATTACACTTGAGATCATTTGTCACATGTCATTACTTGAGGTCACATGTCATTACTTGAGGTCATTTGTCACATGTCAGTACTTGAGGACATTTGTCACATGTCAGTACTTGAGGTCATTTGTCACATGTAATTACTTGAGGTTACTTGTCACATGCTATTACACTTGAGATCATTTGTCACATGTCATTACTTGAGGTCACTTGTCACATGTCATTACTTGAGGTCATTTGTCACATGTCAGTACTTGAGGACATTTGTCACATGTCATTACTTGAGGTTACTTGTCACATGCTATTACACTTGTGATCATTTGTCACATGTCATTACTTGAGGTCACTTGTCACATGTTATTACATTCGAGGTAACTTATTGTTTGTGAGAAATCCAGCTGTACTTAAAGCTTTATGTGCAGTTATTTATCGAGAAATCCAGCTGTACTTAAAGCTGTATGTGCAGTTATTTATCGAGAAATCCAGCTGTACTTAAAGCTGTATGTGCAGTTATTTATCGAGAAATCCAGCTGTACTTAAAGCTGTATGTGCAGTTATTTATCGAGAAATCCAGCTGTACTTAAAGCTGTATGTGCAGTTATTTATCGAGAAATCCAGCTGTACTTAAAGCTGTATGTGCAGTTATTTATCGAGAAATCCAGCTGTACTTAAAGCTGTATGTGCAGTTATTTATCGAGAAATCCAGCTGTACTTAAAGCTGTATGTGCAGTTATTTATCTCTGATACTGGAGAGGTCTAGTTTGTTCTTTGAGGCAACGAGACTTGTGTTCCACACAGTCTTTATATGGTTGACAGTTGAATTCTGCTGAAAGAATATATAAATACATATGTGTTGTCACAGTTATAGCACCTAGGTAAGTCTAATACAGGTGTAAATACAGTCTTATTATATTGCTCAGAGACATGCATGTTGAATAATGCAACCAAGTGAAATATTTTGAATCTTGCAGCATAGCTAGACATCACATAGATAACATATACAGACTTTTATATTATAAACAAGTTTGTGAGCAATAGTCTGCACATCACATGCTTTGACAAGATTGGCAATGAAGATATCTGGGAAAGTAAAGAACAAGGGCCAGTCAAGCAATGCATTATGAATAGAAGGACTGGACACTCATTAAGAAAACCTGGTATCATTATAGTAAGACAGGCACTGTTGTGGAATCCATTGAAAAAGGGAAAACAAGAATACACAAAGAAGTGAAGTCTTGGAAACCTTAAATGATATTGGCATTGAGTTGTAGGAAGTGAACAAAAATGTCAGAGAGTAGAGATGGAGGCCTCTATTCTAACCATGGAACTAGTTTCATTGCAGTTAGGAGTTACCCATATCCACTCCATCGCTTGTCATAGCGTTTCCCAAAATGCATATTATATTTTATGTTGACAAGGTCGCTCCATGTACAACCTACTCACCTATACAGGTGATGATTCCAAACCTCCTTAGTCACCTCGTATGACATGCATGGCAGGTAACAGTGGCTCTATTCTTTTTTTTCCCCTGACTGTAGAGGCTTCGCTAACCACACCTTGATTCATGGCCAGTGCACGGTGCACTGTTTCTGTTTCAAGTTTAGCATTTTAGGTAGCAGGTCGCCTTCCGCAGTTCCTATTTGCTTGGTCTGACTGGTTAGTTATTGCTATGGGGACTGCTGGGAGGTGGAGTAAGGTTTGGATCAGCTCGCTTGTTCACTGATCCCATTACTGACCTTTGTCAGCTGTGATGATGGTGGGTGTTTTTGTTGCCAGCTCTCACATGATGAGAGAACACAAGAGGCATTGGAATCTAGACTTAGAGGGTTTTACAAATAAGTGAGGTCCTTTTTGGTCCTTAGTACATGATTGTAATATTTGTGTTTGTGGGTCATGAATGTGAAGTGATGATGTAAATTATATCATTGAGTGAAGATTGTCAACGTGAAGTGATGATGTAAATTGTTTCCTCGATGAATTTTTCCTCTAGGGACATCATGCTGAGGTCAGGTGTCTTGCCATCAGCCCCACTGGTGGCACTGTTGTTAGTGCGTCACATGACAAGTCACTTCGTCTGTGGGAGAAAACAGAAGAGCCCCTGGTACTAGAGGAAGAGAAGGAGATGGAACGAGAGAAGGAAGAGATTGATTCACTGCTTAAAGATGGAGAGGAAATTGTGAGTAGATATGGTAGTTAAGATGTCACAAGAAATCACTGACTTTCTTCTTGGAGGTCACATGTCACAAGAAATCACTGACTTTCTTCTTGGAGGTCACAAGAAATCACTGACTTTCTTCTTGGAGGTCACATGTCACAAGAAATCACTGACTTTCTTCTAGGAGGTCACATGTCACAAGAAATCACTACTTTCTTCTAGGAGGTCACATGTCACAAGAAATCACTGACTTTCTTCTTGGAGGTCACATGTCACAAGAAATCACCACAAGAAATCACTGACTTTCTTCTTGGAGGTCACATGTCACAAGAAATCACCACAAGAAATCACTGACTTTCTTCTTGGAGGTCACATGTCACAAGAAATCACTACTTTCTTCTAGGAGGTCACATGTCTCAAGAAATCACTGACTTTCTTCTTGGAGGTCACATGTCACAAGAAATCACTGACTTTCTTCTTGGAGGTCACATGTCACAAGAAATCACTGACTTTCTTCTTGGAGATCACAAGAAATCGCTGACTTTCTTATTGGAGGTCATTGTGTGTCTGTCTCCCATTGTCACCACCAAGCCAAGTTCTTGTGAAGCCAAACATTCATTATAAGTGATATATAATATAATTATATATATAATTGATGTCTTCTTCTCATTATAATTGATGTCTTCTTCTCATTATAATTGATGTCTTGTTCTCATTATAATTGATGTCTTCTTCTCATTATAATTGATGTCTTCTTCTCATTATAATTGATGTCATGTTCTCATTGTAATTGATGTCTTGTTCTCATTGTAATTGATGTCTTGTTCTCATTGTAATTGATGTCTTGTTCTCATTGTAATTGATGTCTTGTTCTCATTGTAATTGATGTCTTGTTCTCATTGTAATTGATGTGTTTATCTCATTGTATCCTTGGCTTCTCTCATTATAATTGATGTCATGTTCTCATTGTATCCTTGGCTTGTTCTAATTACAATTGATGTGTTTATCTCATTGGATCCTTGGCTTCTCTCATTATAATTGATGTGTTTATCTCATTGTATCCTTGGCTTGTTCTCATTACACCATTTACTTGTGCACTTTAACATGAAAGCTGACATGCAGAATGTGCTTGTGTCTGAACAGATCTCAGAAACAGGTTAATGTTGTCAGAGGTGGGGATTTAGTTGACAGGTTCTGGTGTGGATCACCATCGCACAATACTGACTGGCACTTCTGGTGTAGGTCACCATCACACGGTACTGACTGGCACTTCTGGTGTGGATCACCATCACACAATACTGACTGGCACTTCTGGTGTAGGTCACCATCACACAATACTGACTGGCACTTCTGGTGTAGATCACCATCGCACAATACTGACTGGCACTTCTGATGTAGATCACCATCATACGGTACTGACTGGCACTTCTGATGTAGATCACCATCATACGGTACTGACTGGCACTTCTGGTGTAGATCACCATCATACGGTACTGACTGGCACTTCTGGTAGCTTAAGTCTGTAGGTTTTAATGGGGCTTCTGCGTATGTCTGAGAGAGGTTAAACTGAGAAAATTACTCACTTGTTTTTATCTGTATTTGACATCTCCACTGTGTAGGTACCTGGCGAGACCTCCCAGGAAGCCAAAATGGCAGGGAAGAAAACAGTGGAGACAATAAAAGGGGTAAGTGCTTTAGGTGAAACATTACAACTCATCAGAAATATTAGATACTGGCTGTTTTGGGTTAACGAGCTTCATATTATTAGATGATAAAAGATCTCACAATGAAGTCATGGATTACTGCTGGTACACATTTTCATTTTCTTTGCTAATCTAAAATAAGTTAACCCTGGATTGTGATACTGTTGTAAAAAATATCACACTGAAAATACAAGTTCTTGAAATGAGACAGTCTACTGCGAGCAGAAATTGTTACTGCGAGCAGAAATTGTTACTGCGAGCAGAAATTGTTACCTTCCAAATACTGTCCTAATTACTACTTTCGGTGACCTCTGAGTGTTGCATTTGTTTCTTTTGATGTTGGATTTTTTCCCCAGGTGTTTTATAAAAAGTACAACACTATAACTATAAAAAGGGGGCTTTTTATTAAAAAAAATTTTTTTTTAATTTCGCAAATTTTCAAGAAATTCATTTAAAAAAATTTTTTGTCTTACGATGGTGGAAATCTCTTCGGCCATCGGTGAGACATCAAACCTTTGTAACATGGGATAGATAATGAACAACACTTAGAGGCAGCCAAACATATGGCTGGATTGATTGACTGATGGCCACCATGTGAACAGACAGCGCAACACCTTCAGTAGGCATGTGTTTAAGTTTCAGATTTCAGGCCATAAATCTAATGTAACTCAGGAAATGATGACAGCATCTGATTGTTGTGTCTCTACTTGAGTAAACATACACAGCTGTGCAGCAAACATTCTTTTGAAACTACAAATGTAACATTTAAGTCGTAGTCATTTTTAAGATGGTCTCGTGAAAATGTGATCCACAGGTAGGTATTGTAATCTAGGGTTAAAGAGTTCAAAATATAAGGCATCAATGTTATCTGTATTGTGATTGGTAGAAACAAGAGCTGTATTGTGATTGGTAGAAACAAGAGCTGTATTGTGATTGGTAGAAACTTTTGTGTTGTGATTGCTAGAAACAAGAACTGTATTGTGATTGCTAGAAACAAGAGCTGTATTGTGATTGGTAGAAACAAGAACTGTATTGTGATTGGTAGAAACAAGAGCTGTATTGTGATTGGTAGAAACAAGAACTGTATTGTGATTGGTAGAAACAAGAGTTTTATTGTGATTTGGTAGAAACAAGAGCTGTATTGTGATTGGTAGAAACAAGAGCTTCTGTGATTGGTAGAAACAAGAGCTGTATTGTGATTGGTAGAAACAAGAGCTGTATTGTGATTGGTAGAAACAAGAGCTTCTGTGATTGGTAGAAACAAGAGCTGTATTGTGATTGGTAGAAACAAGAGCTTCTGTGATTAGTAGAAACAAGAGCTTTATTGTGATTTGGTAGAAACAAGAGCTGTATTGTGATTGGTAGAAACAAGAGCTTTATTGTGATTTGGTAGAAACTAGAGCTGTATTGTGATTGGTAGAAAAACAAGAGCTTTATGTGATTTGGTAGAAACAAGAGCTTTATTGTGATTTGGTAGAAACAAGAGCTGTATTGTAATTGGTAGAAACAAGAGCTTCTGTGATTGGTAGAAACAAGAGCTTCTGTGATTGGTAGAAACAAGAGCTGTATTGTGATTGGTAGAAAAAAGAGCTGTATTGTGATTGGTAGAAACAAGAGCTGTATTGTGATTGGTAGAAACAAGAGCTTTATTGTGATTTGGTAGAAACAAGAGCTGTGTTGTGATTGGTAGAAACAAGAGCTTCTGTGATTGGTAGAAACAAGAGCTGTATTGTGATTGCTAGAAACAAGAGCTGTATTGTGATTGGTAGAAACAAGAGCTGTATTGTGATTGGTAGAAACAAGAGCTGTGTTGTGATTGGTAGAAACAAGAGCTGTATTGTGATTGGTAGAAACAAGAGCTGTGTTGTGATTGGTAGAAACAAGAGCTGTGTTGTGATTGGTAGAAACAAGAGCTTCTGTGATTGGTAGAAACAAGAGCTGTGTTGTGATTGGTAGAAACAAGAGCTGTATTGTGATTGGTAGAAATAAGAGCTGTATTGTGATTGCTAGAAACAAGAGCTGTATTGTGATTGGTAGAAACAAGAGCTGTGTTGTGATTGGTAGAAACAAGAGCTTTATTGTGAGTGGTAGAAACAAGAGCTGTATTGTGATTGGTAGAAACAAGAGCTTCTGTGATTAGTAGAAACAAGAGCTTTATTGTGATTTGGTAGAAACAAGAGCTGTATTGTGATTGGTAGAAACAAGAGCTTTATTGTGATTTGGTAGAAACTAGAGCTGTATTGTGATTGGTAGAAAAACAAGAGCTTTATGTGATTTGGTAGAAACAAGAGCTTTATTGTGATTTGGTAGAAACAAGAGCTGTATTGTAATTGGTAGAAACAAGAGCTTCTGTGATTGGTAGAAACAAGAGCTTCTGTGATTGGTAGAAACAAGAGCTGTATTGTGATTGGTAGAAAAAAGAGCTGTATTGTGATTGGTAGAAACAAGAGCTGTATTGTGATTGGTAGAAACAAGAGCTTTATTGTGATTTGGTAGAAACAAGAGCTGTGTTGTGATTGGTAGAAACAAGAGCTTCTGTGATTGGTAGAAACAAGAGCTGTATTGTGATTGCTAGAAACAAGAGCTGTATTGTGATTGGTAGAAACAAGAGCTGTATTGTGATTGGTAGAAACAAGAGCTATATTGTGATTGCTAGAAACAAGAGCTTCTGTGATTGGTAGAAACTTTTGTGTTGTGATTGATAGAAATAAGATGTAGATTGATGTATATATAAATGTAGCAAACATGATCTTCTTTAACATACAGACTGAGCGTATCATGGAAGCACTGGAAGTCTATGAGGACCAGGTGGAGGAGATCAAGCAAAGTCAAGGACAGAAGGTGAATGGAACATGAAATGCCAGTACTTAGTTGACATTTTTATATATGGTACAGTAATTTGATACAGAGGTTGTACAACATAGTTGACTTTCATATATGATGCACTAATCTGATATCATCATCATGTACCCTGCCGGTTGGCGTAGGCGATCATGTCCCTCCACAATCTTCTATCTACAGTACATCGTATCAGTTCTGTTGTTGACTGTTTTCCATGCCATGACACCAAGTTATCCAGTATTTTCTCTCTTTGTCATCCGCAATCTCTCTTTCCTTTTATTTTGCCAGTTGTAACCAAGTATTCCAACTTTCCTCTTCTCATGATGTGCCCGAAAAATGTTGATTGCTTCTTTCTGATGTTTTTTAAGAGCTCCCTTTTTGTGTTGGCCTCTTTGAGAACTTCCTCATTGGTCTTTTTATCTGTCCAGGGAACTTTCAACATTCTTCTGAGAAATCCCATCTCTGTGGCCTCTAATCGTCTTTTCATTTGTTTGTCTACTGTCCATGATTCGCTTCCATAGGTCAGAATTGGTTCTATATAGCACTAATGAACTCTCTTTCTCATTTTTTATTGACATAGATTTGTTGCATAAGATATTTTTCATTTTCTTAAATGCTATTTTGGCCTGAGCTATTCTGCTTTTTATTTCTGTGGTGCATCTCCCATCTGATGTAATTATTGTGCCCAAGTATTTGAAACGTTGCAATTGTTTCAGATTTGTATCGTTTATTTTTATGCTGCATGATGGTGATGATTGTTTCTTCGATATAACCATTACTTCTGTTTTCTTACTATTCAGACTGAGACCTTTCTTGTTGCTTTCTTCTACTATTATGTCTATCATTTCTTGTAGTTCGTTCTCTGCCTCTGCTATTAAGACTGTGTCATCCGCATATCGCAAATTATTTATGTTGTGACCGTTGACTTCAATTCCTTTTTTGTCTACTATTGATCTCATAATATGTTCGCTGTAAAGTGAAAACAAGTCCGGTGACAGAACACAGCCTTGTCTGACTCCTTGTTTTATATATTGGAATTGTCCTGTTTGGTTGTTATATATGGTTGTGATATAGAGGTTGTAAAACATAGTTGACTTTCA
This sequence comes from Megaustenia siamemsis, assembly GCA_032433765.1. Classification (NCBI taxonomy): domain Eukaryota; kingdom Metazoa; phylum Mollusca; class Gastropoda; order Stylommatophora; family Ariophantidae; genus Megaustenia; species Megaustenia siamemsis. Next base: position 2,653,849 of record JAVIAB010000107.1, on the reverse strand, counting down.
TATGTGATGCACTAATCTGGTATAAAGGTTGTAAAACATAGTTGATTTCATACGTGTTGCAGTAATCTGATGTAGAGGTTGTAAAACATAGTTGACTTTCATATGTGATGCACTAATCTGGTATAAAGGTTGTAAAACATAGTTGATTTCATACGTGGTGCAGTAATCTGATGTAGAGGTTGTAAAACATAGTTGACTTTCATATGTGATAGGCTAATCTGATTTAGAGGTTGTAAAACATAGTTGATTTCATACGTGGTATAGTAATCTGATGTAGAGGTTGTAAAACATGATTGACTTTCATATGTGATGCGCTAATCTGATATAGAGTTTGTAAAACATAGTTGATTCTCGTACATGGTGCCTTATTCTGACAAAGAGATTGTCATAAACAGTTTATTCTCATACACTGTACACTAGTATGATATAGAGGTTGTAAAACATAGTTGATTCACATACACTGTACACTAGTGTGATATAGAGGTTGTAAAACATAGTTGATTCACATACACTGTACACTAGTGTGATATAGAGGTTGTAAAACATAGTTGATTCACATACACTGTACACTAGTATGATATAGAGGTTGTAAAACATAGTTGATTCACATACACTGTACACTAGTATGATATAGAGGTTGTAAAACATAGTTGATTCACATACACTGTACACTAGTGTGATATAGAGGTTGTAAAACATAGTTGATTCACATACACTGTACACTAGTGTGATATAGAGGTTGTAAAACATAGTTGATTCACATACACTGTACACTAGCATGATATAGAGGTTGTAAAACATAGTTGATTCACATACACTGTACACTAGTATGATACAGAGGTTGTAAAACAGTTGATTCACATACACTGTACACTAGTATGATATAGATTTTGTAAAACAGTTGATTCACATACACTGTACACTAATGTGATATAGAGGTTGTAAAACATAGTTGATTCACATACACTGTACACTAGTATGATATAGAGGTTGTAAAACATAGTTGATTCACATACACTGTACACTAGTGTGATATAGAGGTTGTAAAACATAGTTGATTCACATACACTGTACACTAGTATGATATAGAGGTTGTAAAACATAGTTGATTCACATACACTGTACACTAGTATGATATAGAGGTTGTAAAACAGTTGATTCACATACACTGTACACTAGTATGATATAGAGGTTGTAAAACAGTTGATTCACATACACTGTACACTAGTATGATATAGAGGTTGTAAAACAGTTGACTTTCATACGTGATGCACTAATCTGATATAGAGTTTGTAAAACATAGTTGATTCTCGTACATGGTGCCTTATTCTGACAAAGAGATTGTCATAAATAGTTTATTCTCATACACTGTACACTAGTATGATATAGAGGTTGTAAAACAGTTGATTCACATACACTGTACACTAGTGTGATATAGAGGTTGTAAAACATAGTTGATTCTCGTACATGGTGCAGTAATCTGATATAGAGGTTGTAAAACATAGTTGATTCACATACACTGTACACTAGTGTGATATAGAGGTTGTAAAACATAGTTGATTTCATACATGGTGCAGTAATCTGATATAGAGGTTGTAAAACAGTTGATTCACATACACTGTACACTAGTATGATACAGAGGTTGTAAAACAGTTGATTCACATACACTGTACACTAGTATGATACAGAGGTTGTAAAACAGTTGATTCACATACACTGTACACTAGTATGATATAGAGGTTGTAAAACATAGTTGATTTCATACATGGTGCAGTAATCTGATATAGAGGTTGTAAAACAGTTGATTCACATACACTGTACACTAGTATGATACAGAGGTTGTAAAACAGTTGATTCACATACACTGTACACTAGTATGATACAGAGGTTGTAAAACAGTTGATTCACATACACTGTACACTAGTGTGATATAGAGGCTAATACATTCTTCTGTAACTTGTGGACTGTTTGCCCTTTCTGTAACAAGCCACCAAATCTCAGCCACTAACCAGGATTTGTTTTTATCCAGGGCCTGACCCACACCCCACACCCAATGATGGTGGCCTACCAGTGTGCCACACCCACTGATTTTGTTCTAGAAACTATACGGAGGATCAGAGCCAGGTAATCTGTCCTATTTTAGTAGCTTCAATAAGTCCGTACACATTTACATATCTTGTGTGTGTGTGTGTCATTATCATGTACCAAGCCTGCTGGTGTAGGTGATCATGCCTCTCCACAACTTAAATCTCGACAGTTATTTATCATTTCTCTTGTTGACCTTCTTCTTAGCCATTCTCTTAAGCTGTCTGGTATCTTTTCTCTTTGCTTCTCTCTATCTCGTCGTCCCTCAATTTTCCTAGTTGTTACAATATATTCCAGTTGTTCTCTTCTCATTACATGGCCAAAAAATGATGATTGTTTCTTCCTAATATTGGATATTAGCTCTCTTTTTGCTTTGGCATCTTTCAGAACATTTTCATTAGTCTTCTTAGCTGTCTATGGTATTCTCAACCTTCTTCTGTAAAAACACAGCCTCCACTGATTTTTTTGTCTATTGTCCATGCACATCCATATGTTAAGACTGGCTCTACATAACTTGTAAGAACTCTTTTTCTTGTTTCTATTGTCAAAAATGGTTAGCAAAAATTGATTTTTTGGAAATCTGCTTTTTGCCTGAGCCATTCAGCATCTCACCTCTGTTGTACATGTAAGGGGTTAAGGCAAAAAAATGCAAATGAATGCATAAAAATGCGAAGCTGCAGTAAGGCTGAATTCCTGCTGAAGGCCTATTGAGCCGAAACGTCGTTCAAATCTGTGTCGTCTACTAACCACGCAAAGCTTTTACCATACCTTTTTTTCTATTTTTTTCAATTTTCCCTCTGTTGTACATCTATCATCTGAAATTAACATTGTTCCCAGATATTTAAATTAATCTACCTATTTTAATATTGCTCTACTTATCTTCATAGTGCATTGCAGTGATGCCTTTTTCTTGTTGCTACCATTACTTCTGTCTTTTTGCTATTAAAGCTGAGTCCTTTATTTGTGCTTTCTTTCACTATAATGTCCAACATTTCTTGTAACTCATTTTCACTCTTAGCGATTAACACTGTATCATCAGCATACCTTAGATTATTTATATTATGACCTCCAATTGTTATTCCAGGCATGCCCCTTATGGATCTTAAAATAATCTCACTATACATATTAAATAGGGAGCCGAGATAGCTCAGTGGTTAGTGAACTGGTCTACAAAGGACAAGAGGTAGGGTTTGATCCCAACCAACGGCTTCTGGTTCACCCAGCCTATAATAGGTACCGGATTTTTTTCTGGGAAAGTAAAGTGGCACGGGCGTAATACCGACCACATTACCCCAAAAGTCATGTGCCGAAGGTCTGTAAAATTTATAGTCACTAACACCATATTCCCTATACGCCACTTGGCGTGACGGGGAAACTTTACTTTTTTTTTTTAATACATATTAGACAAATCTGGTGACAGCACAGAACCTTGCCTAACACCTTGTTTTAGTTGGTGAAACATTCCCAATTGATTTTCAGTTCTTATGGCCGCTGTTTGTAGCCAGTGCATGTTCTTTATTATTCTTAGATCTTTGCTGTCTACGTTTAAGCTTTCTAAAATTTTGATTATTTCTTGGTGCTTTACTTTTTCAAATGCCTTGGTGTAATCTATGAAACATAGGTACAGATCTGTTTTCACCTCTATGGCTCTTTCTGCTAAAGATCTTATGATGTTTAAGACATTGTTCGTCCCTTTACCTCCAACAAAACCACACTGTTCATTCACTAATTTCTGGACTGATTTTGTTTCACACTCTTCGGATAATTCACAAAAGTGTTAATAGAATCATACATGATGTATGATACAATGAGTAGATAATTACAAAAGTGTTAATAGATTCAAACATGATGTATGATACAATGAGTAGATAATTACAAAAGTGTTAATAAACTCATACATGATACAATGATTAGATAATTATGAAAGTGTTAATAGGCTCATACATCATGCATGATACAATGAGTAAATAATTACAAAAGTGTTAATAAACTCATACATGATGTATGATACAATGAGTAGATTACAATTACAACTGCTTGAGAGTGATCTGAAGGTAAAGGTAAGGGACTTGAATCTGCATCTGAACATCATCCTTACGAGCAAGGGGCCATTCCTCACCCTCCCAGAGTGCAGCCCTGGTACCCATTTCAGCCAGTGGCTGGGTCAACAGCGGGGTTAAGTTTTCCAACCATTGGTACAATTTACAAACTGCATCCAGTGGGAAACAAACACGGGTTGTCCGAACGTCAGCAGCTAGTGGGGTGGATTTCCCAACTAGGCTACTGAGGCCACCCAAGAATGATCTATAAGTGTGAAATCATGTCAGTAGACTTGTACCCAATACAGATATGGTGTGTTTGAGATTACTCCTCTTTACCAGACCAACTTCCTTTCAAGCCAAAAATCTGAAAATTTGTACCAGAGCTTTCTGTTGAAATTGAGGCGACTAGGTTAAAAAATTTACTACTAACATCATTTTGCTGTGTCGGCACTATGTGTGATGGCGTCTTGGTATGTTATGGTTTGCTGCCTCAGGTGCGAGCCTTGTGACTGCTAACAGCTCAAGTGTAATGATATATTATTGTCACATTCACATTTTCTCATGTTTCTATCAGTGAACTCAACGGAGCTCTCTTGTCACTGCCCTTTGCTTATGTGAGTCGCCTGCTGCCAGTCTTGGACACATGTCTGTCACGTCACAGAGAGACAGAGCTCGTCAGCAAGTGTCTTAGCTTCCTTCTCAAGTAAGTGCTCCACTAATATTGTTCATGTCTCATTGATGTTACATCTGACATATTTCAGTATTCTCCCACGTCTGTTTTGTCTATTTTTGTTGCAGTTTTTTCTTTTCTTTTGTTTTTGGTAAGTGTGACCTATCGTTTCTCATCAAACTTTGTATTGTATTATCAGTGATCACCTTTATTGTCTTATTGCTGTTGTATGGTTGTGCTATCTGTGATCACCTTTATTGTCTTATTGCTGTTGTATGGTTGTGATATCAATGATCACCTTTATTGTCTTATTGCTGTTGTATAGTTGTATTATCAAAGGTCACCTTTATTGTCTTATTGCTGTTGTATGGTTGTGATATCAATTATCACCTTTATTGTCTTATTGCTGTTGTATGGTTGTGTTATCTGTGATCACCTTTATTCTCTTATTGCTGTTGTATGGTTGTGTTATCAATATCTATGTTTCTTTAATTTAGTTTGTTTCAAGGGAAGAGTGTATAGATGCTTGTTTCTGCACATGCAGGACACTAAAACATATTGTCCCAAATATGAAATATTTCACTCAAAATATGTACTGTTCTCATTTCTACAGATACATGATACTCCACTCAAAATATGTACTGTTCTCATTTCTACAGAATTCACCATGGAGAGATCACCTCAAGCCACGTCCACCTGCCTGTCATTGAGAAACTGAAGGAACATTCCGTCAAGTCACTGGAACGTCACAGGGTGAGCAGTGTTGGTTACTTACAGGGTTTTACAGAAATGTTTTTGTCAACCCAGCAATAAAAATGGGTACTGAAAGCATAGAACAATGATTAAATATAATGGCTACATCATCTACGAAGTGTTGCTATAAACACTTTAAAATTCTCCTCTGTTTATTTCTGAAAGGAAACAAAAATCTGTTTATATTTCTAACAATTTATTCTTTACACTGTCTATATTATTCTCAAAGTGCTTGCGTTTATTCGAAGGCTTCATCATCCGCTTTTAAAAGGATGTTAACCCTAGATTACGATACCGTAGTAAAAATTAGCGCATGAGAACACAAATTCTTCCTAACTTGATATTTTGCTGTGTTCAAACATTACCCCTCCTCCATGTACCTTCCTAATTACTACTTCCAGTGGGGTCTGGTTGATCTCTTTGATTTTTTTCCCATTTTTGTGAGATATGATTCTATAATATGGAAAAAAAATTTGCCAAATTTCAACATATTTGTCATTTTTCATTCTCTCTTCTTCTCTTCTTCCCCCCCCCTTCCTTGACCATGAAAAATTTCCTCGGTCTTCTGCATCATTAAATAACCCTTTGTGACTTGGAAGACTCAGCAAATAATGCTTTGAGGTAACCGAACACACTGATGAACTTACAGAGACTCTCTGAATAGACAAATAATGCGCCTGGTCCAATCGATCAATTTCGGGTCATACATCAAACTGAGACAGGCGTCTACTTGGTAAACACACAGCTGTGTGTCAAAAGTTCAAAGAAAATACTATTTTTACTGCTCCTAATATTATAATTAAGTGGTAGTAATTTGTACTATGGAATGTAATGAGGCGCATCACAGGTAGGTATCGTAATTACGGGTTAAATGGGTGTGTATGCTTTGTGGTTTACAGTAGAATTGTGACCTTTCAGCCTAACACATTCAATTTCAACATGGCATTTTTTAGTACTGGATTCTCCTTCATTCTTAATTCCTATTTACTTGGCCAGACTAGACTGGTTAGTCTGTTAATAGAAGCACAGTGAATAGGCGGAGTAGGGTTTGGACAGTTTCATTCACCATTCCTAGCACAAGCCATCAGCTATGAGTCACTGAAGGCTTTCAGCTTTGTCGAGTGTCTCTGTCCCCATTCCCACATTAGAACAAGCAGTTTTTTAAACTGTAGGATTGGGTGGTCTAGAGATAAGATGGCCTTTTGGACCAAAAGGTCATGGGTTCGATCCCTACCACAGATGGTGGGAATTTTTCAGAAATCAAATCAATGGTTTCTTTGTGGCTCTACCCTCCCCTGGTCTCTGGGTAGTGAGATCCGATGTCTAGCTCTCTCTGGGTAGTGATATCTGATGTCTCTCTCTCTCTGGATAGTGAGATTCGATGTCTAGCCCTCTCTGGGTAGTGAGATCTGATGTCTAGCCCTCTCTGGGTAGTGAGATCCGAAGTCTAGCTCTCTCTGGGTAGTGAGATCCGATGTCTAGCCTTCTCTGGTTAGTGATATCCGATGTCTAGCTCTCTCTTTGTAGTGAGATCTGATGTCTAACTCTCTCTTTGTAGTGAGATCTGGTGTCTAGCCCTCACTGGATAGTGAGATCTGATGTCTAGCCCTCTCTGGGTAGTGATATCCGATGTCTAGCCCTCTTGTAAAACTGCAAAAAACAAGAGGTCTCATGTGGATGTTAAAGAACCCTTGGATGTTAAAAATAAAAAAGAGTTGGTCAAAGAGTGGCAGATGTCCAGACAACAATAGTTCAGCAAATCTATTCCTCTATGACGAAGATGGATGTGTTGGGCTGAAAGGTGTAGATACCACGACACTGCGGGAAGACATATATGACCAGAGAGTAAAGGCCACAGGCCCTGAGCAGTCGTAACGAGGTGGTCTAGTCTGAGTCTTTATTTCCCCCCTTAGAGAAAACTTTTAACTTTTGACCCTAGCGAGATTTGAACCCAAGTTCTCCTGGTGTAAACAATGGCACATTATCGAATCAGCCACACACTCTCCTGGATAATACAAGAAGTTACAGCGGCAGAGGGGTCTGTACGACCAACACTGACCAGGAAGCTTTTGGTTCAAGTCCCACATATGACATGGCTAAAAATTCAAGACAGACTGTGACCTGTTTCATTTTTGTTCCTGGACACACTGGCGTATGGAGAAATGAATGGCTGTCATGGGTGGCAGACATGCAATGGACCAGGTTGACATTCTGGATGTCATGGGTGGCAGACATACAATGGACCAGGTTGACATTCTGGCTGTCATGGGTGGCAGACATACAATGGACCAGGTTGTCAGGAACATGTACCTCACTTAGTCCCTTTAACTTGTTTGTCTTGTGGTGGCCTTCTCTGGCATTTAAAGTGGCCCTTGTTTGAATACATTTTATTCTTTCATCTTTTAGGATTTGACAGCCTTCAATATGGCTGGACTGGCCTTCTTGAGGAAACACTTTGAGGAGACCAGTGCTGTTTTGATGTTTGCAGATGCCACAAGCAAAAGGAAGAAGAAGAAGCGGGCTGTACTTGCCGTGAAATAAAATTACAAACAGATTTGGTTGTTTTGTTGGTAAACAGTAGAGGTGGGTGTAGACATATAGGTGAGGTTATGTTGGGTGTGGACATATAAGTGAGGTGATGTTGGGTGTGGACATATAGGTGAGGTTATTTTGGATGTAGACATATAGGTGAGGTGATGTTGGGTGTGGAACAAATGAGAGAAGTGATGATAAGTTTTGTAAAAAATTGTGTGAAGTGATGTTTTAATAAAGAACAAGTGCTTGAAATAACATTTTGTGACAATCAAGTTGTAAGAATGACATTTTGTGACAGTCAAGTTGTAAGAATGACATTTTGTGACAGTCAAGTTGTAAGAATGACATTATTGATGGGAACAACTCACAAATATAAATAGAGATCAGTGGAGGCAGTCATTCGTTTACATCATGAATTTTATTATAAAGGGAAACAAATCATAACAAAAACAAGTGACATGAATTTACCCACAATTCTGTGCATGAACAACTTTTGTAACATCAACAGAAACAAACATGAGTTTATTTGCAAACATCAAACAACAAGTGCTTCAGCTGATGCTATCATTATATCAGTAGCAGTATCAGCTATTTGTCATTGTTTATATTCAAGTGCTTATGCTGAATTCTCGGTGCTTAGAAGAAACAGGTAAAAAGTTGCTCTATTGGTTGTGGTGAGATATACTTGATGAGTTATGAGGCTGCAGCATATCTGAGCTGACTGCTTCAGTTTACAACAATTAGAGCTGTCAGCTTTGTAGACACTGAACAATCTGTTTAGTCTCTGACCCATTGTGAACAATTAACAATCTGTTTAGTCTGATGACCCATTGTGGACAATAAACAATTACCAATCTGTTTAGTCTGATGACCCATTGTGGACAATAAACAATTACCAATCTGTTTACAATTACCACTCTGTTTAGTCTCCGATCCATTGTGGACAATAAACACTGAACAATCTGTTTAGTCTCCAATCCATTGTGGGCAATAAACAATTATCAAACTGTTTAGTCTCTGACCCATTGTGGACAATAAACAATTATCAATCTGTTTAGTCTCCAACCCATTGTGGACAATAAACAATTATCAATCTGTTTAGTCTCCAATCCATTGTGGGCAATAAACAATTATCAAACTGTTTAGTCTCTGACCCATTGTGGACAATAAACAATTATCAATCTGTTTAGTCTCCAACCCATTGTGGACAATAAACAATTATCAATCTGTTTAGTCTCCAACCCATTGTGGACAATAAACAATTATCAAACTATTTAGTCTCTGACCCATTGTGGACAATAAACAATTATCAATCTGTTTAGTCTCCGACCCATTGTGGACAATAAACAATTATCAATCTGTTTAGTCTCCAACCCATTGTGGACAATAAACAATTATCAAACTGTTTAGTCTCTGACCCATTTTGGACAATAAACAATTACCAATCTGTTTAGTCTCTGACCCATTGTGGACAATAAACAATTACCAATCTGTTTAGTCTCCGATCCATTGTGGACAATAAACACTGAACAATCTGTTTAGTCTCCAACCCATTGTGAACAATTAACAATCTGTTTAGTCTCCAACCCATTGTGGACAATAAACAATTATCAATCTGTTTAGTCTCCGACCCATTGTGGACAATAAACAATTATCAATCTGTTTAGTCTCCAACCCATTGTGGACAATAAACAATTATCAATCTGTTTAGTCTCCAACCCATTGTGGACAATAAACAATTATCAAACTATTTAGTCTCTGACCCATTGTGGACAATAAACAATTATCAATCTGTTTAGTCTCCGACCCATTGTGGACAATAAACAATTATCAATCTGTTTAGTCTCCAACCCATTGTGGACAATAAACAATTATCAAACTGTTTAGTCTCTGACCCATTTTGGACAATAAACAATCTTTTAGTCTCTGACCCATTGTGGACAATAAACAATTACCAATCTGTTTAGTCTCTGACCCATTGTGGACAATAAACAATTACCAATCTGTTTAGTCTCCGATCCATTGTGGACAATAAACACTGAACAATCTGTTTAGTCTCCAACCCATTGTGAACAATTAACAATCTGTTTAGTCTCCAACCCATTGTGGACAATAAACAATTATCAATCTGTTTAGTCTCTGACCCATTGTGGACAATAAACAATTATCAATCTGTTTAGTCTCTGACCCATTGTGGACAATAAACAATTATCAATCTGTTTAGTCTCCAACCCATTGTGGACAATAAACAATTATCAATCTGTTTAGTCTCCAATCCATTGTGGGCAATAAACAATTATCAAACTGTTTAGTCTCTGACCCATTGTGGACAATAAACAATTATCAATCTGTTTAGTCTCCAACCCATTGTGGACAATAAACAATTATCAATCTGTTTAGTCTCCAACCCATTGTGGACAATAAACAATTATCAAACTATTTAGTCTCTGACCCATTGTGGACAATAAACAATTATCAATCTGTTTAGTCTCCGACCCATTGTGGACAATAAACAATTATCAATCTGTTTAGTCTCCAACCCATTGTGGACAATAAACAATTATCAAACTGTTTAGTCTCTGACCCATTTTGGACAATAAACAATCTTTTAGTCTCTGACCCATTGTGGACAATAAACAATTACCAATCTGTTTAGTCTCTGACCCATTGTGGACAATAAACAATTACCAATCTGTTTAGTCTCCGATCCATTGTGGACAATAAACACTGAACAATCTGTTTAGTCTCCAACCCATTGTGAACAATTAACAATCTGTTTAGTCTCCAACCCATTGTGGACAATAAACAATTATCAATCTGTTTAGTCTCTGACCCATTGTGGACAATAAACAATTATCAATCTGTTTAGTCTCTGACCCATTGTGGACAATAAACAATTATCAATCTGTTTAGTCTCCAACCCATTGTGGACAATAAACAATTATCAATCTGTTTAGTCTCCAACCCATTGTGGACAATAAACAATTATCAATCTGTTTAGTCTCCAACCCATTGTGGACAATAAACAATTATTAAACTGTTTAGTCTCCAACCCATTGTGGACAATAAACAATTATCAAACTGTTTAGTCTCCAACCCATTGTGGACAATAAACAATTATCAAACTGTTTAGTCTCCAACCCATTGTGGACAATAAACAATTATCAAACTGTTTAGTCTCTGACCCATTGTGGACAATTACCAATCTGTTTAGTCTCTGACCCATTGTGAACAATAAACAATTATCAAACTGTTTAGTCTCCGACCCATTGTGAACAATAAACAATTACCAAACTGTTTAGTCTCCAACCCATTGTGGACAATAAACAATTACCAAACTGTTTAGTCTCCAACCCATTCTGGACAATAAACAATTACCAAACTGTTTAGTCTCCAACCCATTCTGGACAATAAACAATTATCAAACTGTTCAAGATGGCAACTCCAGAAGTAACATCGTAAGTTCAACAATTTGAATGTGAGTGCACTGATAACACTTTAAGAGTCCATGCTTCACTGCATGTCTTGGAGCATGGGACACATATTGAAAAGTATGTTGTATGAGATGCCTTTAACATGGAGGGGAACATGCAAATAATTATAGTGCTGTGGTAAAGCTGGGAGCAAGTGCTAAGGTGTAACAGATATTCTTACAAAGTGACAGTAGAAGTTTGTCTTGACCTTTTTGTTGGTTCAGCTGCTCAAGACCAGTCTGTTGTTTCCTGCACATGCGACCACATACACAGTATTTGATATCTGTGTTTATCTCCATACAAAAAGGAACAAAACAAAATACAGACATCAGAAAACAGAATGAAGATAAACACTATTACATGTTCTAGAATGAGCAGAACTAGAAGATCAAGGACAAATCAAAATGAAATGACAAACCAAAAAGGAAATGTACTACACTCCAAGTAAATAATGAATTTAAAAAATGAAGTGAAACACTTAACCTGAATATCAACTCTCTGCACTGATTAGTTTATTGATGGACAGTTAGAAGCAAATGTGAAAAGAGGGAGGGGACCACGTGATAGTATTTGGTTTCTTCTCCCCCCCCCCCCCCCCCCCACACACACACTCATCGGAACAGAGCTCCTGTATTGATATTCAGGCTAAGTGTTTCATTTTGATTTTTACTTGCAATATCATACATTTCCATTTTGGTTTGTTTTCTCATTTCATTTCATTTTCTATTTAATTTTTATTTCTCCTTGATCCACTTGTTCTGCACATTCTAGACCATGTAGTAGAATCTATCTTCATTCCATTTATCTTGTCCTCATTTTTTTGAAGAACGCCGCAACATCAGGATTTTCTTTTGTCCTTTTTTGTTAGGTTGTCACCATGATTTTAATTAATTTAAACAAGACATGGAGAGTGTAGTGTTGACTGGTTGTAAGCTGACAATTGGCCAGGTAATAATCATCCAGCAGACATTTTAGCTGACATGAGTGGCCTGTTTGGCAGGACTCTACCCAACTTGTACACAAGGCTCCCAAAATATGTTGACCCAAACAGTTTCACAAAACAATGTAAGATCTGTATGTGAGCTATGGTAGTGCCAAACGCAAAATAGTGATACTCTGAGAAACTGACAGATAGCCTGAGCACAATCTTGAGCATTACTGACAGGCAGAAGTAATTATCTCATCAGTATTAGACCATGGGCAGCAAGCACACATCACAACCCAGACAACGTCACAAACAATGAAAACTTCCATTTTACATCATCACAGGTTCACAATACCGGGGCCAAGCATCAACATTAGCAAGTTCTCAAAATAAAACATGTAGTGTCACATCATTTAGTGATAGAAGAATCCTGAGACATCATATAAAGAAAGAAGAATCCTGAGACATCATATAAAGATAGAAGAATCCTGAGACATCATATAAAGATAGAAGAATCCTGAGACATCATATAAAGATAGAAGAATCCTGAGACATCATATAAAGATAGAAGAATCCTGAGACATCATATAAAGATAGAAGAATCCTGAGACATCATATAAAGATAGAAGAATCCTGAGACATCATATAAAGAAAGAAGAATCCTGAGACATCATATAAAGACAGAAGAATCCTGAGACATCATATCATATAATGATATAAGAATCATGAAATGTCACATCTGGTCTTGATAAGGATAAAAAGAGAGAGAAAAGTGACTAATGTTTTGATGTCAGTGAGGACAACACAAAATCGAAATGACGTTGCAGCTGATAAGGTTTTCAGCTGAGGAACACACAAAGAAATTGAAGGGAAAAAACTACATGGCAACTTCCTAATGATATATCTGGACAAGAAAATATTTCTGATGAAGGCCTACTGAGCTGCAATGTTGTCTTGTCCCTCACCAACATCAGGCTGTAAACATACCTTTTCTCCATATCAACTTTACAGCAGCTCCACATTTGTGAGCCAGGTTTATTTCACAGCTGCTTGCTCTTATCTCAATGTAGTAATTTAGTTCTAATAAAAACATTGCTACGCTTATAAATGAAGATATCACAAGGAAGCTACTTCCCTCTCAATCATGAGATTGATAAGTTGTCATGAGGAAACTACTTCCCTCTCACTCGTGGGATTGATAAGTTGTCATGAGGAAACTACTTCCCTCTCACTCGTGGGATTGATAAGTTGTCATGAGGAAACTACTTCCCTCTCACTCGTGGGATTGATAAGTTGTCATGAGGAAACTACTTCCCTCTCAATCTTGAGATTGATAAGTTGTCATGAGGAAACTACTTCCCTCTCAATCTTGAGATTGATAAGTTGTCATGAGGAAACTGCTTCCCTCTCACTCGTGGGATTGATAAGTTGTCATGAGGAAACTACTTCCCTCTCAATCTTGAGATTGATAAGTTGTCATGAGGAAACTACTTCCCTCTCAATCTTGAGATTGATAAGTTGTCATGAGGAAACTACTTCCCTCTCAATCATGAGATTGATAAGTTGTCATGAGGAAACTACTTCCCTCTCAATCATGAGATTGATAAGTTGTCATGAGGAAACTACTTCCCTCTTACTCTTGAGATTGATAAGTTGTCATGAGGAAACTACTTCCCTCTCAATCATGAGATTGATAACTTGTCATGCGAAAACTACTTCCCTCTCAATCATGAGATTGATAAGTTGTCATGAGGAAACTACTTCCCTCTCAATCATGAGATTGATACGTTGTCATGAGGAAACTACTTCCCTCTCAATCTTGAGATTGATAAGTTGTCATGAGGAAACTACTTCCCTCTCAATCATGAGATTGATAAGTTGTCATGAGGAAACTACTTCCCTCTCACTCGTGGGATTGATAAGTTGTCATGAGGAAACTACTTCCCTCTCAATCTTGAGATTGATAAGTTGTCATGAGGAAACTACTTCCCTCTCAATCTTGAGATTGATAAGTTGTCATGAGGAAACTACTTCCCTCTCAATCATGAGATTGATAAGTTGTCATGAGGAAACTACTTCCCTCTCAATCATGAGATTGATAAGTTGTCATGAGGAAACTACTTCCCTCTCAATCATGAGATTGATAAGTTGTCATGAGGAAACTACTTCCCTCTTACTCTTGAGATTGATAAGTTGTCATGAGGAAACTACTTCCCTCTCAATCATGAGATTGATAAGTTGTCATGAGGAAACTACTTTCCTCTTACTCTTGAGATTGATAAGTTGTCATGAGGAAACTACTTTCCTCTTACTCTTGAGATTGATAAGTTGTCATGAGGAAACTACTCCCCTCTCAACCTTGGGATTGATAAGTTGTCATGAAGAAACTACTTCCCTCTCAATAATGAGATTGATAAGTTGTCATGAGGAAACTACTTCGCTCTCAATCATGAGATTGATAAGTTGTCATGAGGAAACTACTTCCCTCTCAATCTTGAGATTTATATTTTATTGGGATGGTTCCAATTTGTAACACTGGACAAAAATATGAATATTCTAGAATAAAAATTCTTTATACTGTTGATATTTGAGTCCCAAAGTGTTTATAAATATTTTTAATTCAACAAATTTTACCGTTTCTGGTGTAGAATAACCATAATGTAACCAGAAATGCACTTTATAGCATCGCTTATGATAGCAAAATTAAGCTCAAGTTTTTTGTGAGAAAGTTTACCAAGATCACTAAAATATCAACAAATAGTTGTGCCTTTGATCAGTGCAGGAATGTTGTCACAAGCTGATCTCCTTGGCTACCAAGGAGCACATGATGGTGTCTGTGTTGGCTTTTACAAATTACTGACTTTAGTACACAAAGTCAAGGGTCTAGCGACATTCTGTGTAGAACAGGGACAAGAACTTTGTGCAGACTCATTCTGTCAATCCTTGACTACAGTCCTTTGTCAGTACACAAGTAACTTGGTGAATGTAACAGACACATATATGTCAGTACACAAGTAACTTGGTGAATGTAACAGACACATATACAACGTCAGCACACAAGTAACTTGATGAATGTAACAGACACACATACAACATCAGTACACAAGTAACTTGATGAATGTAACAGACACATATACAACGTCAGCACACAAGTAACTTGATGAATGTAACAGACACATACAACGTCAGCACACAAGTAACTTGATGAATGTAACAGACACACATACAACGTCAGTACACAAGAAACTTGATGAATGTAACAGACACATACAACGTCAGCACACAAGTAACTTGATGAATGTAACAGACACACATACAACGTCAGTACACAAGAAACTTGATGAATGTAACAGACACACAAATAACTTGAGGAATGTAACACACACACACACATGTAACTTGATGAATGTAACAGACACACATACAACATCAGTACACAAGTAACTTGATGAATGTAACAGACGCACATACAACGTCAGCACACAAGTAACTTGATGGATGTAACAGATACATATACAACGTTAGCACACAAGTAACTTGATGAATGTAACAGACACATATATTCGTCAGTACACAAGTAACCTGATGAATGTAACAGAGACAAATACAACGTTAGCACACAAGTAACTTGGTGAATGTAACAGACACACATACAACATCAGTACTCAAGTAACTTGATGAATGTAACAGATACATATACAACGTCAGTACACAAGTAACCTGATGAATGTAACAGACACATATACAACGTTAGCACACAAGTAACTTGATGAATGTAACAGACACATATACAACGTTAGCACACAAGTAACTTGATGAATGTAACAGAAACAATTAACTTGATGAATGTAACAGACACAATTAACTTGATGAATGTAACAGACACACAAGTAACTTGATGAATGTAACAGACACACAAGTAACTTGATGAATGTAACAGACACACAAGTAACTTGATGAATGTAACAGACACATACAACTTCAGTACACAAGTAACTTGATGAATGTAACAGACACACATACAATGTCAGCACACAAGTAACTTGATGAATGTAACAGAAACACATACAACTTCAGCACACAAGTAACTTGATGAATGTAACAGACACACATACAACTTCAGCACACAAGTAACTTGATGAATGTAACAGACACACATACAAAACTTCAGCACACAAGTAACTTGATGAATGTAACAGACACACATACAAAACTTCAGCACAGAAGTAACTTGATGAATGTAACAGACACACATACAACTTCAGCACACAAGTAACTTGACGAATGTAACAGATACACATACAAAACTTCAGCACACAAGTAACTTGATGAATGTAACAGACACACATACAACTTCAGTACACAAGTAACTTGATGAATGTACCAGACACACAAGTAACTTGATGAATGCACCAGACACACAAGTAACTTGATGAATGTAACAGACACACAAGTAACTTGATGAATGTAACAGACACACATACAACTTCAGCACACAAGTAACTTGATGAATGTAACAGACACACACACAACTTCAGTACACAAGTAACTTGATGAATGTAACAGACACACAAGTAACTTGATGAATGTAACAGACACACAAGTAACTTGATGAATGTAACAGACACACAAGTAACTTGATGAATGTACCAGACACACAAGTAACTTGATGAATGTACCACCATACAAGTAACTTGATGAATGTACCACCATACAAGTAACTTGATGAATGTACCACCATACAAGTAACTTGATGAATGTAACAGACACACAAGTAACTTGATGAATGTAACAGACACACAAGTAACTTGATGAATGTAACAGACACACAAGTAACTTGATGAATGTAACAGACACACAAGTAACTTGATGAATGTACCACCATACAAGTAACTTGATGAATGTACCACCATACAAGTAACTTGATGAATGTAACAGACACACAAGTAACTTGATGAATGTAACAGACACACAAGTAACTTGATGAATGTACCACCATACAAGTAACTTGATGAATGTACCACCATACAAGTAACTTGATGAATGTAACAGACACACAAGTAACTTGATGAATGTAACAGACACACAAGTAACTTGATGAATGTAACAGACACACAAGTAACTTGATGAATGTAACAGACACACAAGTAACTTGATGAATGTACCACCATACAAGTAACTTGATGAATGTACCACCATACAAGTAACTTGATGAATGTAACAGACACACAAGTAACTTGATGAATGTACCAGACACACAAGTAACTTGATGAATGTAACAGACACACAAGTAACTTGATGAATGTAACAGACACACAAGTAACTTGATGAATGTAACAGACACACAAGTAACTTGATGAATGTAACAGACACACAAGTAACTTGATGAATGTACCACCATACAAGTAACTTGATGAATGTAACAGACACACAAGTAACTTGATGAATGTAACAGACACACATACAACTTCAGCACACAAGTAACTTGATGAATGTAACAGACACACATACAACTTCAGCACACAAGTAACTTGATGAATGTAACAGATACACATACAACTTCAGTACACAAGTAACTTGATGAATGTAACAGACACACAAGTAACTTGATGAATGTACCAGACACACAAGTAACTTGATGAATGTAACAGACACACAAGTAACTTGATGAATGTAACAGACACACAAGTAACTTGATGAATGTACCAGACACACAAGTAACTTGATGAATGTAACAGACACACAAGTAACTTGATGAATGTAACAGACACACAAGTAACTTGATGAATGTAAAAGACACACATACAACTTCAGTACACAAGTAACTTGATGAATGTAACAGAAACACATACAACATCAGCACAAGACTCCACAGCTGAACAAATATCACGGCTGTCTGACTTCATCTCAAAGTGGCAGTTTAATCCAAATCATACAAATGTTCTTATGTGTATGAATAAAGATGCCCTGAGGAAACTACATTCCACTCATTCTTGAGATCTGATATATTAGTGGAGTGGTTCAAATTTGTGACACTGGACAAAGATAATAGAGAAGAGTTAATTCATGCTGGAATCCATCAATGTCTATGAGAAGAAACAAATGGAACACATTTGACCCTCTCTGGTGTAAACTAACCAGAAATATTGTAACCATTTCAGCTATAAGGGAGCCGCGATAGCTCAGTGGTTGGTCAACTGCACTACAAAGGACAAGAGGTAGGGTTCGATCCCAACCGATGGCTTCCGGGTTCACCCAGCCTTTAATGGGTACCAGATTTTTTTCTGGGAAAGTAAAGCGGCACAGCGTAATACCGACCACATTACCCCAAAAATCATGTGCCGAAGGTCTGTAAAATTTATGGTCACTAACACCATATTCCCTATACGCCACTTGGCGTGACGGGGGTACTTAACTTTTTTTTTATTTCAGATATAGCATCATTGGTAATGCAGAATTATACTTTTGTCATGTTTCACAACTGAGAAAGTTGACCAACACTACTCAAATATCATGAACAAACAGCCATGCACTCATGCACTTGCTATAGAGCTACTAGCCCATACCAGCTGCTACATGTTCCATTATTCTTACCAAATCATGTGTGTGTGCATGTGTCATCACAGTTATAATGTATGGCACTTGCTTCAGGGTTACCTACCACAGTATGCCATCTCACTTGACAGATCTATCACCTCCCTCACTTGGCAGTTTATTATCTCACTTGACAGTTCTATCACCTCCCTCACTTGACAGTTTATTATCTCACTTGACAGTTTATTATCTCACTTGACAGTTTATTATCTCACTTGACAGTTTATTACCTCACTTGACAGTTTATTATCTCACTTGACAGTTCTATCACCTCCCTCACTTGACAGTTTATTATCTCACTTGACAGTTTATTATCTCACTTGACAGTTTATTATCTCACTTGACAGTTTATTATCTCACTTGACAGTTTATTATCTCACTTGACAGATTTTTATTATCTCACTGGACAGTTCTACACCCTCTCCCACTATTTCAGTTAGAAGCTTACATCTCCCACTATCTCAGTTAGAAGCTTACATCTCCCACTATTTCAGTTAGAAGCTTACATCTCCCACTATTTCAGTTAGAAGCTTACATCTCCCACTATTTCAGTTAGAAGCTTACATCTCCCACTATTTCAGTTAGACGCTTACATCTCCCAACAAAGTTGTTTGTCACAGTCTCTGTGAGATTGTGTTGATACTCATATTCTTAGTCCTCAACTGTTCCAACAATGCTGATCCCATCAACTGCTTGTCTCTTTCACAACTAAATCCAAACCTGAGCTGCCAGTAACCAACCAGTTTATAATCGCAACCCTCCAGGCTGTGCTAGGACAGCTGTTTACATCTGGCCATCCAGCAAGATAGATGCTGTGCTGTTCTTACAGGGGCTATATATAGGCTGAGATAACACTGATAGTTCAGATTATTGCCACACTGTCAACCAAATAACATATGTGTGTTCAAAATAACTGTTATCTGACAGCTATGTGGACCAAATAACATCTGTGTGTTCAAAATAACTGTTATCTGACAGCTATGTGGACCAAATAACATCTGTGTGTTCAAAATAACTGTTATCTGACCGCTATGTGGACCAAATAACATCTGTGTGTTCAAAATAACTGTTATCTGACAGCTATGTGGACCAAATAACATCTGTGTGTTCAAAATAACTGTCATCTGACCGCTATATGGACCAAATAACATCTGTGTGTTCAAAATAACTGTCATCTGACCGCTATGTGGACCAAATAACTGTCAACATTGTGCTGAAGTCGGATGTATTGGGCCAAAAGGCACAAATATCACAGTTATACTACAAACCACAACACAGACACGCCCACTTAACGTCCTTTTAGGGGCAGGTAACGAAGAGGTGTACTCCTTTAATCATGGGGCGAATGCAAACAGCAGCTGTCAATATATGGTAGTAATGTAGACCAAATAACTGTCAACATATGGTAGTAATGTAGACCAAATAACTGTCAACATATGGTAGTAATGTAGACCAAATAACTGTCAACATACGGTAGTAATGTAGACCAAATAACTGTCAACATATGGTAGTAATGTAGACCAAATAACTGTCAACATATGGTAGTAATGTAGACCAAATAACTGTCAACATATGGTAGTAATGTAGACCAAATTACTGTCAACATATGGTAGTAATGTAGACCAAATAACCGTCTATAATAAGATAGAAGTAGTGAGACAGTCACTCCCAAGATAGAAGTAGTGAGACAGTCACTCCCAAGATAGAAGTAATGAGATAGTCACTCCCAAGATAGAGGTAGTGAGATAGTCACTCCCATCATAGAGGTAGTGAGATAGTCACTCCCAAGATAGAGGTAGTGAGACAGTCACTCCCAAGATAGAGGTAATGATATAGTCACTCCCAAGATAGAGGTAGTGATATAGTCACTCCCAAGATAGAGGTAGTGAGATAGTCACTCCCAACATAGAGGTAGTGAGATAGTCACTCTCAAGATACAGGTAGTGAGATAGTCACTCCCAAGATAGAGGTAGTGAGATAGTCACTTCCAAGATAGAAGTAGTCACTCCCAAGATAGAGGTAGTGAGACAGTCACTCCCAAGATAGAGGTAGTGAGATAGTCACTCCCAAAATAGAAGTAGTGAGATAGTCACTCCCAAGATAGAGGTAGTGAGGTAGTCACTCCCAAAATAGAAGTAGTGAGATAGTCACTCCCAAGATAGAGGTAGTGAGATAGTCACTCCCAAAATAGAAGTAGTGAGATAGTCACTCCCAAGATACAGATAGTGAGATAGTCACTCCCAAGATAGAGGTAGTGAGATAGTCACTTCCAAGATAGAGGTAGTGAGACAGTCACTCCCAAGATAGAAGTAGTGAGACAGTCACTCCCAAAATAGAAGTAGTGAGATAGTCACTCCCAAAATAGAAGTAGTGAGATAGTCACTCCCAAGATAGAGGTAGTGAGATAGTCACTCCCAAGATAGAGGTAGTGAGATAGTCACTCCCAAGATAGAAGTAGTGAGATAGTCACTCCCAAGATAGAGGTAGTGAGATAGTCACTCCCAAGATAGATGTAGTGAGAAAGTCACTCCCAAGATAGAAGTAGTGAGAAAGTCACTCCCAAGATAGAGGTAGTGAGATAGTCACTCCCAAGATAGAGGTAGTGAGATAGTCACTCCCAAGATAGAGGTAGTGAGATAGTCACTCCCAAAATAGAGGTAGTGAGATAGTCACTCCCAAGATAGAGGTAGTGAGATAGTCACTCCCAAAATAGAAGTAGTGAGATAGTCATAACTAAGATAGAGGTAATGAGACAGTCACTCCCAAGATAGAGGTAGTGAGATAGTCACTCCCAAGATAGAGGTAGTGAGATAGTCACTCCCAAGATAGAAGTAGTGAGACAGTCACTCCCAAGATAGAAGTAGTGAGATAGTCACTCCCAAGATAGAGGTAGTGAGATAGTCACTCCCAAGATAGAAGTAGTGAGATAGTCACTCTCAAGATAGAAGTAGTGAGATAGTCACTCTCAAGATAGAAGTAGTGAGATAGTCACTCTCAAGATAGAAGTAGTGAGATAGTTACTCTCAAGATAGTGACAGGAGAGTTAAAGCAAACAAGATTATGAGTGTTTAGTGAAGATAGAAGTAGAACAAGTAGTTCAAAGCTCAAGCCAATCATATCTGTGCAAGGTACATGTTTGTAGTAGTAGCTGAGTAGCTTGTGAGGTACATGTTTGTAGTAGTAGCTGAGTAACTTGTGAGGTACATGTTTGTAGTAGTAGCTGAGTAACTTGTCAAGTACATGTTTGTAGTAGTAACTGAGTAGCTTGTCAAGTACATGTTTGTAGTAGTAGCTGAGTAGCATGTCAAGTACATGTTTGTAGTAGTAACTGAGTAGCTTGTCAAGTACATGTTTGTAGTAGTAGCTGAGTAGCATGTCAAGTACATGTTTGTAGTAGTAGCTGAGTAGCTTGTCAAGTACATGTTTGTAGTAGTAGCTGAGTAGCTTGTCAAGTACATGTTTGTAGTAGTAGCTGAGTAGCTTGTCAAGTACATGTTTGTAGTAGTAGCTGAGTGGCTTGTCAAGTACATGTTTGTAGTAGTAACTGAGTAGCTTGTCAAGTACATGTTTGTAGTAGTAACTGAGTAGCTTGTGAGGTACATGTTTGTAGTAGTAACTGAGTGGCTTGTGAGGTACATGTTTGTAGTAGTAACTGAGTAGCTTGTGAGGTACATGTTTGTAGTAGTAACTGAGTAGCTTGTGAGGTACATGTTTGTAGTAGTAACTGAGTAGCTTGTCAAGTACATGTTTGTAGTAGTAACTGAGTAGCTTGTGAGGTACATGTTTGTAGTAGTAACTGAGTGGCTTGTCAAGTACATGTTTGTAGTAGTAACTGAGTAGCTTGTGAGGTACATGTTTGTAGTAGTAGCTGAGTAGCTTGTCAAGTACATGTTTGTAGTAGTAGCTGAGTAGCTTGTCAAGTACATGTTTGTAGTAGTAACTGAGTAACTTGTGAGGTACATGTTTGTAGTAGTAGCTGAGTAGCTTGTGAGGTACATGTTTGTAGTAGTAGCTGAGTGGCTTGTCAAGTACATGTTTGTAGTAGTAGCTGAGTAGCTTGTCAAGTACATGTTTGTAGTAGTAGCTGAGTGGCTTGTCAAGTACATGTTTGTAGTAGTAGCTGAGTAGCTTGTCAAGTACATGTTTGTAGTAGTAGCTGAGTAGCTTGTGAGGTACATGTTTGTAGTAGTAGCTGAGTAGCTTGTCAAGTACATGTTTGTAGTAGTAGCTGAGTAGCTTGTGAGGTACATGTTTGTAGTAGTAGCTGAGTAGCTTGTGAGGTACATGTTTGTAGTAGTAACTGAGTAGCTTGTGAGGTACATGTTTGTAGTAGTAGCTGAGTAGCTTGTGAGGTACATGTTTGTAGTAGTAGCTGAGTAGCTTGTCAAGTACATGTTTGTAGTAGTAACTGAGTAGCTTGTCAAGTACATGTTTGTAGTAGTAGCTGAGTGGCTTGTCAAGTACATGTTTGTAGTAGTAGCTGAGTAGCTTGTCAAGTACATGTTTGTAGTAGTAGCTGAGTAGCTTGTGAGGTACATGTTTGTAGTAGTAGCTGAGTAGCTTGTCAAGTACATGTTTGTAGTAGTAGCTGAGTAGCTTGTCAAGTACATGTTTGTAGTAGTAACTGAGTAGCTTGTGAGGTACATGTTTGTAGTAGTAGCTGAGTAGCTTGTCAAGTACATGTTTGTAGTAGTAGCTGAGTAGCTTGTCAAGTACATGTTTGTAGTAGTAGCTGAGTAGCTTGTCAAGTACATGTTTGTAGTAGTAGCTGAGTAGCTTGTCAAGTACATGTTTGTAGTAGTAACTGAGTAGCTTGTGAGGTACATGTTTGTAGTAGTAGCTGAGTAGCTTGTCAAGTACATGTTTTAGTAGTAGCTGAGTAGCTTGTCAAGTACATGTTTGTAGTAGTAGCTGAGTAGCTTGTCAAGTACATGTTTGTAGTAGTAGCTGAGTAGCTTGTGAGGTACATGTTTGTAGTAGTAGCTGAGTAGCTTGTCAAGTACATGTTTGTAGTAGTAGCTGAGTAGCTTGTCAAGTACATGTTTGTAGTAGTAACTGAGTAGCTTGTCAAGTACATGTTTGTAGTAGTAACTGAGTAGCTTGTCAAGTACATGTTTGTAGTAGTAACTGAGTAGCTTGTGAGGTACATGTTTGTAGTAGTAGCTGAGTAGCTTGTGAGGTACATGTTTGTAGTAGTAACTGAGTAGCATGTCAAGTACATGTTTGTAGTAGTAGCTGAGTGGCTTGTCAAGTACATGTTTGTAGTAGTAGCTGAGTGGCTTGTCAAGTACATGTTTGTAGTAGTAGCTGAGTAGCATGTCAAGTACATGTTTGTAGTAGTAACTGAGTAGCTTGTCAAGTACATGTTTGTAGTAGTAGCTGAGTGGCTTGTCAAGTACATGTTTGTAGTAGTAACTGAGTAGCATGTCAAGTACATGTTTGTAGTAGTAGCTGAGTGGCTTGTCAAGTACATGTTTGTAGTAGTAGCTGAGTGGCTTGTCAAGTACATGTTTGTAGTAGTAGCTGAGTGGCTTGTCAAGTACATGTTTGTAGTAGTAGCTGAGTGGCTTGTCAAGTACATGTTTGTAGTAGTAGCTGAGTGGCTTGTCAAGTACATGTTTGTAGTAGTAGCTGAGTGGCTTGTCATGTACATGTTTGTAGTAGTAGCTGAGTAACTTGTCAAGTACATGTTTGTAGTAGTAACTGAGTAACTTGTCAAGTACATGTTTGTAGTAGTAACTGAGTAACTTGTCAAGTACATGTTTGTAGTAGTAACTGAGTAACTTGTCAAGTACATGTTTGTAGTAGTAGCTGAGTAGCATGTCAAGTACATGTTTGTAGTAGTAGCTGAGTGGCTTGTCAAGTACATGTTTGTAGTAGTAGCTGAGTAACTTGTCAAGTACATGTTTGTAGTAGTAACTGAGTAACTTGTCAAGTACATGTTTGTAGTAGTAACTGAGTAACTTGTCAAGTACATGTTTGTAGTAGTAACTGAGTGGCTTGTCAAGTACATGTTTGTAGTAGTAACTGAGTAGCTTGTGAGGTACATGTTTGTAGTAGTAGCTGAGTGGCTTGTCAAGTACATGTTTGTAGTAGTAACTGAGTGGCTTGTCAAGTACATGTTTGTAGTAGTAACTGAGTAACTTGTGAGGTACATGTTTGTAGTAGTAGCTGAGTGGCTTGTCAAGTACATGTTTGTAGTAGTAACTGAGTAACTTGTCAAGTACATGTTTGTAGTAGTAACTGAGTAGCTTGTCAAGTACATGTTTGTAGTAGTAACTGAGTAACTTGTCAAGTACATGTTTGTAGTAGTAACTGAGTAACTTGTCAAGTACATGTTTGTAGTAGTAACTGAGTAACTTGTCAAGTACATGTTTGTAGTAGTAACTGAGTAACTTGTAAAGTACATGTTTGTAGTAGTAACAGAGTGGCTTGTCAAGTACATGTTTGTAGTAGTAGCTGAGTAACTTGTGAGGTACATGTTTGTAGTAGTAGCTGAGTGGCTTGTCAAGTACATGTTTGTAGTAGTAACTGAGTGGCTTGTCAAGTACATGTTTGTAGTAGTAACTGAGTAACTTGTCAAGTACATGTTTGTAGTAGTAACTGAGTAACTTGTCAAGTACATGTTTGTAGTAGTAACTGAGTAACTTGTCAAGTACATGTTTGTAGTAGTAACTGAGTAACTTGTCAAGTACATGTTTGTAGTAGTAACTGAGTAACTTGTCAAGTACATGTTTGTAGTAGTAACTGAGTAGTATGTCAAGTACATGTTTGTAGTAGTAACTGAGTAGCTTGTGAGGTACATGTTTGTAGTAGTAACTGAGTGGCTTGTCAAGTACATGTTTGTAGTAGTAGCTGAGTGGCTTGTCAAGTACATGTTTGTAGTAGTAACTGAGTAGCTTGTCAAGTACATGTTTGTAGTAGTAACTGAGTAGCTTGTCAAGTACATGTTTGTAGTAGTAACTGAGTGGCTTGTCAAGTACATGTTTGTAGTAGTAGCTGAGTAACTTGTGAGGTACATGTTTGTAGTAGTAGCTGAGTAACTTGTGAGGTACATGTTTGTAGTAGTAGCTGAGTAACTTGTGAGGTACATGTTTGTAGTAGTAGCTGAGTAACTTGTGAGGTACATGTTTGTAGTAGTAGCTGAGTAGCTTGTCAAGTACATGTTTGTAGTAGTAGCTGAGTAACTTGTGAGGTACATGTTTGTAGTAGTAGCTGAGTAGCTTGTGAGGTACATGTTTGTAGTAGTAACTGAGTAGCTTGTCAAGTACATGTTTGTAGTAGTAACTGAGTAACTTGTGAGGTACATGTTTGTAGTAGTAGCTGAGTAGCTTGTGAGGTACATGTTTGTAGTAGTAACTGAGTAGCTTGTGAGGTACATGTTTGTAGTAGTAACTGAGTAACTTGTCAAGTACATGTTTGTAGTAGTAACTGAGTAGCTTGCCAAGTACATGGTTGTAGTAGTAACTGAGTAGCTTGTCAAGTACATGTTTGTAGTAGTAGCTGAGTAGCTTGTCAAGTACATGTTTGTAGTAGTAACTGAGTAGCTTGTCAAGTACATGTTTGTAGTAGTAACTGAGTAGCTTGTCAAGTACATGTTTGTAGTAGTAGCTGAGTAGCTTGTCAAGTACATGTTTGTAGTAGTAACTGAGTAGCTTGTCAAGTACATGTTTGTAGTAGTAACTGAGTAGCTTGTCAAGTACATGTTTGTAGTTGTAACTGAGTAGCTTGTCAAGTACATGTTTGTAGTAGTAGCTGAGTAGCTTGTCAAGTACATGTTTGTAGTAGTAACTGAGTAGCTTGTCAAGTACATGTTTGTAGTAGTAGCTGAGTAGCTTGTCAAGTACATGTTTGTAGTAGTAACTGAGTAGCTTGTCAAGTACATGTTTGTAGTAGTAACTGAGTAGCTTGTCAAGTACATGTTTGTAGTAGTAACTGAGTGGCTTGTCAAGTACATGTTTGAGGTAGTAACTGAGTAGCTTGTCAAGTACATGTTTGTAGTAGTAACTGAGTAGCTTGTCAAGTACATGTTTGTAGTAGTAACTGAGTGGCTTGTCAAGTACATGTTTGTAGTAGTAACTGAGTAGCTTGTCAAGTACATGTTTGTAGTAGTAGCTGAGTAGCTTGTCAAGTACATGTTTGTAGTAGTAACTGAGTAGCTTGTCAAGTACATGTTTGTAGTAGTAACTGAGTAGCTTGTCAAGTACATGTTTGTAGTAGTAACTGAGTAGCTTGTCAAGTACATGTTTGTAGTAGTAACTGAGTAGCTTGTCAAGTACATGTTTGTAGTAGTAACTGAGTAGCTTGTCAAGTACATGTTTTAGTAGTAGCTGAGTAGCTTGTCAAGTACATGTTTGTAGTAGTAGCTGAGTGGCTTGTCAAGTACATGTTTGTAGTAGTAACTGAGTAGCTTGTCAAGTACATGTTTGTAGTAGTAACTGAGTAGCTTGTCAAGTACATGTTTGTAGTAGTAGCTGAGTGGCTTGTCAAGTACATGTTTGTAGTAGTAACTGAGTAGCTTGTCAAGTACATGTTTGTAGTAGTAGCTGAGTAGCTTGTCAAGTACATGTTTGTAGTAGTAACTGAGTAGCTTGTCAAGTACATGTTTGTAGTAGTAGCTGAGTAGCTTGTCAAGTACATGTTTGTAGTAGTAACTGAGTAGCTTGTCAAGTACATGTTTTAGTAGTAGCTGAGTGGCTTGTCAAGTACATGTTTGTAGTAGTAACTGAGTAGCTTGTCAAGTACATGTTTGTAGTAGTAGCTGAGTGGCTTGTCAAGTACATGTTTGTAGTAGTAGCTGAGTAACTTGTGAGGTACATGTTTGTAGTAGTAGCTGAGTAATTTGTGAGGTACATGTTTGTAGTAGTAGCTGAGTAGCTTGTCAAGTACATGTTTGTAGTAGTAGCTGAGTAGCTTGTGAGGTACATGTTTGTAGTAGTAACTGAGTAACTTGTGAGGTACATGTTTGTAGTAGTAGCTGAGTAGCTTGTCAAGTACATGTTTGTAGTAGTAACTGAGTAGCTTGTGAGGTACATGTTTGTAGTAGTAACTGAGTAACTTGTCAAGTACATGTTTGTAGTAGTAACTGAGTAGCTTGTCAAGTACATGTTTGTAGTAGTAACTGAGTAGCTTGTCAAGTACATGTTTGTAGTAGTTGCTGAGTAGCTTGTCAAGTACATGTTTGTAGTAGTAACTGAGTAGCTTGTCAAGTACATGTTTGTAGTAGTAACTGAGTAGCTTGTCAAGTACATGTTTGTAGTAGTAACTGAGTAGCTTGTCAAGTACATGTTTGTAGTAGTAGCTGAGTAGCTTGTCAAGTACATGTTTGTAGTAGTAACTGAGTAGCTTGTCAAGTACATGTTTGTAGTAGTAGCTGAGTAGCTTGTCAAGTACATGTTTGTAGTAGTAACTGAGTAGCTTGTCAAGTACATGTTTGTAGTAGTAACTGAGTAGCTTGTCAAGTACATGTTTGTAGTAGTAACTGAGTGGCTTGTGAAGTACATGTTTGTAGTAGTAGCTGAGTAGCTTGTCAAGTAAATGTTTGTAGTAATAACTGAGTGGCTTGTGAAGTACATGTTTGTAGTAGTAACTGAGTAGCTTGTGAGGTACATGTTTGTAGTAGTAACTGAGTAGCTTGTCAAGTACATGTTTGTAGTAGTAACTGAGTAGCTTGTCAAGTACATGTTTGTAGTAGTAACTGAGTAGCTTGTCAAGTACATGTTTGTAGTAGTAGCTGAGTAGCTTGTCAAGTACATGTTTGTAGTAGTAACTGAGTAGCTTGTCAAGTACATGTTTGTAGTAGTAACTGAGTAGCTTGTCAAGTACATGTTTGTAGTAGTAACTGAGTAGCTTGTCAAGTACATGTTTGTAGTAGTAACTGAGTAGCTTGTCAAGTACATGTTTGTAGTAGTAACTGAGTAGCTTGTCAAGTACATGTTTGTAATAGTAACTGAGTAACTTGTCAAGTACATGTTTGTAGTAGTAACTGAGTAGCTTGTCAAGTACATGTTTGTAGTAGTAACTGAGTAGCTTGTCAAGTACATGTTTGTAGTAGTAACTGAGTAGCTTGTCAAGTACATGTTTGTAGTAGTAACTGAGTAGCTTGTCAAGTACATGTTTGTAGTAGTAACTGAGTAGCTTGTCAAGTACATGTTTGTAGTAGTAACTGAGTAGCTTGTCAAGTACATGTTTGTAGTAGTAGCTGAGTAGCTTGTCAAGTACATGTTTGTAGTAGTAACTGAGTAGCTTGTCAAGTACATGTTTGTAGTAGTAGCTGAGTAGCTTGTGAGGTATATATTTGTAGTAGTAGCTGAGTAGCTTGTGAGGTACATGTTTGTAGTAGTAGCTGAGTAGCTTGTCAAGTACATGTTTGTAGTAGTAACTGAGTAGCTTGTCAAGTACATGTTTGTAGTAGTAACTGAGTAGCTTGTCAAGTACATGTTTGTAGTAGTAACTGAGTAGCTTGTCAAGTACATGTTTGTAGTAGTAACTGAGTGGCTTGTGAAGTACATGTTTGTAGTAGTAACTGAGTAACTTGTCAAGTACATGTTTGTAGTAGTAACTGAGTAGCTTGTCAAGTACATGTTTGTAGTAGTAACTGAGTGGCTTGTGAAGTACATGTTTGTAATAGTAACTGAGTAACTTGTCAAGTACATGTTTGTAGTAGTAACTGAGTAACTTGTCAAGTACATGTTTGTAGTAGTAACTGAGTAGCTTGTCAAGTACATGTTTGTAGTAGTAGCTGAGTAACTTGTCAAGTACATGTTTGTAGTAGTAGCTGAGTAACTTGTCAAGTACATGTTTGTAGTAGTAGCTGAGTAACTTGTCAAGTACATGTTTGTAGTAGTAACTGAGTAGCTTGTCAAGTACATGTTTGTAGTAGTAACTGAGTAACTTGTCAAGTACATGTTTGTAGTAGTAGCTGAGTAACTTGTCAAGTACATGTTTGTAGTAGTAACTGAGTAACTTGTCAAGTACATGTTTGTAGTAGTAGCTGAGTAGCTTGTCAAGTAAATGTTTGTAGTAGTAACTGAGTGGCTTGTCAAGTACATGTTTGTAGTAGTAGCTGAGTAGCTTGTCAAGTACATGTTTGTAGTAGTAACTGAGTAGCTTGTGAGGTACATGTTTGTAGTAGTAACTGAGTAGCTTGTCAAGTACATGTTTGTAGTAGTAACTGAGTAGCTTGTCAAGTACATGTTTTAGTAGTAACTGAGTAGCTTGTCAAGTACATGTTTGTAGTAGTTGCTGAGTAGCTTGTCAAGTACATGTTTGTAGTAGTAACTGAGTAGCTTGTCAAGTACATGTTTGTAGTAGTAACTGAGTAGCTTGTCAAGTACATGTTTGTAGTAGTAACTGAGTAGCTTGTCAAGTACATGTTTGTAGTAGTAGCTGAGTAGCTTGTCAAGTACATGTTTGTAGTAGTAACTGAGTAGCTTGTCAAGTACATGTTTGTAGTAGTAGCTGAGTAGCTTGTCAAGTACATGTTTGTAGTAGTAACTGAGTAGCTTGTCAAGTACATGTTTGTAGTAGTAACTGAGTAGCTTGTCAAGTACATGTTTGTAGTAGTAACTGAGTGGCTTGTGAAGTACATGTTTGTAGTAGTAGCTGAGTAGCTTGTCAAGTAAATGTTTGTAGTAATAACTGAGTGGCTTGTGAAGTACATGTTTGTAGTAGTAACTGAGTAGCTTGTGAGGTACATGTTTGTAGTAGTAACTGAGTAGCTTGTCAAGTACATGTTTGTAGTAGTAACTGAGTAGCTTGTCAAGTACATGTTTGTAGTAGTAACTGAGTAGCTTGTCAAGTACATGTTTGTAGTAGTAACTGAGTAGCTTGTCAAGTACATGTTTGTAGTAGTAACTGAGTAGCTTGTCAAGTACATGTTTGTAGTAGTAACTGAGTAGCTTGTCAAGTACATGTTTGTAGTAGTAACTGAGTAGCTTGTCAAGTACATGTTTGTAGTAGTAACTGAGTAGCTTGTCAAGTACATGTTTGTAGTAGTAACTGAGTAGCTTGTCAAGTACATGTTTGTAATAGTAACTGAGTAACTTGTCAAGTACATGTTTGTAGTAGTAACTGAGTAGCTTGTCAAGTACATGTTTGTAGTAGTAACTGAGTAGCTTGTCAAGTACATGTTTGTAGTAGTAACTGAGTAGCTTGTCAAGTACATGTTTGTAGTAGTAACTGAGTAGCTTGTCAAGTACATGTTTGTAGTAGTAACTGAGTAGCTTGTCAAGTACATGTTTGTAGTAGTAACTGAGTAGCTTGTCAAGTACATGTTTGTAGTAGTAGCTGAGTAGCTTGTCAAGTACATGTTTGTAGTAGTAACTGAGTAGCTTGTCAAGTACATGTTTGTAGTAGTAGCTGAGTAGCTTGTGAGGTATATATTTGTAGTAGTAGCTGAGTAGCTTGTGAGGTACATGTTTGTAGTAGTAGCTGAGTAGCTTGTCAAGTACATGTTTGTAGTAGTAACTGAGTAGCTTGTCAAGTACATGTTTGTAGTAGTAACTGAGTAGCTTGTCAAGTACATGTTTGTAGTAGTAACTGAGTAGCTTGTCAAGTACATGTTTGTAGTAGTAACTGAGTGGCTTGTGAAGTACATGTTTGTAGTAGTAACTGAGTAACTTGTCAAGTACATGTTTGTAGTAGTAACTGAGTAGCTTGTCAAGTACATGTTTGTAGTAGTAACTGAGTGGCTTGTGAAGTACATGTTTGTAATAGTAACTGAGTAACTTGTCAAGTACATGTTTGTAGTAGTAACTGAGTAACTTGTCAAGTACATGTTTGTAGTAGTAACTGAGTAGCTTGTCAAGTACATGTTTGTAGTAGTAGCTGAGTAACTTGTCAAGTACATGTTTGTAGTAGTAGCTGAGTAACTTGTCAAGTACATGTTTGTAGTAGTAACTGAGTAGCTTGTCAAGTACATGTTTGTAGTAGTAACTGAGTAACTTGTCAAGTACATGTTTGTAGTAGTAGCTGAGTAACTTGTCAAGTACATGTTTGTAGTAGTAACTGAGTAACTTGTCAAGTACATGTTTTAGTAGTAACTGAGTAGCTTGTCAAGTAAATGTTTGTAGTAGTAACTGAGTGGCTTGTCAAGTACATGTTTGTAGTAGTAACTGAGTGGCTTGTCAAGTACATGTTTGTAGTAGTAGCTGAGTAGCTTGTCAAGTACATGTTTGTAGTAGTAGCTGAGTGGCTTGTCAAGTACATGTTTGTAGTAGTAACTGAGTAGCTTGTCAAGTACATGTTTGTAGTAGTAACTGAGTAGCTTGTCAAGTACATGTTTTAGTAGTAACTGAGTAGCTTGTCAAGTAAATGTTTGTAGTAGTAACTGAGTGGCTTGTCAAGTACATGTTTGTAGTAGTAACTGAGTAGCTTGTCAAGTACATGTTTGTAGTAGTAACTGAGTAGCTTGTCAAGTACATGTTTGTAGTAGTAACTGAGTAGCTTGTCAAGTACATGTTTTAGTAGTAGCTGAGTAGCTTGTCAAGTACATGTTTGTAGTAGTAACTGAGTAGCTTGTCAAGTACATGTTTGTAGTAGTAACTGAGTAGCTTGTCAAGTACATGTTTGTAGTAGTAACTGAGTAGCTTGTCAAGTACATGTTTGTAGTAGTAGCTGAGTAGCTTGTCAAGTACATGTTTGTAGTAGTAACTGAGTAGCTTGTCAAGTACATGTTTGTAGTAGTAACTGAGTAGCTTGTCAAGTACATGTTTGTAGTAGTAACTGAGTAGCTTGTCAAGTACATGTTTGTAGTAGTAACTGAGTAGCTTGTCAAGTACATGTTTGTAGTAGTAGCTGAGTGGCTTGTCAAGTACATGTTTGTAGTAGTAACTGAGTAGCTTGTCAAGTACATGTTTGTAGTAGTAACTGAGTGGCTTGTCAAGTACATGTTTGTAGTAGTAGTAGCTGAGTAGCTTGTCAAGTACATGTTTGTAGTAGTAACTGAGTAGCTTGTCAAGTACATGTTTGTAGTAGTAACTGAGTAGCTTGTCAAGTACATGTTTGTAGTAGTAGCTGAGTAGCTTGTCAAGTACATGTTTGTAGTAGTAACTGAGTGGCTTGTCAAGTACATGTTTGTAGTAGTAACTGAGTAGCTTGTCAAGTACATGTTTGTTGTAGTAGCTGAGTAGCTTGTCAAGTACATGTTTGTAGTAGTAACTGAGTAGCTTGTCAAGTACATGTTTGTAGTAGTAACTGAGTAGCTTGTCAAGTACATGTTTGTAGTAGTAACTGAGTAGCTTGTCAAGTACATGTTTGTAGTAGTAACTGAGTAGCTTGTCAAGTACATGTTTGTAGTAGTAACTGAGTAGCTTGTCAAGTACATGTTTGTAGTAGTAACTGAGTAGCTTGTCAAGTACATGTTTGTAGTAGTAACTGAGTAGCTTGTCAAGTACATGTTTGTAATAGTAACTGAGTAACTTGTCAAGTACATGTTTGTAGTAGTAACTGAGTAGCTTGTCAAGTACATGTTTGTAGTAGTAACTGAGTAGCTTGTCAAGTACATGTTTGTAGTAGTAACTGAGTAGCTTGTCAAGTACATGTTTGTAGTAGTAACTGAGTAGCTTGTCAAGTACATGTTTGTAGTAGTAACTGAGTAGCTTGTCAAGTACATGTTTGTAGTAGTAACTGAGTAGCTTGTCAAGTACATGTTTGTAGTAGTAGCTGAGTAGCTTGTCAAGTACATGTTTGTAGTAGTAACTGAGTAGCTTGTCAAGTACATGTTTGTAGTAGTAGCTGAGTAGCTTGTGAGGTATATATTTGTAGTAGTAGCTGAGTAGCTTGTGAGGTACATGTTTGTAGTAGTAGCTGAGTAGCTTGTCAAGTACATGTTTGTAGTAGTAACTGAGTAGCTTGTCAAGTACATGTTTGTAGTAGTAACTGAGTAGCTTGTCAAGTACATGTTTGTAGTAGTAACTGAGTAGCTTGTCAAGTACATGTTTGTAGTAGTAACTGAGTGGCTTGTGAAGTACATGTTTGTAGTAGTAACTGAGTAACTTGTCAAGTACATGTTTGTAGTAGTAACTGAGTAGCTTGTCAAGTACATGTTTGTAGTAGTAACTGAGTGGCTTGTGAAGTACATGTTTGTAATAGTAACTGAGTAACTTGTCAAATACATGTTTGTAGTAGTAACTGAGTAACTTGTCAAGTACATGTTTGTAGTAGTAACTGAGTAGCTTGTCAAGTACATGTTTGTAGTAGTAGCTGAGTAACTTGTCAAGTACATGTTTGTAGTAGTAGCTGAGTAACTTGTCAAGTACATGTTTGTAGTAGTAACTGAGTAGCTTGTCAAGTACATGTTTGTAGTAGTAACTGAGTAACTTGTCAAGTACATGTTTGTAGTAGTAGCTGAGTAACTTGTCAAGTACATGTTTGTAGTAGTAACTGAGTAACTTGTCAAGTACATGTTTGTAGTAGTAGCTGAGTAGCTTGTCAAGTAAATGTTTGTAGTAGTAACTGAGTGGCTTGTCAAGTACATGTTTGTAGTAGTAGCTGAGTAGCTTGTCAAGTACATGTTTGTAGTAGTAGCTGAGTGGCTTGTCAAGTACATGTTTGTAGTAGTAACTGAGTAGCTTGTCAAGTACATGTTTGTAGTAGTAACTGAGTAGCTTGTCAAGTACATGTTTTAGTAGTAACTGAGTAGCTTGTCAAGTAAATGTTTGTAGTAGTAACTGAGTGGCTTGTCAAGTACATGTTTGTAGTAGTAACTGAGTAGCTTGTCAAGTACATGTTTGTAGTAGTAACTGAGTAGCTTGTCAAGTACATGTTTGTAGTAGTAACTGAGTAGCTTGTCAAGTACATGTTTTAGTAGTAGCTGAGTAGCTTGTCAAGTACATGTTTGTAGTAGTAACTGAGTAGCTTGTCAAGTACATGTTTGTAGTAGTAACTGAGTAGCTTGTCAAGTACATGTTTGTAGTAGTAACTGAGTAGCTTGTCAAGTACATGTTTGTAGTAGTAGCTGAGTAGCTTGTCAAGTACATGTTTGTAGTAGTAACTGAGTAGCTTGTCAAGTACATGTTTGTAGTAGTAACTGAGTAGCTTGTCAAGTACATGTTTGTAGTAGTAACTGAGTAGCTTGTCAAGTACATGTTTGTAGTAGTAACTGAGTAGCTTGTCAAGTACATGTTTGTAGTAGTAGCTGAGTGGCTTGTCAAGTACATGTTTGTAGTAGTAACTGAGTAGCTTGTCAAGTACATGTTTGTAGTAGTAACTGAGTGGCTTGTCAAGTACATGTTTGTAGTAGTAGTAGCTGAGTAGCTTGTCAAGTACATGTTTGTAGTAGTAACTGAGTAGCTTGTCAAGTACATGTTTGTAGTAGTAACTGAGTAGCTTGTCAAGTACATGTTTGTAGTAGTAGCTGAGTAGCTTGTCAAGTACATGTTTGTAGTAGTAACTGAGTGGCTTGTCAAGTACATGTTTGTAGTAGTAACTGAGTAGCTTGTCAAGTACATGTTTGTTGTAGTAGCTGAGTAGCTTGTCAAGTACATGTTTGTAGTAGTAACTGAGTAGCTTGTCAAGTACATGTTTGTAGTAGTAACTGAGTAGCTTGTCAAGTACATGTTTGTAGTAGTAACTGAGTAGCTTGTCAAGTACATGTTTGTAGTAGTAACTGAGTAGCTTGTCAAGTACATGTTTGTAGTAGTAACTGAGTAGCTTGTCAAGTACATGTTTGTAGTAGTAACTGAGTAGCTTGTCAAGTACATGTTTGTAGTAGTAACTGAGTAGCTTGTCAAGTACATGTTTGTAGTAGTAACTGAGTAGCTTGTCAAGTACATGTTTGTAGTAGTAACTGAGTGGCTTGTGAAAACAATAAACATATGGGTTGGAGGACCCTTTTAAAATCCTCATCAAGTTGTGAGTTTTCGTGTTGAGTTGCTGGTTGTGTAGATTAAGTAATGACACCGTGGAGAGTTGCAAGGATGGCCAGAGAGAGAGAGATAATAGTAACCCACACAACGTGATAGCCTTAACAGTAAGTGTTGATTGATGTGACCTCACGGCCTTAATCACCTGTGTCATATCATGATTGTCATGACATAATACTACGACAAGAATAGATCTCCACCCTTATCACATGACATAGATGCTCAACTGCATGCGGAGCTC
Source organism: Megaustenia siamemsis (assembly GCA_032433765.1). Lineage (NCBI taxonomy): Eukaryota > Metazoa > Mollusca > Gastropoda > Stylommatophora > Ariophantidae > Megaustenia > Megaustenia siamemsis. The sequence continues at coordinate 2,617,666 of JAVIAB010000107.1, read as the reverse complement.
TACGATGGTCTATACAAACAAAGCAGATAAATATTTATATTTTTGGAGGAAATAAGGTGAGAGAGACAAATGACACAGACAAAACCCACAAACAACAGAAGATAACTTGTGGGTGTTGTCAACTATTTGATGTTTAGGAGAGTTAAGTATTACACTTCACCATTTGGAAGTCAAGTGGTCAGTGCACTCACTTGCTGTTAGTATTTTCTCCAATTCAGTGAGTTTGGTACAAATTTTCATCTCAGCCCATCTCAACAGCAGGCTGTCAACTATCACTGATTGGGAGCCAGTAGTGGGGCTGTCAACTATCACTGATTGGGAGCCAGTAGTGGGCTGTCAACTACCACTGATTGGGAGCCAGTAGTGGGCTGTCAACCATCACTGATTGGGAGCCAGTAGTGGGGCTGTCAACCATCACTGATTGGGAGCCAGTAGTGGAGCTGTCAACTATCACTGATTGGGAGCCAGTAGTGGGGCTGTCAACTATCACTGATTGGGAGCCAGTAGTGGGGCTGTCAACCATCACTGATTGGGAGCCAGTAGTGGGGCTGTCAACTATCACTGATTGGGAGCCAGTAGTGGGGCTGTCAATTATCACTGATTGGGAGCCAGTAGTGGGGCTGTCAACTATCACTGATTGGGAGCCAGTAGTGGGGCTGTCAGCTATCACTGATTAGGAGCCAGTAGTGGGGCTGTCACGTACACTCCTACAAAGTATGGTGACAGCATACGGGCCGCATGTCGGCTGAAATGCCAGTATTTTGTCATGTTCCTGTTTTGTCAAGCTGTCACCATACCTTGTTGGAGTGTATGTTACACCCCCCCCTCCCCCTATGGCTCCTTGCTACCAGCTTTACGGCAGCTCTGCATTTATTTGCCTGTTCCCTATCACTGGTAGGCATTGTTCAACTTTATGTTAACATGGGGGTGGGGAGCCTGTGTGAAGCTTCCAGTCCATGAGGCTTGTATGTGCTCGTTATCACAACATGATATTATGTGCTCATTATTACAACACATGACATGAAATAATTGACTGTACAGCTCATTATTACAACACATGACATGAAATAATTGACTGTACAGCTCATTATTACAACACATGACATGAAATAATTGACTGTACAGCTCATTATTACAACACATGACATGAAATAATTGACTGTACAGCTCATTATTACAACACATGACATGAAATAATTGACTGTACAGCTCATTATTACAACACATGACATGAAATAATTGACTGTACAGCTCATTATTACAACACATGACATGAAATAATTGACTGTACAGCTCATTATAAAACAGATTATTGCCAAAAACACAAGTGAACAAAAATGTTATGTTCAAGGTGATATGAGGTCAAGTGATACAACATCAACAAACAAGAACATCATTCGGATTCAAGATTTCAGAGGCAAACTCTAGAAGATAAGTCGTCTGGTGGTTTTCACAACATAAATTGGTTCTTTAAACAGAAAGTGGTTACCCCCAGCAAGTTGCAGATCTCTGCTACTGCCAATCTGAACTCACTGCTCGCTGAACTCACTGCTCGCTGATGTCCATGGAGGCAGAAACCAAGCATCAAACAGTTATGATAATTCCGGTGTCACAAATTGTGGACACAAACAGGACCGAGACCACAGGAGCTCTAAGCTGATCTTGGACTTGCACTGATAGTAAAGGAGGTCACGAAAACTAAATGAAGTTATTTTCTCCTAACTATCAACGAGCAAGCATTATTTTCTCCTAACTATCAACGAGCAAGCATTATTTTCTCCTAACTATCAACGAGCAAGCATTATTTTCTCCTAACTATCAACGAGCAAGCATTATTTTCTCCTAACTATCAACGAGCAAGCATTATTTCTTTTAACGAATTAAAAATATAGCACATTTCAAAATAAACGGAAGGCGCGCCTCCCAGCACCAGAGCTGGAAGTTGTCAGCGATCCACAGCTGATGGCTTGCGCCAGTATGTTGAACCAAAACCATCCAGACCCTGCTCCACCTCTCCGTGGTGCGTCCAGTAACAGACTAACCTGTCTAGTCTGGCCAAGCGTGCAGGGATCGAAGAGGGAAGACAACCCGGTACTCAAAAATGTTGTGCTGAAGTCGGATGTGTTGGGCTGAAAGGCGCAAATATAAGTTATACTGCAAACCACAACACAACGCAGACACGTCCACTACGTCCTTGTAAGGGCGGACGATGAAGAGGAATATTCTAGTCTACCATGATACTCTAGTCATCGGGCTAATGCTACCAACCAGCCAACCATAATAACCATCAACAACCAAGTGTTTTTCCTCCCAACCATCAACGGCCTAGCATTATTTTCTCCTGACCATTATTTCCTCCCAAACATCAACAATCGAGGATTATTTTCTCCTGACCATTATTTTCTCCCAACCATCAACAATCGAGCGTTATTTCCTCCCAAACATCAACAACCGAGCGTTATTTTCTCCCAACCATCAACAATCGAGCGTTATTTCCTCCCAAACATCAACAACCGAGCGTTATTTTCTCCCAACCATCAACAACTGAGCATTATTTTCTCATAAACATCAACAACCGAGCATTATTTTCTCCCAACCATCAACAACTGAGCATTATTTTCTCATAAACATCAACAATCGAGCGTTATTTTCTCCCAAACATCAACAACCGAGCGTTATTTTCTCCCAACCATCAACAACCGAGCGTTATTTTCTCCCAACCATCAACAACCGAGCTTTATTTCCTCCCAACCATCAACAATCAAGCGTTATTTCCTCCCAAACATCAACAACTGAGCATTATTTTCTCCCAACCATCAACAATCAAGCGTTATTTCCTCCCAACCATCAACAATCAAGCATTATTTCCTCCCAAACATCAACAATTGAGCGTTATTTTCTCCCAAACATCAACAACTGAGCGTTATATTCTCCCAAACATCAACAACTGAGCGTTATTTTCTCCCAACCATCAACAATTGAGCATTATTTCCTCCCAACCATCAACAATCGAGCATTACTTTCTCCCAACCATCAATAACGATACGTTATTTTCTCCCAACCATCAACAACTGAGCGTTATTTTCTCCCGACCATCAATAACTGAGCTTTATTTTCTCCCAACCATCAACAACCAAGCATTATTTTCTCCCAACCATCAACAACCAAGCATTATTTTCTCCCAACCATCAACAACCAAGCATTATTTTCTCCCAACCATCAACAACCAAGCATTATTTTCTCCCAACCATCAACAACCAAGCATTATTTTCTCCCAAAAATCAACAACCAAGCATTATTTTCTCCCAACCGTCAACAATCGAGCATTATTTTCTCCCAAAAATCAACAACCAAGCATTATTTTCTCCCAACCGTCAAGAATCAAGTGTAATCTTCTCCTATGAACAAGAAACTTCACCATTTACAAAGGCACCATTCTCCCTTGTGGAGAAATGTTGTTGAAATCAAAGGCTAGGGAAGCCATCCCAATGTGTGCTGAATATGCAGGACAGTGAGGTGCAGAACATGGTGCAAGGCAATCCACTAGTTGGGGAATCAAGAAGTAGCATCATCATTGCACTTAGAAATTGGTACTGGAGCTGCCTTTGTTTGGGAGATGAGACAGTAATTCGGATGATTCCACGGACACGGGCGGTTGAGCAATTATGGATTTTAATTCATTTGCAGTGATACAGTGGCCTTCCATAACCATTGGTACTACAATCATGATTACACAGAAAAACCTTTGATATTAGTATTTCAATCATGATTGCACACAAAGACCACTGTCATTAGTACTTCAATCAGTATTAAAGACAATGATCCTTAGTTCACTAGAGTGAGCTCTATGCAGCAGGTTTGATATCAACATTTGTTTGTACATTCTCAAGTTGATATCAACATCTATTTGTATGTCCCCTAGTTGATATCAACATCTATTTGTATGTCCCCTAGTTGATATCAACATCTATTTGTATGTCCCCTAGTTGATATCAACATCTGTTTGTATGTCCCTCTAACTAATATCAACATCTGTTTGTATGTTTCCCTAACTAATATCAACATCTGTTTGTATGTCTCCCTAACTAATATCAACATCTGTTTGTATGTCTCCCTAACTAATATCAACATCTGTTTGTATGTCCCTCTAACTAATATCAACATCTGTCTGTATGCCCCTCTAACTAATATCAACATCTGTCTGTATGTCCCTCTAACTAATATCAACATCTGTTTGTATGTCTCCCTAACTAATATCAACATCTGTTTGTATGTCCCTCTAACTAATATCAACATCTGTCTGTATGTCCCTCTAACTAATATCAACATCTGTTTGTATGTCCCTCTAACTAATATCAACATCTGTTTGTATGTCTCCCTAACTAATATCAACATCTGTTTGTATGTCCCACTAACTAATATCAACATCTGTTTTTATGTCCCCTAACTAATATCAACATCTGTTTTTATGTCCCCTAGTTGATATCAACATCTGTTTGTATGTCTCTCTAACTAATATCAACATCTGTTTGTATGTCTCCCTAACTAATATCAACATCTGTTTGTATATCCCCTAACTAATATCAACATCTGTTTTTATGTCCCCTAACTAATATCAACATCTGTTTTTATGTCCCCTAGTTGATATCAACATCTGTTTGTATGTCCCCAAACTAATATCAACATCTGTTTGTATGTCCCTCTAACTAATATCAACATCTGTTTGTATGTCCCTCTAACTAATATCAACATCTGTTTTTATGTCCCCTAGTTGATATCAACATCTGTTTGTATGTCCCCAAACTAATATCAACATCTGTTTGTATGTCCCTCTAACTAATATCAACATCTGTTTGTATGTCCCCCTAACTAATATCAACATCTGTTTGTATGTCCCCCTAACTAATATCAGCATCTGTTAGTATGTCCCCCTAACTAATATCAACATCTGTCTGTATGTTCCTCTAACTAATATCAACATCTGTCTGTATGTCCCTCTAACTAATATCAACATCTGTTTGTATGTCCCTCTAACTAATATCAACATCTGTCTGTATGTCCCTCTAATATCAACATCTGTTTGTATGTCTCCCTAACTAATATCAACATCTGTTTGTATGTTTCCCTAACTAATATCAACATCTGTTTGTATGTCTATCTATCTATTGACCTTTCGAGCCGTAACCGGCCCATAGGGCGTAGACCAAGATACACCTTCTCCTATATCAACATCTGTTTGTATGTCCCTCTAACTAATATCAACATCTGTCTGTATGTCCCTCTAACTAATATCAACATCTGTTTGTATGTCCCTCTAACTAATATCAACATCTGTTTGTATGTCTCCCTAACTAATATCAACATCTGTTTGTATGTCCCACTAACTAATATCAACATCTGTTTTTATGTCCCCTAACTAATATCAACATCTGTTTTTATGTCCCCTAGTTGATATCAACATCTGTTTGTATGTCCCTCTAACTAATATCAACATCTGTTTGTATGTCCCTCTAACTAATATCAACATCTGTTTGTACGTTCCCCTAACTAATATCAACATCTGTTTGTATGTCCCTCTAACTAAGATCAACATTTGTTTGTATGTCTCCCTAACTAATATCAACATCTGTTTGTATGTCCCTCTAATTAATACCAACATCTGCTTGTATGTCTCCCTAACTAATATCAACATCTGTTTGTATGTCTCCCTAACTAATATCAACATCTGCTTGTACGTTCCCCTAACTAATATCAACATCTGTTTGTATGTCTCCCTAACTAATATCAATATCTGTTTGTATGTCTCCCTAACTAATATCAACATCTGCTTGTACGTCCCTCTAACTAATATCAACATTTGTTTGTATGTCTCCCTAACTAATATCAACATCTGTTTGTATGTCCCTCTAACTAATATCAACATTTGTTTGCATGTCTCCCTAACTAATATCAACATTTCTTTGTATGTCTCCCTAACTAATATCAACATCTGTTTGTACGTCCCTCTAATATCAACATCTGCTTGTACGTCTCCTAACTAATATCAACATCTGCTTGTACGTCTCCTAACTAATATCAACATCTGTTTGTATGTCCCTCTAACTAATATCAACATCTGTCTGTATGTCCCTCTAACTAATATCAACATCTGTCTGTATGTTCCTCTAACTAATATCAACATTTGTTTGTATGTCTCCCTAACTAATATCAACATCTGTTTGTATGTCTCCCTAACTAATATCAACATTTGTTTGTATGTCTCCCTAACTAATATCAACATCTGTTTGTACGCCCCTCTAATATCAACATCTGCTTGTACGTCTCCTAACTAATATCAACATCTGCTTGTACGTCTCCTAACTAATATCAACATCTTTTTGTACATCCCCCTAACTAATATCAACATTTGTTTGCATGTCTCCCTAACTAATATCAACATCTGTTTGTACGTCCCTCTAATATCAACATCTGCTTGTACGTCTCCTAACTAATATCAACATCTGCTTGTACGTCTCCTAACTAATATCAACATCTTTTTGTACATCCACCTAACTAATATCAACATCTGTTTGTATGTCTCCCTAACTAATATCAACATCTTTTTGTACATCCCCCTAACTAATATCAACATCTGTTTGTATGTTTCCCTAACTAATATCAACATCTGCTTGTACGTCCCTCTAACTAATATCAACACCTGCTTGTACGTCCCTCTAATTAATATCAACATCTGTTTGTATGTCCCTCTAACTAATATCAACATTTGTTTGTATGTCTCCATAACTAATATCAACATCTGTTTGTACGTCCCTCTAATATCAACATCTGCTTGTATGTCTCCTAACTAATATCAACATCTGTTTGTATGTCTCCCTAACTAATATCAACATTTGTTTGTATGTCTCCCTAGCTAATATCAACATCTGTTTGTATGTCTCCCTAACTAATATCAACATCTGTTTGTATGTCCCCCTAACTAATATCAACATTTGTTTGTATGTCTCCCTAACTAATATCAACATCTGTTTGTATGTCTCCCTAACTAATATCAACATCTGCTTGTACGTTCCCCTAACTAATATCAACATCTGTTTGTATGTCCCTCTAACTAAGATCAACATTTGTTTGTATGTCTCCCTAACTATTATCAACATCTGTTTGTATGTCCCTCTAATTAATATCAACATCTGCTTGTATGTTCCTCTAACTAATATCAACATTTTTTTGTATGTCTCCATAACTAATATCAACATTTTTTTGTATGTCTCCATAACTAATATCAACATCTGCTTGTATGTCTCCCTAACTAATATCAACATCTGTTTGTACGTCCCTCTAATATCAACATCTGCTTGTATGTCCCCTAACTAATATCAACATCTGTTTGTATGTCCCCTAACTAATATCAACATCTGCTTGTATGTCTCCCTAACTAATATCAACATCTTTTTGTACATCCCCCTAACTAATATCAACATCTGTTTGTATGTCTCCCTAACTAATATCAACATTTCTTTGTATGTCCCTCTAAATAATATCAACATCTGTTTGTATGTCCCTCTAATTAATATCAACATCTGTTTGTATGTCTCTCTAACTAATATCAACATCTGTGTATGTCTCCCTAACTAATATCAACATTTGTTTGTATGTCTCCCTAACTAATATCAACATTTGTTTGTATGTCTCCCTAACTAATATCAACATTTGTTTGTATGTCTCCCTAACTAATATCAACATTTGTTTGCACGTCCCCCTAACTAATATCAACATCTGTTTGTATGTTCCCCTAACTAATATCAACATCTGTTTGTATGTCCCCCTAAGTAACATCAACATCTGCTTGTACATCCCCTAACTAATATCAACGTATGTTTGTATGTTCCCAAGTTAATATCACATCTATTTGTATGTCCCTAGTTAATATCACATCTATTTGTATGTCCCCTAACTAATATCAACATCTGTTTGTATGTTCCCGTAACTAATATCAACATCTGCTTGTACGTCCCTCTAACTAATATCAACATCTGCTTGTACGTTCCTCTAACTAATATCAACATCTGTTTGTATGTCCCTCTAACTAATATCAACATTTGTTTGTATGTCTACATAACTAATATCAACATCTGCTTGTATGTCTCCCTAACTAATATCAACATCTGCTTGTACGTTCCCCTAACTAATATCAACATCTGTTTGTATGTCCCTCTAACTAAGATCAACATTTGTTTGTATGTCTCCCTAACTAATATCAACATCTGTTTGTATGTCCCTGTAATTAATATCAACATCTGTTTGTATGTCTCCCTAACTAATATCAACATCTGCTTGTACGTTCCCCTAACTAATATCAACATCTGTTTGTATGTTCCTCTAACTAATATCAACATTTTTTTGTATGTCTCCATAACTAATATCAACATCTGCTTGTATGTCTCCCTAACTAATATCAACATTTCTTTGTATGTCTCCCTAACTAATATCAACATCTGTTTGTACGTCCCTCTAACTAATATCAACATCTGCTTGTATGTCTCCCTAACTAATATCAACATTTGTTTGTATGTCTCCCTAACTAATATCAACATTTGTTTGTATGTCTCCCTAACTAATATCAACATCTGTTTGTATGTCCCTCTAATTAATATCAACATCAGTTTGTATGTCCCTCTATCTAATATCAACATCTGCATTTTATGTCCCCCTAACTAATAACAACATCTGTTTGCACGTCCCCCTAACTAATATCAACATCTGTTTGTATGTTCCCCTAACTAATATCAACATCTGTTTGTATGTTCCCCTAAGTAACATCAACATCTGCTTGTACATCCCCTAACTAATATCAACGTATGTTTGTATGCCCCCAAGTTAATATCAATATCTGTATACCCCCTCGTTGATTAGAATATCCTCTTGCTGATATCAACATGTTTGTAAATCCTCTTAGCAATCAACATATGTTTGCATGCCCCCCCCTAGTTGATACCAACATCTGTTTGTATATCCCCTAGTTGATATCAACATCTATTCCCATGCTGGTATCACAGATTCTTCACAATACATTCACTCCTGTTGAAGATACTCCACTGACTACAACTTGCAGGCATCATCATCATCAACATATTTATCTTTTCTCACATTCCTCTTCGAACTGTTCTGCTCAAGATGGCACCCCAACAAGCTATTAGAGTCGCCCTAAACATTGCCAATTCTATTATTTCTTACCAAAGAAGAAATCTTCAGTGGATGGACACACAGATAACTTTTGAGAACACGTCTGTGCACATTGTGTCATATTTGCAATATCAGCAAACCATTGTCAGTCAACACATCTCCAATGCTAAGTTGTAATGTACCCACTTTCCTGTAACTGATATAATACCAACAGCCGTAGGCTGATATAATACCAACAGATGCAGCTGATATAATACCAACAGCTGTAGGCTGATATAATACCAACAGATGCAGCTGATATAATACCAACAGCTGTAGCTGATATAATACCAACAGTTGTAGGCTGATATAATACCAACAGCTGTAGCTGATATAATACCAACAGCTGTAGGCTGATATAATACCAAAAGATGCAGCTGATATAATACCAACAGCTATAGCTGATATAATACCAACAGCTGTAGCTGATATGATATCAACAGCTGTAACTGACATAATACCAACAGCTGTAGGCTGACATAATACCAACAGATGCAGCTGATATAATACCAACAGATGTAGCTGATATAATACCAACAGCTGTAGGCTGATATAATACCAACAACTGTAGGCTGATATAATACCAACAGCTGTAGGCTGATATAATACCAACAACTGTAGGCTGATATAATACCAACAGCTGTAGGCTGATATAATACCAACAGATGCAGCTGATATAATACCAACAGCTGTATATTATATCAACAGCTGTAACTGACATAATACCAACAGCTATAGCTGTTATAATACCAACAGCTGTAGCTGATATAATACCAAAAGATGCAGTTGATATAATACCAACAGCTGTAGCTGATATAATATGAACAGCTGCAGCTGATATAATACCAACAGCTGCAGCTGATATAATACCAACAGCTGCAGCTGATATAATACCAATAGCTGCAGCTGATATAATACCAACAGCTGTAGCTGGTATATTATGAACAGCTGTAGCTGGTATATTATGAACAGCTGTAGCTGATATAATACCAACAGCTGTAGCTGATATGATATCAACAGCTGTAGGCTGATATAATACCAACAGCTGTAGCTGATATAATACCAACAGCTGTAGGCTGATATAATACCAACAGCTGTAGGCTGATATAATACCAACAGATGTAGGCTGATATAATACCAACAGATGTAGGCTGATATAATACCAACAGCTATAGGCTGATATAATACCAACAGCTGTAGCTGATATAATACCAACAGCTGTAGCTGATATAATACCAACAGCAAGACTCAACTCACTCTGTCGTTTGTCAAATTTTGTGCAGCAAATCAACTGTCTGCTCACCTCATTTACCGGGGTCTTTCCCTTTCTTGGAGAGCTTTAGCCAACTCCGAACAGACTGCAAACTACACATTCCTCTCTGTGTACGTCACTTAGAAGGTTGTCAACCACATTCCTCTCTGTGTACGTCAGTTAGAAGGTTGTAAACTATATTCCTCTTTGTGTACATCACTTGGAAGGTTGTCGACCACGTTCAGCTGTCAGAAATGCAACCACAACTCTTTGCCTCCATCTTCTCTTCCTGAGGCTGCTATCTTAACCATAGGCTATGATACCATCAGAAAAATGCCATCAAAACACAAATTCTTTCAAATTTGGAAGTTTGCTGTAGTCAAACATTACCCCTCCTCCGAGTACCTTCCTAATTACTACTTTCGGTGACCCCTGAGTGCTAGATATTCTTTGTTCACTGTATACATATAATGGGAACACAATTTGCATCAAACAACCCTTTATAACTTGGGAAAAGCAGCAAATTATGCTACGAGGTAGCCAAACATGCTGACGGACTTACAGAAGCCATATGAATAGACAATGTAACACGTCCAGTCCATGTGGTCAAGTTTCATGTCATAAATCACCCTGAGCCAGGAAATTCAAGTCCCCATGTTTCTCCTAGTGTAAACACACAGCTGTGTGTCAAAAGTTCACAGAAAATATTAATTTTAGAGTTCCTAATGTTACATTTAAGTGATAATAATTGTTACTATCTATCTATCTATCTATTGACCTTTCGAGCCGTAACCGGCCCATAGGGCGTAGACCAAGATACACCTTCTCCTATATGAATTTTTGTTCTAGCAGTTTTCTTTTAAAGATATTTTATCAAATCTCGCCATCTGTCTCTGTTCTGTGCAAGCAGTTCTATCTCATTGAGGGAGCCGATTCCTGCTGCTCTTGCCTCTCTCATCAATGTTCTTCTCAGTGTCTCCCTGGGTCTTCCTCTTTTTCTTTTACCTGTTGTTTCCCATATGAGGGCTTGCTTTGCTATTCGATTATTATCTCTTCTCATCACATGTCCAACGTATGACCATCGTCTTTTCTTTATTACTGAAGATATTAGTGGTTGATTGGCGATTTCTCTAATTTCCTCGTTTGTTTTGAATTCGTTCCATTCTATACCAAGTATTTTCCTTAGACATTTATTTTCGAATGCGTTCAACTTTGTTTCTATATCTCTTGTTGTTTTCCAGCTTTCACACGCATACGTAAGGGTTGATAGTACATTTGATTTGAATAGCCTAAGTTTTGTGTTTGTGCTAATGAGTTTTGATTTCCACAACTTTTCAAGGCTTCTGAAAGACATTGCTGCTTTAGCCAGTCTGATTCTAATTTCTTTGCTCGTATCCCCTTCTCGATCAATGTGACTTCCAAGATAGATGAAGTGATCGATCTCTTCTACTGGTTTGTTTTCCATGTATATTTTGTCACTTGTTGGAATTAAACTTTTCATGACTTTAGTCTTTTCATGATTGACCTCAAGCCCAATTTTGCTGGCTATTGATGATAGTTCATTTGTGTTTTCCTGCATCGTTTTTATCTGATTGCTGATGAGAACTATGTCATCAGCAAAGTCCAGGTCCTCCAAATGGTCTCCTTGTATCCATTCGATGCCTTTATTACCAGTGCAGCATTTCTTCATTATGAAGTCCATAACAATTCCAAATAACAAGGGCGATAAAATACATCCTTGTTTAACCCCAGTTTCTATTGGGAAACATTCGCTCAGTCCTTCCTCTGTTCGAACTGCACATGTGTAACCATCATACATGTCTTTGATAATATTTATGATTTTTGATGGTAAGCCATATTGCTTCAGAATTTTCCACAAAGAATCTCTATGAATACTATCAAATGCTTTTTTGAAGTCGATGAAGTTAAGTACAAAAGGTTTTTGCTTTTCAATGTGTTCCTCCAATATAAGTCGTAGAGTGAAAATGTGGTCAAGACAGCTTCTCCCTTTTCTAAACCCAGCCTGTTCTTCACGCATTACTGTATCTATTGAATCCTTTATTCTATTTAGGATGATTTTACAGAATAATTTTGAGGCAACTGACAAAAGTGTCACGCCTCTCCAATTGTTACAATCTCTAAGATTGCCCTTTTTTGGGATCTTAACAATGATTCCTTTTTTCCATTTATGAGGTGTCTTCTCTGTTTTCCAAATGATGTTGAACATTTTTTGGAGATGTATTAAATTATGGCTATCAATTGCCTTGAGGATCTCAGCTGTTAACTTATCCTCTCCAGCAGCCTTGTTATTGGTCATTAGCTTTAAGGTGGTTTCTATTTCACTCAAGGTGAAGTCATCTAAATTTACATCTAATTCTGCTGCTGGTGTTTCAGCTTCAAAATCTATTAAACTGTGAGGTAGTGGACGGTTAAGAATTTCTTTGAAGTGTTCCGCCCAACGGGCTTTTATGTCTGCGCTTGTTGTTAGCATTAATCCAGATTTGTCTAGAATTGGTGTTCCACTGGATGTATAGGTGTTTGTCAGCATCTTTTGTACAGTATAAAGAGTTCTGCTGTCTCCTGTAATTGCAGCTGTCTCTGCTTTCTCTGCCAAGTTGTCTATATAAGCTCTTGTATCTCTTCTTGCCGAACTTTTCACTTTGTTGTCTAATTCTTTGTATGTTGCTTTTGCCAGAACCTTTCCAAGATCTGTCTTTACATTAGTCATGGCTCTCTTCGCTTCTCTTCTTTCTTTGATGTATTTCCATGTGGTGTCTGAGATCCAAGCTCGTTTTTCCATTTTCTTCAGTCCAGCACTTGCTTCTGCTGCTGTCATTAGTATTTTGCTCTGTGAGTCCCACATTTCATTGCAATGAAATCAATGAAATAATTGTTACTACTGTATCGTATAAGGGAGAGTCTACATATATGTATTTTAATCTACGGTTAAAAACTAATGCAATGAAATTGTCTAAACTCTGAAAATATAAAACATGACAAATTCTTGCCTGTGACTTTCACAGCTATGCTTTCTATTATTAAGGAGAAAACATCAGAGTGACAACTTGTTGGGTGATGTTATATGTGACTTGGACCAAGATATATGTCAATTTCAACATCACTCAAGTAACATTTTACTGAGCATTATAAAAATATAACTGAGTCACAGCCTTAGAAACACAGCCAAGAAACACTGTATCTTAGTCCCAACTACAAAAATATTCCACATTTCTATCCATCTGATGAAAGCCAAGCTAGCTGTTGGCAGCAATTACAACCAAGCAATATGTCATTGTGATGAAGTTGATCATTTAATGACAAAGAAAATAACAATGTAAGTTGAGGTCAAATGATTTTGTTGTCTTCTAGAAACACCATACTTTCTGCAACAAGAGAACACACAAATGGTATCACAGAGAGAGAGTTCCATTTGAGATTTCTGCAATCTGTGGACTGAAGGGATCAATATATATGTACATGTTAGGTCCTACACCTCACCAGGTGACATCAGAAATGATCAAATAAGTCCTACACCTCCATGGTGACATTACAACTGATCAAATAGGTCCTACACCTCCATGGTGACATTACAACTGATCAAATAGGTCCTACACCTCCATGGTGACATTACAACTGATCAAATAGGTCCTACACCTCCATGGTGACATTACAACTGATCAAATAGGTCCTACACCTCCATGGTGACATTACAACTGATCAAATAAGTCCTACACCTCCATGGTGACATTACAACTGATCAAATAAGTCCTACACCTCACCAGGTGACATTACAACTGATCAAATAGGTCCTACACCTCCATGGTGACATTACAACTGATCAAATAGGTCCTACACCTCCATGGTGACATTACAACTGATCAAATAGGTCCTACACCTCCAAGGTGACATTACAACTGATCAAATAGGTCCTACACCTCCATGGTCACATTACAACTGATCAAATAGGTCCTACACCTCCAAGGTGACATTACAACTGATCAAATAGGTCCTACACCTCCATGGTGACATTACAACTGATCAAATAGGTCCTACACCTCCAAGGTGACATTACAACTGATCAAATAGGTCCTACACCTCCATGGTGACATTACAACTGATCAAATAGGTCCTACACCTCCAAGGTGACATTACAACTGATCAAATAGGTCCTACACCTCCATGGTGACATTACAACTGATCAAATAGGTCCTACATCTCCAAGGTGACATCAGAAATGATATAATAAGTCCTACATCCCCCCTCGTGACATTACAAATGATCAAATAGGTCCTACACATCCCAGTTGACATCACAAATAACCAAATAGGTCTTAATCTCCCAAGTGACAGCACAAAGGACCAAACGGTGTTATATGTGTGTGTCAGCACAGAAAGACTACACATCTAATAAGTAAGCTAAGATGTATCATTCCTTGGGTGCATATTTCACTGTCAATTCTACCTCTTTCCCTTTCACATGATTTTACTGGTGTATAACAGACCCTTACTGGTGTTTGTATAACAGACCCTTCCTACATTATCTTACTGGTTTTTGTATAACAGACCCTTCCTACATTATCTTACTGGTGCTTGTATAACAGACCCTTCCTACATTATCTTACTGGTGCTTGTATAACAGACCCTTCCTACATTATCTTACTGGTTTTTGTATAACAGACCCTTCCTACATTATCTTACTGGTGCTTGTATAACAGACCCTTCCTACATTATAACAGATGCATGTATAACAGATCCCTACTACTACATTATCTTACTGGTGCTTGTATAACAGACCCTTCCTACATTATAACAGATGCATGTATAACAGATCCCTACTGCTACATTATCTTACTGGTGCTTGTATAACAGACTCCTCCTACTACATTATCTTACTGGTGCTTGTATAACAGACTCCTCCTACTACATTATCTTACTGGTGCTTGTATAACAGACTCCTCCTACTACATTATCTTACTGGTGCTTGTATAACAGACTCCTACTATTACATTATCTTACTGGTGCTTGTATAACAGACTCCTCCTACTACATTATCTTACTGGTGCTTGTATAACAGACTCCTCCTACTACATTATCTTACTGGTGCTTGTATAACAGACTCCTCCTACTACATTATCTTACTGGTGCTTGTATAACAGATCCCTACTATTACATTATCTTACTGGTGCTTGTATAACAGACTCCTACTACATTATCTTACTGGTGCATGTATAACAGACTCCTACTACTACATTATCTTACTAGTGCATGTATAACAGATCCCTACTACTACATTATCTTACTGGTGCATGTATAATAGATCCCTACTACTACATTATCTTACTGGTGCATGTATAACAGACTCCTACTATATTATCATACTGGTGTTTGTATAACAGACTCCTCCTACTACATTATCTTACTGGTGCATTTTTACAGATCCCTACTACTACATTATCTTACTGGTGCTTGTATAACAGACCCTTCCTACATTATCTTACTGGTGCTTGTATAACAGACCCTTCCTACATTATCTTACTGGTGCTTGTATAACAGACCCTTCCTACATTATCTTACTGGTGTTTGAATAACAGACTCCTACTACATTATCTTACTGGTGCTTGTATAACAGATCCCTACTATTACATTATCTTACTGGCGCTTGTATAACAGACTCCTCCTACTACATTATCTTACTGGTGCATGTATAACAGATCTCTACTACTACATTATCTTACTGGTGCATGTATAACGGATCCCTACTACTACATTATCTTACTGGTGCATGTATAACAGATCCCTACTACTACATTATCTTACTGGTGCATGTATAACAGACTCCTCCTACTATATTATCGTACTGGTGTTTGTATAACAGACTCCTCCTACTACATTATCTTACTGGTGCATTTTTACAGATCCCTACTACTACATTATCTTACTGGTGCTTGTATAACAAACCCTTCCTACATTATCTTACTGGTGCTTGTATAACAGACCCTTCCTACATTATCTTACTGGTGCTTGTATAACAGACTCCTCCTACTACATTATCTTACTGGTGCATGTATAACAGACTCCTCCTACTACATTATCTTACTGGTGCATGTATAACAGATCCCTACTACTACATTATCTTACTGGTGCTTGTATAACAGACCCTTCCTACATTATCTTACTGGTGCATGTATAACAGACTCCTCCTACTACATTATCTTACTGGTGCATTTTTACAGATCCCTACTACTACATTATCTTACTGGTGCTTGTATAACAGACCCTTCCTACATTATCTTACTGGTGCTTGTATAACAGACCCTTCCAACATTATCTTACTGGTGCTTGTATAACAGACTCCTCCTACTACATTATCTTACTGGTGCTTGTATAACAGACTCCTACTACTACATTATCTTACTGGTGCTTGTATAACAGACTCCTACTACTACAATATTACTGGTGCATGTATAACAGACTCCTCCTACTACATTATCTTACTGGTGCATGTATAACAGATCTCTACTACTACATTATCTTACTGGTGCATGTATAACGGATCCCTACTACTACATTATCTTACTGGTGCATGTATAACAGATCTCTACTACTACATTATCTTACTGGTGCATGTATAACGGATCCCTACTACTACATTATCTTACTGGTGCATGTATAACAGATCCCTACTACTACATTATCTTACTGGTGCATGTATAACAGACTCCTCCTACTATATTATCGTACTGGTGTTTGTATAACAGACTCCTCCTACTACATTATCTTACTGGTGCATTTTTACAGATCCCTACTACTACATTATCTTACTGGTGCTTGTATAACAAACCCTTCCTACATTATCTTACTGGTGCTTGTATAACAGACCCTTCCTACATTATCTTACTGGTGCTTGTATAACAGACTCCTCCTACTACATTATCTTACTGGTGCATGTATAACAGACTCCTCCTACTACATTATCTTACTGGTGCATGTATAACAGATCCCTACTACTACATTATCTTACTGGTGCTTGTATAACAGACCCTTCCTACATTATCTTACTGGTGCATGTATAACAGACTCCTCCTACTACATTATCTTACTGGTGCATTTTTACAGATCCCTACTACTACATTATCTTACTGGTGCTTGTATAACAGACCCTTCCTACATTATCTTACTGGTGCTTGTATAACAGACCCTTCCAACATTATCTTACTGGTGCTTGTATAACAGACTCCTCCTACTACATTATCTTACTGGTGCTTGTATAACAGACTCCTACTACTACATTATCTTACTGGTGCTTGTATAACAGACTCCTACTACTACAATATTACTGGTGCATGTATAAAAAAAACCTCTCCTTCTGCTACATTATTTTACGGGTATATATGTAATATGCTCCCCTTCTAGACATCATCATATTGGGATATGTAACAGACACCCACCTCAAGACATCAGATTGCTGCAGGTATAACATACACCCACCTCAGGACATCAGACAGATTGCTGCACGTATAACAGACACCCACCTCAAGGCATCAGACAGATTGCTGCACGTATAACAGACACCCACCTCAAGACATCAGATTGCTGCACGTATAACAGACACCCACTCAGGACATCAGACAGATTGCTGTACATATAACAGACACCCACCTCAAGACATCAGACAGATTGCTACACATATAACAGATGCCTTAGGACATCAGACAGATTGCTGCACATATAACAGACACCCACCTCAAGACATCAGACAGATTGCTGCACGTATAACAGATGCCTTAAGACATCAGACAGATTGCTGCACATATAACAGACACCCACCTCAGGACATCAGACAGATTGCTGCACGTATAACAGACACCTCAGGACATCAGACAGATTGCTGCACGTATAACAGACACCCACCTCAGGACATCAATTGCTGCACGTATAACAGACACCCACTCAGGACATCAGACAGATTGCTGCATGTATAACAGAAACATTTATCCCCATTTTTGTGATCCATCAACTGTCTTTTCCCACAAAATGATTTGCCACAAGCCAGTTATCACCACTTGATGATATTCCTCTTTCAATGTCAAACATGGACATGTAGCACTAAGAAATTACTGAATGAGATGATTTAGAAAGATGAAAAGTGAGCTCTGGCCACAGAGAGCTCTGTGGCATCCATTTTTTTATGTCTCTCCCTACCAGCTCTAAAACACATGCAGGCACATGATGATGATGAGAGGGTTAGTAGGGTCTCAATGGATTCCCCAACCTTATTAAGGCTAACAACAAACAAAACAACTGTCACTGGAGACAATGAAAGACACAGCAGCAACCTCTGATATACCTCTCTAATGGGTTATAGTATCAGCTGTAAATTGGCACCTGACTTATACATTTGTTTAACATAAAATATATTGAGAAACAACATTTACAACCAGCTTCACATACAAACTCTGAGACTTTGCAACAATGAGGCCTCAATTATCTACATCTATGGTGTCCTTCCACAGCATGTCATTTACAACAGCGACACAAAATTATTATCAAGTACAACTACTTGATTTACAAACAGCTTCATTGTAATCAACAAAAAATTGAAAAAAAAACATCAGAAAGACATCAAATCTTATCATATTTTTAAAATATTGGATTAACTTGCAAAAAGTATTGTAAACATATTTTACAAGTGAAACCTTAAAAGCCAGAGATCATAGGAGTACAGCATTGAGCTTACATCATTCAGCATGTCTATCATGGACAACTGGTGTGCTAAAGAGGCCTTTGAATGACATGAACACATAATTTAACTTCAAAGTTACATTGGTGATGTGTACAAAGTTGTACGTGGATTATTTTCTTAGTCATTTGAGTCCTGACAGAGAGATGCATTACTGTGATCCCTGCATGGAGACACCAGTACATGCTCAAAAGGCAATAAAATCATGAATAGAAGACATACCATTCCAACATTAAATACAGTTCATGATTAAAAGACATACCATTCCAACATAAAATACAGTTCATGAACAGAAGACATACCATTCCAACAAAAGATACAAGAGCAGAGATACACTCACAAGAATCCAACACACATTAGCAGTCAATAACATGAAGTATCCCTCAGAATATTCGTTCATAGAACAGAAGGTAGGCTTGTGCCTTGAGAACCTCAGCTTCTGCCACCTCGTTGACACGGCTGTCACTAATGTGGTACCAGCGGCCTGGCGGCAGAAGTGCCTCAGCTCGTGCCTCAATGTCTTTATCAATGACCTCCCCTAGATCAGGCTTGTCAAAGACTCCATCATGCCAAGAAAGGTTTCCGTCTTTGGATTTCAGAATCCTGGTCAGATACCTGGCAAATATAACATTAAATGGTGGAAAATGTGATACCTGGCAAATATAACATTAAATGGTGGTCAATGTGATGATACCTGGCAAATATAACATTAAATGGTGGTCAATGTGATACCTGGCAAATATAACATTAAATGGTGGTCAATGTGATGATACCTGGCAAATATAACATTAAATGATGGTCAATGTGATACAGCAAATATAACATTAAATGATGGTCAATGTGATACAGCAAATATAACATTAAATGGTGGTCAATGTGATACCTGGCAAATATAACATTAAATGATGGTCAATGTGATACCTGGCAAATATAACATTAAATGGTGGTCAATGTGATACCTGGCAAATATAACATTAAATGATGGTCAATGTGATACCTGGCAAATATAACATTAAATGGTGGTCAATGTGATACCTGGCAAATATAACATTAAATGGTGGTCAATGTGATACCTGGCAAATATAACATTAAATGGTGGTCAATGTGATACAGCAAATATAACATTAAATGATGGTCAATGTGATACAGCAAATATAACATTAAATGGTGGTTAGATACCTGGCAAATATAACATTAAATGGTGGTCAATGTGATACCTGGCAAATATAACATTAAATGGTGGTCAATGTGATACAGCAAATATAACATTAAATGGTGGTTAGATACCTGGCAAATATAACATGAAATGGTGGTCAATGTGATACCTGAGCCATGATAGCTCAGTGGTTAGTGTGACCATTACCATGTGACTGGCTCATCTTGTGTCACAGTGTTGTTCCTATCATTACCATGTGACTGGCTCATCTTGTGTCACAGTGTTGTTCCTATCATTACCATGTGACTGGCTCATCTTGTGTCATGGTGTTCCTATCATTACCATGTGACTGGCTCATCTTGTGTCATGGTGTTCCTATCATTACCATGTGACTGGCTCATCTTGTGTCACAGTGTTGTTCCTATCATTACCATGTGACTGCCTCATCTTGTGTCACAGTGTTGTTCCTATCATTACCATGTGACTGCCTCATCGTGTGTCACAGTGTTGTTCCTATCATTACCATGTGACTGACTCATCTTGTGTCACAGTGTTGTTCCTATCATTACCATGTGACTGGCTCATCTTGCGTCACAGTGTTGTTCCTATCATTACCATGTGACTGGCTCATCTTGTGTCACAGTGTTGTTCCTATCATTACCATGTGACTGCCTCATCTTGTGTCACAGTGTTGTTCCTATCATTACCATGTGACTGCCTCATCTTGTGTCATGGTGTTTCTATCATTACCATGTGACTGGCTCATCTTGTGTCACAGTGTTGTTCCTATCATTAGCAAATGACTGGCTCATCTTGTGTCATGGTGTTTCTATCATTACCATGTGACTGGCTCATGTTGTGTCACAGTGTTGTTCCTATCATTAGCAAATGACTGGCTCATCTTGTGTCATGGTGTTTCTATCATTACCATGTGACTGGCTCATCTTGTGTCACAGTGTTGTTCCTATCATTAGCAAATGACTGGCTCATCTTGTGTCACAGTGTTGTTCCTATCATTATCATGTGACTGGCTCATCTTGTGTCATGGTGTTCCTATCATTACCATGTGACTGGCTCATCTTGTGTCATGGTGTTCCTATCATTAGCATGTGACAGACTCATCTTGTGTCACAGTGTTGTTCCTCTCATGACATAAGAATGAAATGTAACAGAAGAAAAAAGTGTCACAACTAGATAAATGGTCCTGCTAGTTAAGAAACACACGATTATAAGAATTGACATTACTACACATTTAGTGTACAGCATACACATGTGTACAAAAATACAAGATGTACTCACACATTTAGCAAGTCGCTGGAACCTGGAGCATGTGTGTACATAAACTGGGTGTATGGAGATACACCTGGACGCACCTTGATGTAGGCTGTGTAGTGTCCCCCTGTCAGACGACCACTGTGCTCTACTATCCCATACAGGGAGTACAGTACCTTGGTCTGGCCCTCCTTGACCCCCTGGAACACAATCGACATACAACTACAATGCACCATCACTACACCACTAGGCTTCTGCAGCAGCTGAAGTTCATCAACACAAATATAGCAGCAACAGAAAAGTATTGTATCAGAAACAAAAAGATTGTATCAGAAACAAAAAGATTGTATCAGAAACAAAAAGATTGTACCAGAAACAAAAAGACCGTATCAAGATTGTATCAGAAACAAAAAGATTATACCAGAAACAAAAAGATTGTATCAGAAACAAAAAGATTGTACCAGAAACAAAAAGACCGTATAAAGATTGTATCAGAAACAAAAAGATTATACCAGAAACAAAAAGATTGTATTAGAAACAAAAAGATTATATCAGAAACAAAACGATTGTATCAGAAACAAAAAGATTGTACCAGAAACAAAAAGACAGTATCAAGATTGTATCAGAAACAAAAAGATTATACCAGAAACAAAAAGATTATATCAGAAACAAAAAGATTGTATCAGAAACAAAAACATTATACCAGAAACAAAAAGATTGTATCAGAAACAAAAAGATTGTACCAGAAACAAAAAGACCGTATAAAGATTGTATCAGAAACAAAAAGATTATACCAGAAACAAAAAGATTGTATTAGAAACAAAAAGATTATACCAGAAACAAAAAGATTATACCAGAAACAAAAAGATTGTACCAGAAACAAAAAGATTGTACAAGAAACAAAAAGATTGTATCAGAAACAAAAAAGATTGTACCAGAAACAAAAGATTGTATCAGAAACAAAAAGATTGTATCAGAAACAAAAAGATTATATCAGAAACAAAACGATTGTATCAGAAACAAAAAGATTGTACCAGAAACAAAAAGATTATATCAGAAACAAAAAGATTGTACCAGAAACAAAAAGATTGTACCAGAAACAAAAAGATTGTACCAGAAACAAAAAGACCGTATAAAGATTGTATCAGAAACAAAAAGATTATACCAGAAACAAAAAGATTGTATTAGAAACAAAAAAGATTATACCAGAAACAAAAAGATTATACCAGAAACAAAAAGATTGTACCAGAAACAAAAAGACAGTATCAAGATTGTATCAGAAACAAAAAGATTATACCAGAAACAAAAAGATTGTATCAGAAACAAAAAGATTGTACCAGAAACAAAAAGACCGTATAAAGATTGTATCAGAAACAAAAAGATTATACCAGAAACAAAAAGATTGTATTAGAAACAAAAAGATTATACCAGAAACAAAAAGATTGTACCAGAAACAAAAAGATTGTACCAGAAACAAAAAGATTGTATCCGAAACAAAAAAGATTGTACCAGAAACAAAAGATTGTATCAGAAACAAAAAGATTGTATCAGAAACAAAAAGATTGTATCAGAAACAAAAACATTATACCAGAAGCAAAAAGATTGTATCAGAAAGAAAAAGATTGTACCAGAAACAAAAAGACCGTATAAAGATTGTATCAGAAACAAAAAGATTATACCAGAAACAAAAAGATTGTATTAGAAACAAAAAGATTATACCAGAAACAAAAAGATTATACCAGAAACAAAAAGATTGTACCAGAAACAAAAAGATTGTACCAGAAACAAAAAGATTGTATCAGAAACAAAAAAGATTGTACCAGAAACAAAAGATTGTATCAGAAACAAAAAGATTGTATCATAAACAAAAAGATTATATCAGAAACAAAAAAGATTGTACCAGAAACAAATAGATTGTATCAGAAACAAAAAGATTATATCAGAAACAAAAAGATTGTATCAGAAACAAAAAGATTATACCAGAAACAAAAAGATTGTATCAGAAACAAAAAGATTGTATCAGAAACAAAAAGATTGTACCAGAAACAAAAAGATTATACCAGAAACAAAAAGATTGTATCAGAAACAAAAAAGATTGTATCAGAAACAAAAAGATTATATCATAAACAAAAAAGATTGTACCAGAAACAAAAAAAATTGTATCAGAAACAAAAAGATTGTATCAGAAACAAAAAGATTGTATCAGAAACAAAAAGATTGTATCAGAAACAAAAAGATTGTATCAGAAACAAAAGACAAGAAATGGACAAACACACAACAAGAAATAAACAAAAGATCCAGTTGGCATGAGTACTAAGATATGATGGCACACAATCATTGTGGCGACGTGCTGTAAGCTCTTTTTCCATGTTCTAGCAGGTTGTTTAGGAAGGCTTACACATTCTCAAAGACTTGAGTTATCTAAGAGACCCTTGAACGCCATCAAACCATATTCTTTTTACATGTCTTATATCATCTTGATATTGGTAAAATTCCTTGTTCAATTATCTAAACATTCATATACAATATGTTATATGTTAGATAAATATAAATATGTAGATTGATTCTTAAAACCATGAACAATTGTGTATCTGAAATCTCTTCCGTTAAGTCAATAAAAAGCTTCCATATGGAAAGAGGAGTCGCGATAGCTCAGTGGTTAGTGAACTGGACTACAAAGGACATGGGGTAGGATTCGATCCCAACCGACGGCTTCCGGGTTCACCCAGCCTTAAATGGGTACAGGATTTTTTTTCTGGGAAAGTAAAGCAGCACGGTCGTAATACCGACCACATTACCCCAAAAATCATGTGCTGAAGGTCTGTAAAATGTATGGTCACTAACAACATATTTCCTATACGCCACTTGGCGTGACGGGGGTACTTTACTTTTATATGGAAAGTATACTTTATTTTTGGGGCAATGTGGTCGGTATTACACCCGTGCCGCTTTACTTTCCTAGAAAAAAAATATGGTACCCATTAAAGGCTGGGTGAACCGGAAGCCGTCGGTTGGGATCGAACCCTACCTCTTGTCCTTTGTAGTCCAGTTCACTAACCACTGAGCTATCGCACATCCCTTTATACTTTCTATGGCAGGTGTTATTCCAAGCTTTTTTCCTCAGTTCTTCATTTCTAATTTTATCTTTCAGGTTGTTTCCTGTCAATTGTCTAACACACTTCCCCTCGATAGAGGTTACTTTTCTTATTCTTCTTGCATCTAGGGTCCAGGTCCGGGATTGGTAGCACAACGGTGGGATGTAGATTATATTGCAAGTCTGCCTATTTTGCCTCTAGAGTTATTTCCTTCTTGGACAACAGTGGAAATTTTATTAACATTAATGTATGAAGGAAATGAAATGAATGTCAAGTGAATGACTAGAAGTGAAGAATGATGATTAGAAGGATTCAAGAAGTGAACAGCCTGAGGTCATGTGAACATGGGGTTCTATGACAAGTCTATGTACATGCCTCATTTGAGCTGCTGGTTCTTATGCTAACATCTTACCTGGCACAGTGTGCTGCAGTATGGAGCCAGATCCAGCAACAAGGGGAAGTCAACATGATGGTTGACCTTCCGTGACGTCAATCCAGTCTGGAAATAAAAATTAAACAAATAAACATTTGGAGGCCAAATAAATGAACGCATCAATCAGTACAGCAGAAATGTTTGATGTTAACCCCTTGTTGTTGCTTGGTCTGAGAAAGGAAACACGTAAACTGAATTCAGAAGAGATTGTAGCATTGAGGTTAGGATGGTCACAGTCAGAAGACACTTGGCTCAAATAATAATCATAGTGACCTAAAGGTGAAGAGAGATTAAGTACCTAGTCCTATAGGACAAGGAGGTCCATTATCCATACTAAGCATATCCAGTAAAAGGAACCCTGACAGTGAACATTGAAAGGAATTAGACTATGTGTCGCCACCTATTTCTGTCTTATCTCATCATAAACACCCACTCCTGACTTATCATAAACTAGCAAAACATAACATCAACACCCACTCCTAACTTATCATAAACTAGCAACATTTAAACAACATCACCCACTTCTAACTTATCATGAACTAGCAACATTTAAACAACAACACCCACTTCTAACTTATCATAAACTAGCAACATTTAAACATCAACACCCACTCCTAACTTATCATAAACTATCTATCTATCTATCTATTGTCCTTTCGAGCCGAAGACGGCACATTGGGCAGAGCCACAATCTCAAAATCAGAAACCTTGCGTGCCAAAGCGGCACATATTGCAGAGATCACTGCTCTAAAATATATGGCGCTGTTTCCATAACAATACTTTTTACAATGACAGCTTGTCAAGCCATCGATCAACCTCCTTAGTCGCCTCATACGACATGCCTGGAAGGTCACAGTGTCACTATTCTTTACTTCCCTCATAATGAGGCCCCGGTAATATCATAAACTAGCAACATTTAAACAACAACACCCACTTCTAACTTATCATAAACTAGCAACATTTAAACAACAACACCCACTTCTAACTTATCATAAACTAGCAACATTTAAACAACAACACCCACTTCTAACTTATAAACTAGCAACATTTAAACAACAACACCCACTTCTAACTTATCATAAACTAGCAACATTTAAACAACAACACCCACTTCTAACTTATCATAAACTAGCAACATTTAAACAACAACACCCACTTCTAACTTATCATAAACTAGCAACATTTAAACATCAACACCCACTTCTAACTTATCATAAACTAGCAACATTTAAACATCAACACCCACTCCTAACTTATCATAAACTAGCAACATTTAAACAACAACACCCACTTCTAACTTATCATAAACTAGCAACATCTAAACAACAACATCCACTTCTAACTTATCATAAACTAGCAACATTTAAAACAACAACACCCACTCCTAACTTATCATAAACTAGCAAAACATAACATCAACACCCACTCCTAACTTATCATAAACTAGCAAAACATAACATCAACACCCACTCCTAACTTATCATAAACTAGCAACATTTAAACAACATCACCCACTTCTAACTTATCATGAACTAGCAACATTTAAACAACACCCACTTCTAACTTATCATAAACTAGCAACATTTAAACATCAACACCCACTCCTAACTTATCATAAACTAGCAACATTTAAACAACAACACCCACTTCTAACTTATCATAAACTAGCAACATTTAAACAACAACACCCACTTCTAACTTATCATGAACTAGCAACATTTAAACAACAACACCCACTTCTAACTTATCATAAACTAGCAACATTTAAACATCAACACCCACTCCTAACTTATCATAAACTAGCAACATTTAAACAACAACACCCACTTCTAACTTATCATAAACTAGCAACATTTAAACAACAACACCCACTTCTAACTTATCATAAACTAGCAACATTTAAACAACAACACCCACTTCTAACTTATCATAAACTAGCAACATTTAAACAACAACACCCACTTCTAACTTATCATAAACTAGCAACATTTAAACAACAACACCCACTTCTAACTTATCATAAACTAGCAACATTTAAACAACAACACCCACTCCTGACTTATCATAAACTAGCAACATTTAAACAACAACACCCACTCCTGACTTATCATAAACTAGCAACATTTAAACAACAACACCCACTCCTGACTTATCATAAACTAGCAACATTTAAACAACAACACCCACTTCTAACTTATCATAAACTAGCAACATTTAAACAACAACACCCACTTCTAACTTATCATAAACTAGCAACATTCAAACAACAACACCCACTCCTGACTTATCATAAACTAGCAACATTTAAAACAACAACACCCACTCCTAACTTATCATAAACTAGCAACATTTAAAACAACAACACCCACTCCTAACTTATCATAAACTAGCAATTTATTTAAACAATAACACCCACACCAAACTTTTCATAAACTAGCAACATTTAAAACAACAACACCCTCTCCTAACTTATCATAAACTAGCAACATTTAAACAACAACACCCACTCCTAACTTATCATAAACTAGCAAAACATAACATCAATACCCACTCCTAACTTATCATAAACTAGCAACATTTAAACAACAACACCCACTTCTAACTTATCATAAACTAGCAACATTTAAACAACATCCACTTCTAATTTATGAAATAGCAACATTTAAAACAACAACACCCACTTCTAACTTATCATAAACTAGCAACATTTAAACAACATCCACTTCTAACTTATCATAAACTAGCAACATTCAAACAACAACACCCACTCCTGACTTATCATAAACTAGCAACATTTAAAACAACAACACCCACTCCTAACTTATCATAAACTAGCAACATTTAAAACAACAACACCCACTCCTAACTTATCATAAACTAGCAATTTATTTAAACAATAACACCCACACCAAACTTTTCATAAACTAGCAACATTTAAAACAACAACACCCTCTCCTAACTTATCATAAACTAGCAACATTTAAACAACAACACCCACTCCTAACTTATCATAAACTAGCAAAACATAACATCAATACCCACTCCTAACTTATCATAAACTAGCAACATTTAAACAACAACACCCACTTCTAACTTATCATAAACTAGCAACATTTAAACAACATCCACTTCTAATTTATGAAATAGCAACATTTAAAACAACAACACCCACTTCTAACTTATCATAAACTAGCAACATTTAAACAACATCCACTTCTAACTTATCATAAACTAGCAACATTTAAACAACAACACCCACTCCTAACTTATCATAAACTAGCAACATTTAAACAACAACACCCACTTCTAACTTATCATAAACTAGCAACATTTAAACAACAACACCCACTTCTAACTAATCATAAACTAGCAACATTTAAACAACACCCACTCAAGGGCAGACAATAATGGGGGAGTAACTCTTGGAACAGGAAGGAGAAGGAGAAGGCAAAGTTCACGGACATTGAGTACAGCATGATAGTCCTCAGGGAAACGCTGCTCCACATGGGGCTCAATAAATGATGATGATGATGACTGACAATGATGATCACAATGATGATGTCGATGATCAGAATCCAAGAGAAGGTTAAGTCCCTGAGGCTATAACACCCACACAAAAATGTGGCACCCACCTGCTCGAATCTTTTCAGGTGCAACGTGAGCACGGCAGGAGGCCTAAATATAAGGTACTGCTTGTTGGCATTGGAGTACACTGTGTCCTTGACCTTTTTATCAGCTGGGGAAAATAATTGCATATGAGTATGTGTGTGAGGACAGTAGGTTATATCATTGTTGAATGTGTGGGTAGGTCATGCAGACAATGACTTTTGTTTGTTTGTTTCAACTTTCAGCTATGATGTCATATTTCATGACAGACTATGAGAACTTTTGTGAAAACCATAAAGGGGCAAGACTAATAAACTCCAAAGAGAAATGTGGAGAAAATGTCTGTCAAACCTGAAACACCCTGAGGAAACAAGACACTTACTGACATGAGTTACTCTGAGGAAACAAGACACTTACTGACATGAGTTACCCTGAGGAAACAAGACACTTACTGACATGAGTTACCCTGAGGAAACAAGACACTTACTGACATGAGTTACACAGAGAATCATAGACACTTACTGACATGAGTTACACAGAGAATCATAGACACTTACTGACATGAGTTACACAGAGAATCATAGACACTTACTGACATGAGTTACACAGGGAATCATTCCAAGTTGAACTATCCATTTTTTCTGGCATTCACCATCTTTCACCTCTGGCAAAGTCCCTGGAGACTAAGAACTGAATTTTGCGTGTTAATCCGTTTTTCAGGGGTCCCTCACCGCACAGGCAGATAACTCCATCTATGTAGGTAAACATTTATTCCCATGTTTGGATAATTGACGTTTCAATGCGGGCCTCACTGCCAAGGCCAGGGAAGGTTGCCACAGAGAGAAATCACAAATAAAAAAACCAAATGATGCAGACAGGATTTCAACTCATAACCTTTCTGTCTCGAGATCGGTGTGTTGCCCCAATTATGGATTTTATATTATGTATATTATAATATTGAAAGGAATAGACTATGTGTTGCCATGTATTTCTGGCTTAACTCAACATAAACACCCACTCCTGACTTATCATAAACTATTTATAATATTAATAATAATATAATTTCTAACAATATTATATATATATTGACCTTTCGAGCCGTAGCCGGCCCATAGGGTGTAGACCAAGATACTCCCTCTCTTATCTGAATTTTTGTTCTAGCAGTTTTAAATTCTTGTAAAGATATTTTATCAAATCTCACCATTTGTCTCTGTTCTGTGCAAGCAGCTCTATCTCAATGAGGGAGCCGACTCCTGCTGCTCTTGCCTCTCTCATCAATGTTCTCAGTGTCTCTCTGGGTCTTCCTCTTTTCCTCTTACCTGTTGTTTCCCATATGAGGGCTTGCTTTGCTATTCGATTATTATCTCTTCTCATCACATGTCCAACATATGACCATCATCTTTTCTTTATTACTGAAGATATTAGTGGTTGATTGGCGATTTCTCTAATTTCCTCGTTTGTTTTGAATTCGTTCCACGCTATACCAAGTATTTTCCTTAGACATTTATTTTCAAATGCGTTCAACTTTGTTTCTATATCTCTTGTTGTTTTCCAGCTTTCACACGCAAACATAAGGGTTGATAGTACATATGATTTGAATAGCCTAAGTTTTGTGTTTGTGCTGATGAGTTTTGATTTCCACAACTTTTCAAGGCTTCTGAAAGACATTGCTGCTTTAGCTATTCTGATTCTAATTTCTTTGCTTGTATCCCCTTTTTGATCAATGTGACTTCCAAGATAGATAAAAAGTGATCGATCTCTTCCACGGGTTTGTTTTCCATGTATATTTTGTCGTCTGTTGGAATTAAGCTTTTCAAGACTTTAGTCTTTTCATGATTGATCTCAAGCCCAATTTTGCTGGCTATTGATGATAGTTCATTTGTGTTTTCCTGCATCGTTTTTATCTGATTGCTGATGAGAACTATGTCATCAGCAAAGTCGAGGTCCTCCAAATGGTCTGCTTGTATCCATTCGATGTCTTTATTGCCAGTGCAGCATTTCTTCATTATGAAGTCCATAACAATTCCAAATAACAAGGGCGATAAAATACATCCTTGTTTAACCCCAGTTTCTATTGGGAAACATTCTCAGTCCTTCCTCTGTTCGAACTGCACATGTATAACCATCATACACGTCTTTGATAATATTTATGATTTTTGATGGTAAGCCATATTGCTTCAGAATTTTCCACAAAGAATCTCTATGAATACTGTCAAATGCTTTTTTAAAGTCGATGAAGTTAAGTACAAAAGGTTTTTGCTTTTCAATGTGTTCCTCCAATATAAGTCGTAGAGTAAAAATGTGGTCAAGACAGCTTCTCCCTTTTCTAAACCCAGCCTGTTCTTCACGCATTACTGTATCTATTGAATCCTTTATTCTATTTAGGATGATTTTGCAGAATAACTTTGAGGCAACTGACAAAAGTGTCACGCCTCTACAGTTGTTACAATCTCTCAGATTGCCCTTTTTTGGAATCTTAACAATGATTCCTTTTTTCCATTTATGAGGTGTCTTCTCTGTTTTCCAAATGATGTTGAACATTTTTTGGAGATGTATTAGATTATGGCTATCAATTGCCTTGAGGATCTCAGCTGTTAACTTATCCTCTCCAGCAGCCTTGTTATTGGCCATACGTTTTAAGGTGGTTTCTATTTCGCTCAAGGTGAAGTCATCTAAATTTACATCTAATTCTGCTGCTGGTGTTTCAGCTTCAAAATCTATTAAACTGTGGAGTAGTGGACGGTTAAGAATTTCTTTGAAGTGTTCCGCCCAACGGGCTTTTATGTCTGCGCTTGTTTTTAGCATTAATCCAGATTTGTCTAGAATTGGTGTTCCACTGAATGTATAGGTGTTTGTCAGCATCTTTTGTACAGTATAGAGAGTTCTGCTGTCTCCTGTAATTGCAGCTGTCTCTGCTTTCTCTGCCAAATTGTCTATATAAGCTCTTGTATCTCTTTTTACTGAACTTTTTACTTTGTTGTCTAATTCTTTGTGTGTTGTCTAATTCTTTGTATGTTGCTTTTGCCAGGACCTTTCTAAGATCTGTCTTTACATTAGTCATGGCTCTCTTCGCTTCTCTTCTTTCTTTGATGTATTTCCATGTAGTGTCTCAAATCCAAGCACGTTTTTCCATTTTCTTCAGTCCAGCACTTGCTTCTGCTGCTGTCATTAGTATTTGCTTTGTGAGTCCCACATATCATTGATATCTAAGTCTATTTCACCGAGTGCTGTATAACAATTACTTAGCTCTATGTTAAACTTTTCCTTTATGGCTTCATCTTTAAATATATGACTATCAATTTTATGTGTAATTGACCTCTTCTGTTGGCTTCTAAATTTTAATCTTATTTTCCCAATGCACAGGTTGAGGTCACTATTAACATCAGCACCTCTGTATGCTCTTACATCTATTAATGATGATCTGAATTGTTGTTTAATACATAGGTGGTCAATTTGATTTGAGGTTCTATCATCAGGAGATATCCATGTTGTTTTGTGAATATTTTTGTGTGGAAATAATGTCCCACCTATAACTAAATTTTCTATGAAACATAATTCTATTAATCTTTCTCCATTCTGACTTGTAGTATCACAGCCTTCTCTCCCCATCACATGTTCCACTCCTGCATTGTCTTTTCCCACTTTGGCGTTGAAATCTCCCATTACAATTAAAAGATCGTGTTTTGGTATTTTGTTTATAAGTTGTTGTAGTTGGTTATAAAAATCGTCCTTAACTTCATCATCAGCTTCGTTTGTAGGCGCATAGCATTGAACAATTGAAAGTCTTCCATATTTTGTTTTGTAGCGTGTTCGTATCAGACGGCTGTTTACCGGTTCCCATTCTAATAAACTTCTTGCAGCTATGTCTGTCATCATTATGCCTACTCCTTCACGGTGTTTTCCATCTTCCCTTCCAGAAAAAAAACTACTATTTTATTATCAATAGATCTCCTACCTGTTCCAAGCCAGCGCATTTCGCTTAATCCTAAAATATCTAGATCGTATCTGTCCATCTCGCTCACGACCTGTGCATGTTTCGTCGGAGCGGCCATTGTTCGTACATTCCAGAATCCTATTTTTGTTGTTGTTTTAGGGCTGAAAAAAACTATCACTATTATCTACTGCTAATTTACACATTCTGTATCAGGTCTACGTTTCATTAACAAAATCGTTTTTACGATAGCGGCTTGTTAGACCTCTGATCAACGGTTCTATACCAAGATAGCGGCTTGTTAGACCTCTGATCAACGGTTCTATACCAAGATAGCGGCTTGTTAGACCTCTGATCAACGGTTCTATACCAAGCCGCAGAAAGATATATATACACATATATAAAATTATTAATATAATAATATTAATATATAATATAATTTCAACATTATGGATTTTAATGTGCGTTTGCAGTGATACCGGGGCCCTCGACTAACCATAACCAATGAGACCAAACAGTTCCCCTAATAAGAAATGAATCTCACACCAATGTTTACAAAATGGTGAATGGATTGCCCTACTGATGGGAGATAAAAACAATGAGATTGTGGGTTACCCTTGGCAGGGTGTAGGTTGTTCCTTCTCCTTTTGGTGCACTCCCTACAACCAAACTTGTTGCTGCCTGTGAGAAGTTCTGCAGCTGTGAATTGGTTCAAACAAGAGAGTAGCGAGCATTCCTTGGCTGTTGGATGGTACCTGTAACAAATTACAGACATAGCGTGTTAAGTTACAAACGGTGGATGTATCTGAAAGTGTAACTGCATTGTGATACACACATATATTTTGATAATATTTAGAACAATTTAATCCTAGATTATGATACATATCTGTGGGTGACATTTTTACAATACTGTCGTAAAAATCACTACAACTTAAATGTTACATTTGAGTTTCAAAAATAGTATTTTCTTTGACCTTTTGTTTGACAACTGTGTGTTTACCCAAGCAAGAGTTACATTTACAGTCTGAAATTCAAACACATTGCGCCATGACTACCAGTGTTGTTACATTGCCTATTTATAAGGCCACCATGAGGCGTATGTTTGGCTCCCTCAAAGCGTTTTTCTCTGGCTATCCCATGCTACAAAGGTTTCTTTGATGTCTCGCCGACAGCCGAGGAGATTTTCCCCATCATGAGAAAAAAAAAATTTCTTGAAAAAAAAACACAAAAACTCCTTCCTATGATACCATCGTACATTTTACCTTGCACTTGAAAAAAAAAACACAAAAACTCCTTCCTATGATACCATCGTACATTTTACCTTGCACTTGAAAAAAAAAAAAAACCTACATCAAAGGAAACAAATCTAACACTCAGGGGCCACCGAAAGTAGTAATAGGAAGGTATAGGAAGGGAGGGAATGCTCGCAGCAAATTTCAAAGACTGAAATTTCAAGAATTTGTATCTTGAGGCAATCATTTTTATGACAGAATCATAATCTAGGGTTAATGGTCAAACTAAAGTAGTCATGGTAAGAACAAACTGATGGTAAGTTACAAACAGGATGTACTGTCACAAGTTACACTGATGGTAAGTTACAAACAGGATGTACTGTCACAAGTTACACTGATGGTAAGTGACAAACAGGATGTACTGTCACAAGTTACACTGATGGTAAGTGTTACAAACAGGATGTACTGTCACAAGTTACACTGATGGTAAGTTACAAACAGGATGTACTGTCACAAGTTACACTGATGGTAAGTTACAAACAAGATGTACTGTCACAAGTTACACTGATGGTAAGTGTTACAAACAGGATGTACTGTCACAAGTTACACTGATGGTAAGTTACAAACAAGATGTACTGTCACAAGTTACACTGATGGTAAGTGTTACAAACAGGATGTACTGTCACAAGTTACACTGATGGTAAGTTACAAACAGGATGTACTGTCACAAGTTACACTGATGGTAAGTGTTACAAACAGGATGTACTGTCACAAGTTACACTGATGGTAAGTGTTACAAACAGGATGTACTGTCACAAGTTACACTGATGGTAAGTTACAAACAGGATGTACTGTCACAAGTTACACTGATGGTAAGTGTTACAAACAGGATGTACTGTCACAAGTTACACTGATGGTAAGTGTTACAAACAGGATGTACTGTCACAAGTTACACTGATGGTAAGTGTTACAAACAGGATGTGCTGTCACAAGTTACACTGATGGTAAGTGTTACAAACAGGATGTACTGTCACAAGTTACACTGATGGTAAGTGTTACAAACAGGATGTACTGTCACAAGTTACACTGATGGTAAGTATTACAAACAGGATGTGCTGTCACAAGTTACACTGATGGTAAGTGTTACAAACAGGATGTGCTGTCACAAGTTACACAGATGGTAAGTGTTACAAACAGGATGTGCTGTCACAAGTTACACTGATGGTAAGTTACAAACAAGATGTACTGTCACAAGTTACACAGATGGTAAGTGTTACAAACAGGATGTACTGTCACAAGTTACACTGATGGTAAGTGTTACAAACAGGATGTACTGTCACAAGTTACACTGATGGTAAGTGTTACAAACAGGATGTACTGTCACAAGTTACACTGATGGTAAGTGTTACAAACAGGATGTACTGTCACAAGTTACACTGATGGTAAGTGTTACAAACAAGATGTACTGTCACAAGTTACACTGATGGTAAGTTACAAACAGGATGTACTGTCACAAGTTACACTGATGGTAAGTTACAAACAGGATGTACTGTCACAAGTTACACTGATGGTAAGTTACAAACAGGATGTACTGTCACAAGTTACACTGATGGTAAGTTACAAACAGGATGTACTGTCACAAGTTACACTGATGGTAAGTGTTACAAACAGGATGTACTGTCACAAGTTACACTGATGGTAAGTTACAAACAGGATGTACTGTCACAAGTTACACTGATGGTAAGTTACAAACAAGATGTACTGTCACAAGTTACACTGATGGTAAGTGTTACAAACAGGATGTACTGTCACAAGTTACACTGATGGTAAGTTACAAACAAGATGTACTGTCACAAGTTACACTGATGGTAAGTGTTACAAACAGGATGTACTGTCACAAGTTACACTGATGGTAAGTTACAAACAGGATGTACTGTCACAAGTTACACTGATGGTAAGTTACAAACAGGATGTACTGTCACAAGTTACACTGATGGTAAGTTACAAACAGGATGTGCTGTCACAAGTTACACTGATGGTAAGTGTTACAAACAGGATGTACTGTCACAAGTTACACTGATGGTAAGTTACAAACAGGATATACTGTCACAAGTTACACTGATGGTAAGTTACAAACAGGATGTACTGTCACAAGTTACACTGATGGTAAGTGTTACAAACAGGATGTACTGTCACAAGTTACACTGATGGTAAGTGTTACAAACAGGATGTGCTGTCACAAGTTACACTGATGGTAAGTGTTACAAACAGGATGTACTGTCACAAGTTACACTGATGGTAAGTGTTACAAACAGGATGTACTGTCACAAGTTACACTGATGGTAAGTGTTACAAACAGGATGTGCTGTCACAAGTTACACTGATGGTAAGTGTTACAAACAGGATGTGCTGTCACAAGTTACACAGATGGTAAGTGTTACAAACAGGATGTGCTGTCACAAGTTACACTGATGGTAAGTTACAAACAGGATGTACTGTCACAAGTTACACTGATGGTAAGTTACAAACAAGATGTACTGTCACAAGTTACACTGATGGTAAGTGTTACAAACAGGATGTTCTGTCACAAGTTACACTGATGGTAAGTGTTACAAACAGGATGTACTGTCACAAGTTACACTGATGGTAAGTGTTACAAACAGGATGTACTGTCACAAGTTACACTGATGGTAAGTTACAAACAGGATGTACTGTCACAAGTTACACTGATGGTAAGTGTTACAAACAGGATGTACTGTCACAAGTTACACTGATGGTAAGTGTTACAAACAGGATGTACTGTCACAAGTTACACTGATGGTAAGTTACAAACAGGATGTACTGTCACAAGTTACACTGATGGTAAGTTACAAACAGGATGTGCTGTCACAAGTTACACTGATGGTAAGTGTTACAAACAGGATGTACTGTCAAAAGTTACACTGATGGTAAGTTACAAACAGGATATACTGTCACAAGTTACACTGATGGTAAGTTACAAACAGGATGTACTGTCACAAGTTACACTGATGGTAAGTTACAAACAGGATGTACTGTCACAAGTTACACTGATGGCAAGTTACAAACAGGATGTGCTGTCACAAGTTACACTGATGGTAAGTGTTACAAACAGGATGTACTGTTACAAGTTACACTGATGGTAAGTTACAAACAGGATGTACTGTCACAAGTCACACTGATGGCAAGTTACAAACAGGATGTGCCGTCACAAGTTACACTGATGGTAAGTTACAAACAGATGCAATGTGACATATTTAGTAACTGAGCACCAGGATGTTGTGTATAGAAACAAACCACAACAAATGTTATTTTGAGTGCTGCATGACAGAAAAAAACAAGTGTTTTTGAAATCGAGATCGAGAATCACTTCCCCTTATTGCTACATACCACAATGGTACAGATATAGAGAATAGTCCATAAATGACTTGACAACAACTACCAACTGGCTACTCTATACACTCTAACATAATTAGGGTAGGGAGAATATAGTGATGTATGTCCATTGGTTAGAACTTGAATAGCTAATTAAATTATAAGACTTTGGACAAAGGAATCACCGAACATTCTAGAAGGGCAAGGTTCATTACACGTGATCATAAAGAGATCTGTATCAGCTAATCAGAATAGAAGATAGCGAGGACAAGCGGTCAAGGAGAGAGACAAAGATTAGTAGTCAGGTCTAGTCCAGCACTCCAGGCGGTGAACATTAATATCTCACGATGGCCTGGGCCGAGGCAAAAATTAATAAGGTTCAGGAAAGAGATAGAATAGAATTATATGTAGATTAGATTAGAAGCAGGAGAATTCAGACGCTAGAATGAAATCAGGTATATAGATAGGTAGACAGAATGAATCTAAAAGATTCTGTTAGGAAAAGCTGCACACCCCAAATTAGGGGGAGTTTGAATAGAAGTAGAGTTTGAATTCAGACAAAAGGTTAGTGAGAGAGAGAATGTTCTTATTGTTGTGTTTTGTTAAGTTCAGAGGAGATGGTGGAGCAACTATTTCCCAACAAATTGATGTCAAGACTGAAACTGAAGTTCTACCAATGAATCTGTTAACATATGTGTTATTGGTATCACAAGCAAAGTACAAGAATAATACAGTTGAGAAGGCCAAAAACCACCCAGACCACAAGAATAATGGAGTTGAGAAGGCCAAAAACCACCTAGACCACAAGAATAATGGAGTTGAGAAGGCTAAAAACCACCTAGACCACAAGAATAATGGAGTTGAGAAGGCTAAAAACCACCTAGACCACAAGAATAATGGAGTTGAGAAGGCCAAAAACCACCCAGACCACAAGAATAATGGAGTTGAGAAGGCCAAAAACCACCCAGACCACAAGAATAATGGAGTTGAGAAGGCTAAAAACCACCTAGACCACAAGAATAATGGAGTTGAGAAGGCCAAAAACCACCTAGACCACAAGAATAATAGAGTTGAGTAGGCTAAAAACCACCTAGACCACAAGAATAATGGAGTTGAGAAGGCTAAAAACCACCTAGACCACAAGAATAATGGAGTTGAGAAGGCCAAAAACCACCTAGACCACAAGAATAATAGAGTTGAGTAGGCTAAAAACCACCTAGACCACAAGAATAATGGAGTTGAGAAGGCTAAAAACCACCTAGACCACAAGAATAATAGAGTTGAGTAGGCTAAAAACCACCCAGATCATATGAGATATCGTTCAAACCACAGGCATCTCACGTCCCTGCTAATGAAACTTATACACTAAGATGATCATGTAGAAACACACAGGCATCTCACATCCCTGCTAATGAAACTTATACACTAAGATGATCATGTAGAAACACACAGGCATCTCACATCCCTGCTAATGAAACTTATACACTAAGATGATCATGTAGAAACACACAGGTATCTCACGTCCCTGCTAATGAAACTTATACACTAAGATGACCATGTAGAAACACACAGGCAAATCAAAGTTTTATTAAATTACGTACCGAGGGGACATTGTACTCATGGAGTAGCTGCGTGCCTCTCTCAGGTACTCTCGCCGTGTTTTGAGTCTATTCTGATGTTTCTCGTCCGTCACCAACGCTTGTCTTTCAAATTCCTCTTTGCTGTTTTCTGCAAACTTGGGGTCTAGATGACTAGAATGGCTTACAAGAACACCATCGGCGCTGACCCCTCTCTCTGATGACCCTGAACTTTGTAATGTAATGTTAAAAGTTGCACTAACTTCCGGTACAATATCTTTGCTGTTGGACCTTTTTATATGAGGTTTGGCAAATTCACTTGTAGAGACTGTCTCATTGTTAGCAACCTGGTTGTCATTTATCCGCAATTTGTCAAGACTGTTTGTAAGGTGACCCACTTCTGAGCTGTTGACAACTACTTGATAAGACGATTCTCTCCCTCCACAGTTCAGCTCACAAACTGTCAAGTCCCTAACTTCTGCACAAAGTTGGTCTAAACTTGCATTTTTCTTCTCCGGAGCACATACTAATTCCTTTTTACCTAAACCCCCATTAATAACAACATCAGAAGAAATAAGGTCAGAAGCCGATGATTTTATTAAAATGTGAGAGTTGCCAGTTAGGCCATGTCCTTTGTGAAATACTAAGTCACTGTCCTGGCCAGAGTCTTGAAATTGTATGTTGGAAACATGAGTGGTGACCGTACACAGCAAGCTTCCTTCTAGCCTAACTTGTGTTGTGGACTGTCCAGCTGTGTCACCAGAGTGGACTGTACAGCTGTCATGACTACTAGCATGAGGACTATTGGCCGTCAAGGGGAGATCAAGTCTGGTCATATCAACTTCCAAGTTGTCTTCTACGTCAGCATCTGAAATGGAGAAAAAAAATGTGAAGTTTTAGAACAAACAGCAGAGGCTCACACGGAGAAGCTGTACAGACTTTGTTGCTGTCACAGACAGCAGAGGCTCACAGGGAGAAGCTGTACAGACTTTGTTGCTGTCACAGACAGTAGAGGCTCACACGGAGAAGCTGTACAGACTTTGTTGCTGTCACAGACAGCAGAGGCTCACAGGGAGAAGCTGTACAGACTTTGTTGCTGTCACAGACAGCAGAGGCTCACATGGAGAAGCTGTACAGACTTTGTTGCTGTCACAGACAGCAGCAGGAAAATAAAATTAGTAATGAGGATGCAAGTCGGTCACAAAGGATGAGGAGACAGCATGACAAAAGAGATTTGAAGGAAATACAGGAGTCATTCAGCGGGAAACTGGTCAGACTGAATTAAAAATTGTGTGTGCAACCAATACCATTGCCATCATTGTGTGTCTGGCATGCTGTGACCTTGAGCTATCGGTAGAGAGTGTAGACACATAAGAACGTAAGGAAACAGTTCAACAAGATGGTGGTGCCCTTGTAACATTGCACTAAACAAGATCAGTGATGTGTGGTGTCCTTGTAACATTGCACTAAACAAGATCAGTGATGTGTGGTGTCCTTGTAACATTGCACTAAACAAGATCAGTGATGTGTGGTGTCCTTGTAACATTGCACTAAACAAAATCAGTAAAGCGTGGTGTCCTTGTAACATTGCACTAAACAAAATCAGTAAAGTGTGGTGTCCTTGTAACATTGCACTAAACAAGGTTAGTGATGTGTGGTGTCCTTGTAACATTGCACTAAACAAAATCAGTGATGTGTGGTGTCCTTGTAACATTGCACTAAACAAAATCAGTAAAGTGTGGTGTCCTTGTAACATTGCACTAAACAAGGTTAGTGATGTGTGGTGTCCTTGTAACATTGCACTAAACAAGATCAGTGATGTGTGGTGTCATTGTAACATTGCACTAAACAAGATAAGCAGTGTGTTGTGTCCTTGTAACATTGCACTAAACAAGATAAGCAGTGTGTTGTGTCCTTGTAACATTGCCTTAACAAGATAAGCAGTGTGTGGTGCTCTTGTAACATTGCCTTAACAAGATAAGCAGTGTGTTGTGTCCTTGTAACATTGCCTAAACAAGATCAGTGATGTGTTGTGCCCTTGTAACATTGTCTTAACAAGATAAGCAGTGTGTTGTGTCCTTGTAACATTGCCTTAACAAGATAAGCAGTGTGTTGTGTCCTTGTAACATTGCCTTAACAAGATAAGCAATGTGTTGTGCCCTTGTAACATTGCCTTAACAAGATAAGCAGTGTGTTTTGTCCTTGTAACATTGCCTAAACAAGATAAGCAGTGTGTTGTGCCCTTGTAACATTGCCTAAACAAGATAAGCAGTGTGTGGTGTCCTTGTAACATTGCCTAAACAAGATAAGCAGTGTGTTGTGTCCTTGTAACATTGCCTAAACAAGATAAGCAGTGTGTTGTGTCCTTGTAACATTGCCTAAACAAGATCAATGATGTGTTGTGCCCTTGTAACATTGCACTAAACAAGATAAGCAGTGTGTTGTGTCCTTGTAACATTGCACTAAACAAGATAAGCAGTGTGTGGTGTCCTTGTAACATTGCCTTAACAAAATAAGCAGTGTGTGGTGTCCTTGTAACATTATCTTAACAAGATAAGCAGTGTGTTGTGTCCTTGTAACATTGCCTTAACAAGATAAGCAGTGTGTGGTGCTCTTGTAACATTGCCTAAACAAGATAAGCAGTGTGTTGTGTCCTTGTAACAATGCCTTAACAAGATAAGCAGTGTGTGGTGCTCTTGTAACATTGCCTTAACAAGATAAGCAGTGTGTTGTGTCCTTGTAACATTGCCTTAACAAGATAAGCAGTGTGTGGTACTCTTGTAACATTGCACTAAACAAGATAAGCAGTGTGTTGTGTCCTTGTAACATTGCACTAAACAAGATAAGCAGTGTGTTGTGTTCTTGTAACATTGCACTAAACAATATAAGCAGTGTGTTGTGTCCTTGTAACATTGCCTTAACAAGATAAGCAGTCTGTTGTGTCCTTGTAACATTGCACTAAACAATATAAGCAGTGTGTTGTGTCCTTGTAACATTGCCTTAACAAGATCAGCAGTCTGTTGTGTCCTTGTAACATTGCACTAAACAAGATAAGCAATGTGTTGTGCCCTTGTAACATTGCCTAAACAAGATAAGCAGTGTGTTGTGCCCTTGTAACATTGCCTAAACAAGATAAGCAGTGTGTTGTGCCCTTGTAACATTGCCTAAACAAGATAAGCAGTGTGTTGTGCCCTTGTAACATTGCCTAAACAAGATAAGCAATGTGTTGTGTCCTTGTAACATTGCCTTAACAAGATAAGCAGTGTGTTGTGTCCTTGTAACATTGCCTTAACAAGATAAGCAATGTGTTGTGCCCTTGTAACATTGCCTTAACAAGATAAGCAGTGTGTTTTGTCCTTGTAACATTGCCTAAACAAGATAAGCAGTGTGTTGTGCCCTTGTAACATTGCCTAAACAAGATAAGCAGTGTGTGGTGTCTTTGTAACATTGCCTAAACAAGATAAGCAGTGTGTTGTGTCCTTGTAACATTGCCTAAACAAGATAAGCAGTGTGTTGTGTCCTTGTAACATTGCCTAAACAAGATAAGCAGTGTGTTGTGTCCTTGTAACATTGCCTAAACAAGATCAATGATGTGTTGTGCCCTTGTAACATTGCACTAAACAAGATAAGCAGTGTGTTGTGTCCTTGTAACATTGCCTAAACAAGATAAGCAGTGTGTTGTGTCCTTGTAACATTGCCTAAACAAGATCAGTGATGTGTTGTGCCCTTGTAACATTTCACTAAACAAGATAAGCAGTGTGTTGTGTCCTTGTAACATTGCACTAAACAAGATAAGCAGTGTGTGGTGTCCTTGTAACATTGCCTTAACAA
Source organism: Megaustenia siamemsis (assembly GCA_032433765.1). Taxonomy (NCBI): domain Eukaryota; kingdom Metazoa; phylum Mollusca; class Gastropoda; order Stylommatophora; family Ariophantidae; genus Megaustenia; species Megaustenia siamemsis. The sequence goes on along the minus strand of JAVIAB010000107.1, from coordinate 2,574,930 downwards.
AATAAGCAGTGTGTGGTGTCCTTGTAACATTATCTTAACAAGATAAGCAGTGTGTTGTGTCCTTGTAACATTGCCTTAACAAGATAAGCAGTGTGTGGTGCTCTTGTAACATTACCTAAACAAGATAAGCAGTGTGTTGTGTCCTTGTAACAATGCCTTAACAAGATAAGCAGTGTGTGGTGCTCTTGTAACATCGCCTTAACAAGATAAGCAGTGTGTTGTGTCCTTGTAACATTGCCTTAACAAGATAAGCAGTGTGTTGTGTCCTTGTAACATTGCCTTAACAAGATAAGCAGTGTGTGGTACTCTTGTAACATTGCACTAAACAAGATAAGCAGTGTGTTGTGTTCTTGTAACATTGCACTAAACAAGATAAGCAGTGTGTTGTGTCCTTGTAACATTGCCTTAACAAGATAAGCAGTCTGTTGTGCCCTTGTAACATTGCCTTAACAAGATAAGTAGTGTGTTGTGTCCTTGTAACATTGCCTTAACAAGATCAGCAGTCTGTTGTGTCCTTGTAACATTGCACTAAACAAGATAAGCAATGTGTTGTGCCCTTGTAACATTGCCTAAACAAGATAAGCAGTGTGTTGTGCCCTTGTAACATTGCCTAAACAAGATAAGCAGTGTGTTGTGCCCTTGTAACATTGCCTAAACAAGATAAGCAGTGTGTTGTGCCCTTGTAACATTGCCTAAACAAGATAAGCAATGTGTTGTGCCCTTGTAACATTGCCTAAACAAGATAAGCAGTGTGTTGTGCCCTTGTAACATTGCCTAAACAAGATAAGCAATGTGTTGTGCCCTTGTAACATTGCCTAAACAAGATAAGCAGTGTGTTTTGTCCATGTAACATTGCCTAAACAAGATAAGCAGTGTGTTGTGCCCATATAACATTGTCTAAACAAGATAAGCAGTGTGTTGTGTCCTTGTAACATTATCTTAACAAGATAAGCAGTCTTTTGTGTCCTTGTAACATTGCCTTAACAAGATAAGCAGTGTGTTGTGTCCTTGTAACATTGCCTTAACAAGAAAAGCAGTCTGTTGTGTCCTTGTAACATTATCTTAACAAGATAAGCAGTGTGTTGTGTCCTTGTAACATTATCTTAACAAGATAAGCAGTGTGTTGTGTCCTTGTAACATTATCTTAACAAGATAAGCAGTCTTTTGTGTCCTTGTAACATTATCTTAACAAGATAAGCAGTGTGTTGTGTCCTTGTAACATTATCTTAACAAGAAAAGCAGTCTGTTGTGTCCTTGTAACATTATCTTAACAAGATAAGCAGTGTGTTGTGTCCTTGTAACATTATCTTAACAAGAAAAGCAGTGTGTTGTGTCCTTGTAACATTATCTTAACAAGAAAAGCAGTATGTTGTGTCCTTGTAACATTATCTTAACAAGATAAGCAGTGTGTTGTGTCCTTGTAACATTATCTTAACAAGAAAAGCAGTGTGTTGTGTCCTTGTAACATTATCTTAACAAGATAAGCAGTGTGTTGTGTCCTTGTAACATTGCCTTAACAAGAAAAGCAGTCTGTTGTGTCCTTGTAACATTGTCTTAACAAGATAAGCAATGTGTTGTGTCCTTGTAACATTGCCTTAACAAGATAAGCAGTCTGTTGTGTCCTTGTAACATTGCCTAAACAAGATAAGCAGTGTGTTTTGCCCATGTAACATTGCCTAAACAAGATAAGCAGTGTGTTGTGCCCATATAACATTGTCTAAACAAGATAAGCAGTGTGTTGTGTCCTTGTAACATTATCTTAACAAGATAAGCAGTCTTTTGTGTCCTTGTAACATTGCCTTAACAAGATAAGCAGTGTGTTGTGTCCTTGTAACATTGCCTTAACAAGAAAAGCAGTCTGTTGTGTCCTTGTAACATTATCTTAACAAGATAAGCAGTGTGTTGTGTCCTTGTAACATTATCTTAACAAGATAAGCAGTGTGTTGTGTCCTTGTAACATTATCTTAACAAGATAAGCAGTGTGTTGTGTCCTTGTAACATTATCTTAACAAGATAAGCAGTGTGTTGTGTCCTTGTAACATTATCTTAACAAGAAAAGCAGTCTGTTGTGTCCTTGTAACATTATCTTAACAAGATAAGCAGTGTGTTGTGTCCTTGTAACATTATCTTAACAAGAAAAGCAGTGTGTTGTGTCCTTGTAACATTATCTTAACAAGAAAAGCAGTCTGTTGTGTCCTTGTAACATTATCTTAACAAGATAAGCAGTGTGTTGTGTCCTTGTAACATTATCTTAACAAGAAAAGCAGTGTGTTGTGTCCTTGTAACATTATCTTAACAAGATAAGCAGTGTGTTGTGTCCTTGTAACATTGCCTTAACAAGAAAAGCAGTCTGTTGTGTCCTTGTAACATTGTCTTAACAAGATAAGCAATGTGTTGTGTCCTTGTAACATTGCCTTAACAAGATAAGCAGTCTGTTGTGTCCTTGTAACATTGCCTTAACAAGATAAGCAGTGTGTTGTGTCCTTGTAACATTGCCTTAACAAGATAAGCAGTGTGTTGTGTCCTTGTAACATTGCTTTAACAAGATAAGCAGTGTGTTGTGCCCTTGTAACATTGCCTTAACAAGATAAGCAGTGTGTTGTGTCCTTGTAACATTGTCTAAACAAGATAAGCAGTGTTGTGTCCTTGTAACATTGTCTAAACAAGATAAGCAGTGTGTTGTGCCCATGTAACATTGCCTAAACAAGATAAGCAATGTGTTGTGTCCTTGTAACATTGCCTAAACAAGATAAGCAATGTGTTTTGTCCTTGTAACATTGTCTAAACAAGATAAGCAGTGTGTTGTGCCCATATAACATTGTCTAAACAAGATAAGCAGTGTGTTGTGTCCTTGTAACATTGCCTAAACAAGATAAGCAATGTGCTGTGTCCTTGTAACATTGCCTAAACAAGATAAGCAATGTGTTGTGTCCTTGTAACATTGCCTAAACAAGATAAGCAATGTGTTTCCTTGTAACATTGCCTAAACAAGATAAGCAATGTGCTGTGTCCTTGTAACATTGTCTAAACAAGATAAGCAGTGTGTTGTGTCCATATAACATTGCCTAAACAAGTTAAGCAGTGTGTTGTGTCCTTGTAACATTGCCTAAACAAGATAAGCAATGTGTTGTGTCCATATAACATTGCCTAAACAAGATAAGCAGTGTGCTGTGTCCTTGTAACATTGCCTAAACAAGATAAGCAATGTGTTGTGTCCTTGTAACATTGCCTAAACTAGATAAGCAATGCGTTGTGCCCATGTAACATTGTCTAAACAAGATAAGCAGTGTATCGTGTCCTTGTAACATTGTCTAAACAAGATAAGCAATGTGTTGTGTCCTTGTAACATTGCACTAAACAAGATCAGCAGTGTGTTGTGCCCTTGTAACATTGCCTTAACAAAATCAGTGATGTGTTGTGCCCTTGTAACATTGCCTTAACAAAATCAGTGATGTGTTGTGCCCTTGTAACATTGCCTAAACAAGATAAGCAATGTGTGGTGCCCAAGATAAGCAATGTGTGGTGCCCTTGTAACATTGCCTTAACAAGATAAGCAATGTGTGGTGCCCTTGTAACATTGCCTTAACAAGATAAGCAATGTGTGGTGCCCAAGATAAGCAATGTGTGGTGCCCTTGTAACATTGCCTTAACAAGATAAGCAATGTGTGGTACCCTTGTAACATTGCCTTAACAAGATAAGCAATGTGTGGTACCCTTGTAACATTGCCTTAACAAGATAAGCAATGTGTGGTACCCTTGTAACATTGCCTTAACAAGATCAGAGAAGAGCTGGGAGATGTTTAGTGAAGGTGTGAAACCTGTAGAGATTCATCATTGAATGAGAATTCAGTCTGTGACAGGTGTGTGTCGAGAGGTATATGAGTCATACTCAGGTGTATGAATGGATTGAGAAGTTCAAAAATGGCACAACAAATAGAACAAATGATTACATTGAAACAACATGCTGAAACAACACATAGAACAAACAATTATACTGAAACCACACATAGAACAAATGATTATGCTGAAACAACATGTAAAACAAACAATTATGCTGAAACAACATGTAGAACAAATGATTATGCTGAAACAACACGTAGAACAAACAGTTATTCTGAAACAACACGTAGAACAAACAGTTATGTTGCAACAACACGTAGAACAAACAATTATACTGAAACAACACGTAGAACAAACAGTTATGTTGAAACAACACGTAGAACAAATGATTATGCTGAAACAACACGTAGAACAAACAGTTATTCTGAAACAACATGTAGAACAAACAGTTATGTTGCAACAACACGTAGAACAAACAATTATACTGAAACAACACGTAGAACAAACAGTTATTCTGAAACAACATGTAGAACAAACAGTTATGCTGAAACAGTGCGTAGAACAAACAGTTATGCTGAAACAACATGTAGAACAAACATTGTGAGTTCAACATTTCTCATTTTTAATTGGTTAACAGATGAAATTAAAAGAGACGACATCACAAACTGATGTGCCATACAAGAAACAAATATAAAAGTAATACACATCAAACCTGAAGGGTCATCTCTCTCCTCATCACCATGGCCATCTTTACTCCCTTCAGGAGAGCTGTCTGCAGCTCTACCAACACGGCCAGAATGCTGACCAGACAAAGGTGATTTCAGTTTATCAGCATCGCTGGAGCAGGATGTTTCTCTCAACTCCCCACTCTGCGGACATGGCTGAGAATCATCTTCCCCTCTATCCTTGTCGATGCTGCTGTTTTCATTCTCATTTTTGTTACTGTCCTCGCTGGCGGCGTCTTGCTCAAGGCCTGCACTCTCCTCGTGATCTCCCTTTCCAGCATTATCATGATGCTCCACAGACCTCGATGATTGAAGCTTGTTCTTTTTCTGAATTAACACAAATGGGAATGTTAGAAATGATCTGGTCAAGAGGTTTATTGCTTGATCTTCACTTTCAATTCAACATGCTCTCTCAACTTTAGTCCAACTCAACATTTCTCTTAACCAACCCAACACTTGTCCCATCGTTAACTAACCCAACACTTGTCCCATCTCTAACTAACCCAACACTTGTCCCATCTCTAACCAACCCAACACTTGTCCCATCTTTAACTAACTCAACACTTGTCTCATCTTTAACTAACCCAACACTTGTCCCATCTCTAACTAACCCAACACTTGTCCCATCTTTAACTAACTCAACACTTGTCCCATCTCTAACTAACCCAACACTTGTCCCATCTTTAACTAACCCAACACTTGTCCCATCTCTAACTAACCCAACACTTGTCCCATCTTTAACTAACTCAACACTTGTCCCATCTCTAACTAACCCAACACTTGTCCCATCACTAACTAACCCAACACTTGTCCCGTCTTTAACTAACCCAACACTTGTCTCATCTTTAACTAACCCAACACTTGTCCCATCTTTAACTAACCCAACACTTGTCCCATCACTAACTAACCCAACACTTGTCCCGTCTTTAACTAACCCAACACTTGTCCCATCTTTAACTAACTCAACACTTGTCTCATCTTTAACTAACCCAACACTTGTCCCATCACTAACTAACCCAACACTTGTCTCATCTCTAACTAACCCAACACTTGTCCCATCTCTAACTAACCCAACACTTGTCCCATCTCTAACTAACCCAACACTTGTCCCATCTTTAACTAACCCAACACTTGTCTCATTTCTAACTAACCCAACACTTGTCCCATCTTTAACTAACTCAACACTTGTCTCATCTTTAACTAACCCAACACTTGTCCCATCTTTAACTAACCCAACACTTGTCTCATCTCTAACTAACCCAACACTTGTCCCATCTTTAACTAACCCAACACCTGTCCCATCTCTAACACACCCAACACTTGAACCATCTCTAGCACACCCAACACTTGTCCCAACTTTAACTAACCTAACACTTGTCCCATCGCTAACACACCCAACACTTGTCCCAACTTTAACTAACCTAACGCTTGTCTCATCTCTAACTAACCCAGCTGAAGAACAAACACAAACAGATGAAGAACAAAAACATGGATTTGAACCATACACGAACCTGTCACACACAAAAAAACAGAACCAAAAAACATCAAACAGCTGAAGAACAAACACATGGCTCAGAATCATACATGGAGCTGCCACCAAACAAAAAACACATAGAACAGCTGAAGAACAAACACATAGCTCAGAATCATACATGGAGCTGCCACCAAACAAAAAAACATATAGAACAGCTGAAGAAAAAACACATGGCTCAGAATCATACAAGGAGCTGCCACCAAACAAAAAACATCAAACAGCTGAAGAACAAACACATGGCTCAGAATCATACATGGAGCTGCCACCAAACAAAAAACATCAAACAGCTGAAGAACAAACACATGGCTCAGAATCATACATGGAGCTGCCACCAAACAAAAAACATAAAACAGCTGAAGAACAAACACATGGCTCAGAATCATACATGGAACTGCCACCAAACAAAAAAACACATAGAACAGCTGAAGAACAAACACATGGCTCAGAATCATACATGGAACTGCCACCAAACAAAAAACACATAGAACAGCTGAAGAACAAACACATGGCTCAGAATCATACATGGAACTGCCACAAAACAAAAAACATCAAACAGCTGAAGAACAAACACATGGCTCAGAATCATACATGGAACTGCCACCAAACAAAAAACATCAAACAGCTGAAGAACAAACACATGGCTCAGAATCATACATGGAACTGCCACAAAACAAAAAACATCAAACAGCTGAAGAACAAACACATGGCTCAGAATCATACATGGAACTGCCACCAAACAAAAAACATCAAACAGCTGAAGAACAAACACATGGCTCAGAATCATACATGGAACTGCCACCAAACAAAAAACATCAAACAGCTGAAGAACAAACACATGGCTCAGAATCATACATGGACCTGTAATAAAAGAAACAAAAACATCAAACACCAGAGGACAAAAACATGACCAGTCTTAAACCTTGGCATCTTTTTTGGCCAGTCGTTTATTTTTCCGCTCCTGGTACTTGCTGGGTTTCTCAGAGCAAACATCCAAGCCCATGGCAGACGCTGTCACATCACCATCCTCAACAGCGTCAGCTAAACTCACAGAATCTCTCTTCTTCCCTATCAGAATCAAGTTTGGTCTTTGAGGCTGAGGGAAAAATGTGGAATATGTTAAAAAAATCTGGCAATAAAGATCTGAAGATACAAGAAATGATGACTGATTGGCCGCTTTCACCCTCAATAAACAAGCATGTTGATATAAGGATTGCCAAGGAATTCAGTACTTTAGCTAGCATGTGGCAATTGCTGGGACCATCTTTAGTACTTTTACTAGTATGTGGCAGTGGCAATTGTTGGGAGCATCTTTAGTACTTTTGCTAGTATGTGGCAATTGCTGGGACCATCCTTAGTACTTTTGCTAGTATGTGGCAGTGGCAATTGCTGGGACCATCCTTAGTACTTTTGCTAGTATGTGGCAGTGGCAATTGCTGGGACCATCTTTAGTACTTTTGTTAGTATGTGGCAATTGCTGGGAGCATCAAAAGCTGCACACAAGGGACTCTGAGCATTATCAGTTGTTCTATGTGTAATGTAGATGATCTATTAACTAAACTAATCTAATTTTTCAAGTAATAAAAGACATTACTGGCTTTACGATTTATAATCACCTAACTGACTTTCAAGATAAACAACATCACAGCTAAAACTAAGAATAGCAAACTGGTATCTCTTCTCAACATTCCTGTATAGTGTAGAAACATGGACATTAGACTAGAAAACAGAACAGAAAATTGAAGCCTTTGAAATGTGGATTTATAGAAGAATATGAAGAATTGGATGGAAAGAAAAGAAAACAAACGATGAAGTCTTAAAACAACAAAAAATGGAATGAGTACTACTAAATACAATTCAAACAAGACAAATGAGACTTTTCTATCTATCTATCTATTGACCTTTCGAGCCGTAACCGGCCCATAGGGCGTAGACCAAGATACACCTTCTCCTATATGAATTTTTGTTCTAGCAGTTTTCTTTTAAAGATATTTTATTAAATCTCGCCATCTGTCTCTGTTCTGTGCAAGCAGTTCTATCTCATTGAGGGAGCCGATTCCTGCTGCTCTTGCCTCTCTCATCAATGTTCTTCTCAGTGTCTCCCTGGGTCTTCCTCTTTTTCTTTTACCTGTTGTTTCCCATATGAGGGCTTGCTTTGCTATTCGATTATTATCTCTTCTCATCACATGTCCAACGTATGACCATCGTCTTTTCTTTATTACTGAAGATATTAGTGGTTGATTGGCGATTTCTCTAATTTCCTCGTTTGTTTTGAATTCGTTCCATTCTATACCAAGTATTTTCCTTAGACATTTATTTTCGAATGCGTTCAACTTTGTTTCTATATCTCTTGTTGTTTTCCAGCTTTCACACGCATACGTAAGGGTTGATAGTACATTTGATTTGAATAGCCTAAGTTTTGTGTTTGTGCTAATGAGTTTTGATTTCCACAACTTTTCAAGGCTTCTGAAAGACATTGCTGCTTTAGCCAGTCTGATTCTAATTTCTTTGCTCGAGACTTTTGGGGCATGTTAAAAGACACAACATCACTCTAAAAGTAATCTTGGAAGAAAATATATGAGGTAACAGAGGCAGAGAAAGACCAAGACTAACATGGATGAGTAACATCAAAAGATGGACAAGTCAGCCTATGACAACCTGCACGATCAAAGCAAGAGACAGTGGAATGATGCTCCATGGTAGCCAACCTTCGATGTGGAGCCAGCACTCAATGATGATGATGAAATGGCTTTCAGATATTAACAACAACACGATCTCCATTCAAAAAGATTAATAACAGTACTTGTGCTACAACCAGCCCTAACTAACCTGTCTCTTAATGAGGGAAAAACTTAAATTCCTTACCTTCTCCTCCATTACAGGCAGCGAGAGATCAAGGAAAGCTTCAAATATTTGTGACACCTGAAAGAATAATACAAAGGTTGTCTTATGTCTACTAGAAGACACAAACATGTTGACATGTGCAACTACATGAAGCAACTGTTGTCTACAAGAATCAAGCAATAATTATGTGATATTTTCAACACCTTCTACAAATAGAAATAAATGATCATTCAAGAACAAACAGAAACAAGATGTTATTTGGTTGGTTATTTGGTTATAGAAGGCCCCGGTATCACTGCAAACGAATTAAAATCCATAATTGCTCAACCGCCCGTGCCAGCGTAATCATCCGAATTAATATCTCATCTCCCAAACAAAGAAAGGTAACTGTAGTCCCCATCGTAGCAGTCTCAGCACACGCCAAAAGACATAAGGTGAAACTGCGCAGAAAGTGAACACAGACAACTGTTCCCTGTCATACAATATCATCATTCATTGTAAACAATTGGTAAATCGAAACATGATCAAAACAGATGAGACACATAGCTCACGGTGTGCACAGAGCACTTAACTCAGTAGCTCCTGCAACAAGCCGGACTTGGAATGTGAGGAAACTGCAACAAGGAACACTTTTCATGCATAGCCTTCAATGGTTCCCGCCGCCTATCCACAATATACCGGAAGTTCACATCCTCTTGAAAATGATGATCGTCGTCAATGTTAGTTCAGTATTTACACTGTAAAAATCTCCCTGTTTTTACCTCAGTATTTACACTGTAAAAATCTCCCTGTTTTTACCTCAGTATTTACACTGTAAAAATCTCCCTGTTTTTACCTCAGCATTTACACTGTAAAAATCTCCCTGTTTTTACCTCAGTATTTACACTGTAATAATCTCCCTGTTTATACCTCAGTATTTACACTGTAAAAATCTCCGTGTTTTTACCTCAGTATTTACACTGTAATAATCTCCCTGTATTTACCTCAATATTTACACTGCAAAATCTCCCTGTTTTTACCTCAGTATTTACATTGTAATAATCTCAGTTTTTACCTCAGTATTTACACTGTAAAAATCTCTGTTTTTACCTCAGTATTGACACTGTATCATTCTCACTGTTTTTACCTCAGTATTTACACTGTAAAAATCTCCCTGTTTTTACCTCAATATTTACACTGTAATAATCTCCCTGTTTTTACCTCAGTATTTACACTGTAAAAATCTCCCTGTTTTTACCTCAGTATTTACACTGTAATAATCTCCCTGTTTTTACCTCAATATTTACACTGTAAAAATCTCCCTGTTTTTACCTCAGTATTTACACTGTAATAATCTCAGTTTATACCTCAGTATTTACACTGTAAAAAATCTCCCTGTTTTTACCTCAGTATTGACACTGTATCATTCTCCCTGTTTTTACAACAGTAATGACTAACTTTTTTGCCTGCCCATTCAATCATCACACATTCAACAAGCCAGTAAGTACATCAACCCTACTTACAGTTTTGCACTCCTCACACTTCACAGTGCTGACAAGGTGTCCGCCGAACAAACCATCCAGAAAGGTGTGCTTCACTTGCCGTCCATATTCTGTTGAGTGAAAGATGTCACACACAACCTAAAAATGACAGCTATTGTATCATGTGACATGTCTGTACTCTGTCAAATGAAAGATATCACGCACAACCTAAACATGACAGCTATTGTATCATGTGACATGTCTGTACTCTGTCAAATGAAAGATGTCACACACAACCTAAACATGACATCTATTATGTCATGTGACATGTCTGCACCATCTAGCCCCAGAAACTGAAAGGTTAGTGTCCTTGCTACAGGTCACAAAGTTAAAAAAAATTTTAATAAAAGCTCCTCCCCTGCCTTATGTATGGGAAATAAGATGTTAGTGAACATGTTTTTCCATAACTACAACATATTTTTCAATAATAAACATGTTTTTCCATAAGTACAACATATTTTTGGATGACAAGGTTGGTATCATGCCAGGCTACCCTTACTACCCACAAAATTTGCTGGTACCCATTTATAGAGATTGGGTGAACTCTGGAGTCTTGTAACCTGAAAAAAATGTGTCACTTCTGGAAAGCTCAATTTTGTAAATCTGTGAGTCTCATGGTGGTAGGTGTGGTGGGAGATGACAAGTTTAATGTACGGCATTTGGTGCCTCGACAGATGGTTGGTAGCAAGCAATCATGATAAGTCAGTAGTTTGGTCAAATATGAGTATCTTATGTTGGATGCTGTTTTACTGAACAGCTTCTCTTGTGGCTCAATCTGAGAGTGTTGGAATGACAGATTCGAACGAACAAGATGGAAACAGCACCATATATTTTAGAGCAGTGATCTCTGTAATATGTGCCACTTTGGCACGCAAGGTTTCTGTTTTTGGGATTGTGGTTCTGCCCTATGTGCCGTCTTCGGCTCGAAAGGACAATAGATAGATAGAAAGGTATCAAGATGTATTTGTGGTGGGGTAAAGGTAACAAGATGTATTTGTGGTTGTGTAAAGGTATCAAGATGTATTTGTGGTTGTGTAAAGGTAACAAGATGTATTTGTGGTGGGGTAAAGGTATCAAGATGTATTTGTGGTGGGGTAAAGGTAACAAGATGTATTTGTGGTTGTGTAAAGGTAACAAGATGTATTTGTGGTTGTGTAAAGGTAACAAGATGTATTTGTGGTGGGGTAAAGGTAACAAGATGTATTTGTGGTGGAGTAAAGGTATCAAGATGTTTTTGTGGTGGAGTAAAGGTATCAAGATGTATTTGTGGTGGGGTAAAGGTATCAAGATGTATTTGTGGTTGTGTAAAGGTATCAAGATGTATTTGTGGTTGTGTAAAGGTAACAAGATGTATTTGTGGTTGTGTAAAGGTAACAAGATGTATTTGTGGTTGTGTAAAGGTATCAAGATGTATTTGTGGTTGTGTAAAGGTAACAAGATGTATTTGTGGTTGTGTAAAGGTATCAAGATGTATTTGTGGTGGGGTAAAGGTATCAAGATGTTTTTATGGTGGAGTAAAGGTATCTAGATGTACAGAAATGTGAAGCTGCTGTAAAGTTGATAATGAAAAATTAAAAAGAAAAGGGAAAAAGTGGTATGGTAACAGCTTTACGTCGGTTAGAAACAAAACAGAATTAGAACAATGCTTCGGCCAAGAAGGCCTTCAGCTGGAACAACAAACAATAACACAAAAATACATATAGAGATATACACAAAAATCTAACTAGATGGTGATAATATGCTAGACTCTCAAGTAAGGAAAATAAGTTACTCTCCTGTGGTCCGGCGCTTGGTCATGCACCGACTGGACTGTAATTGATATGGCGGTTTGACAGGGCAGGACACAGGTGTGAAATACAGTAAAAGAAGAAGGGTTCTAAAAATATGTGGAGGTGGGTACAAGATCCAAGACTCTACTGTTACTGGAAACATTTATAAGAGTTGATTCCCAATAAGTTTATCCATGTGGAAAGTTTGTACATACCCAAGTGAACACATAAAACTGTGTACATCTGTAACTATGGGTGTGTACAATGAACAGATGTGCATGTGTACGTAACCAAACATTCATAAATGCATACGTTCGTATATATCACCACAAAGCACATAAAAAAAAACACCCAAAGATGCCCAAATGTGCCAGTACACATGCAGACAAATATACACACACATGTATAAGTGCGGGTGCACATGAGGGTAAGAAATGTGTAGCAGGTATCTTATGTGTATGAGAGCGATATGTTCATGCCATGTGGGGATAGCGAACCCAACTGGACTATGAGATGATTCTCCAGGGCGAACATGAAGGTCTTCTAGGCTGAAATGTTGTTCTACTTTTGTTTTGTTTCTTACCTACGTAAAGCTGTTACCATGCCACTTTTGTTTTGTTTCTTACCTACGTAAAGCTGTTACCATGCCACTTTTGTTTTGTTTCTTACCTACATAAAGCTGTTACCATACCACTTTTGTTTTGTTTCTTACCTACATAAAGCTGTTACCATACCACTTTTGTTTTGTTTCTTACCTACGTAAAGCTGTTACCATACCACTTTTGTTTTGTTTCTTACCTATGTAAAGCTGTTACCATACCACTTTTGTTTTGTTTCTTACCTACGTAAAGCTGTTACCATACCACTTTTTCCCATTTTTTAAAAATTGTCATCATGTATTGTGGTGCCTGACCGTGTCTTCTTTCTCCTGCGCCTTTTGTCTTCTGAATTTGACATCAATTCTGCCACGATTGTTGCTGCGCTATATTTTATGTTTGTTCTCTATGTGCTACAATCTGCAGCCAGATCTTCCCAGTTTCTTTCACTGATAGAAGATTTACTGAAAGAATTCCTGCAAACATCCTTAGATCTCAGCACTGGTCTGCCCATTGGTCTCGTCCCGTCCTTAAGTTCACCATACAATATTTGTTTGTGAGTACGATTGTTTGCCATTCTCCCTACATGATCCAGGCACCTTAGTTTATGACTTCTAATTGTTACCATGATGGATGGGAGTTTGGCTCATTGTAAGACTTTAGACTTGGTTACTTTGTCCTACCATTTGATGTTCATAATCTTTTGAAGGCAACGCACATGAAAGCTGTTTAACCTTTTCTCCTGTCCTGCACAGGTAGTCCAAGTTTCAATGTTTACTGTTGCTGTCTTAAATTATGAAAAGATAGCTACAAAAGACTTGCAATTACCTGAATCTCATGCTGTGAGAACCATAACTGACAGAATGTAGAACAAATACTGTCACTGTTCAATATTGAAAATATAATTACAACAGATTGAATAGCTGGTCAACCTGATCCACATTTTCCCTCACCTTTGACCTTGAACTTGGTGTCTTCATCTACCCTCTTGGGACTGATGCTCTCCGGCAGCTTAAAGAACTTGAGGATGGATGCTTGACCCCTCTGTCAGTGGAGGTTATAGAGCATAGAGAGTGTTATTGTTAGGATGCTTGGCAGTAACAGAACATGAGAGTTTGTTGATGTTGGTTGCGTTTGTCTTTAGTAAGGGAGTGTTTTTGATTAAAATAAGAGTGAGTTTAATGACTGGTTAAAGTCCAGCTGGCTTTTATGATCAAAAAGGGAGGAAATAGATGGAAGGATGATACCGCTTATATTGAAAAAAGTTATATGTCCTCATAACATGTTTTACATATATGTAATCTACGAGGATTTATAAGTCAAACATGAGATCCATACTCTTATATGTAGCAGAAATGTGGAGAATTAAAAGGTCACTGTCTTTAAAAAATTCAAAATATTGGGATCAACACATTACAAACAAAGAAGTTGCCAGATGATCAAGCATTAACAACATCAATCAAGAAATGAAAAGAAGACATTGGAATTGGCTAGGTCATGCTCTATGAATGGAACCAGACATATGCACCTGGCATTAACATGGACACCATCTGGTACACAAAGAAGAGACAGACCATTGGGGATATGGCGCTGAATCAAACATGACGACATGAGGCTGGCAGGTCCTGGTGAGAGTTGTCCTTGCTTGCTCCAGAGTTCAGGAAATTAAGAAGAAGAATCTATGAAGATGGATTAATGAACTCGTAGGAGGCATACATTTGATAGTGAAGAGAGTATGAAACATGCAAGTGCTGATGCACTTGACAAATATGGCTACCTGGCCTTGGTCAGGAGAGGGCAGCTGAAGTAGAGACCTTACACTTCACTGACTAGTGGTAGAAATGCTGGGGGAGGGCTTGTGTTGTAGTCTAGATGAACAACGTCGGCCTCTGGACAGGAATGGCTCGTGTTCAAAGCCCACCAAAAGCGGTGGTGATTTTTTAAAAAGAGGAAAAATCAATCCGTGGTTTCTTAGTGATGCTACCCTCCCCTGTTCTCTGGGTGGTGTGATCTGATGCCTAGCCCTCTCAGTTAACAGCAGTAAATATGAAATCTCATGTCCACATCATTAACTCTTTCCGTACGGAAGCTTTTTATCAGTGCAACAGAAGAGATTTCAGAGACAAAACTTTTCATTCTTTTAAGAATCAATCTACATATTTATATTTGTTAAACATATAACATATTATATACAAAATTTTGATAATTGAACAAGGAATTAGATTTGACCAATACCAAGTTAATACAAGGCATGTAAACAAGAGTATGTCTGAATGACGGTTCACACTAATCAAGTTGAAAGTGACGCATTGTGCTGCGAAACGTACGGAAAGAGTTAATGATGAGTACCCATGGCAGTTAAAAACAACAAAAGTAGGCCATAAATGTGGCCGCTTCCCAAGTAAAATTGTTAGCAAAAACCTGCCAACAACATGGATCCCAGTCCAGGCTATGGAGTTTGTGCACTTGAGTCAGGATTCTCCGCAGATTTTCTCAAGAGGGGGGGGGGGGTCTATGGGTTCATCAGGTAATGGTGACACTAACAACCAAACACAAACATTTCTCTACCCTAAACTTTAACCTACAGACAAACATTTCTCTACCCTAAACTTTAACCTACAGACAAACATTTCTCTATCCTAAACTTTAACCTACAGACAAACATTTCTCTATCCTGAACTTTAACCTACAGACAAACATTTCTCTACCCTAAACTTTAACCTACAGACAAACATTTCTCTACCCTAAACTTTAACCTACAGACAAACATTTCTCTATCCTAAACTTTAACCTACAGACAAACATTTCTCTACCCTAAACTTTAACCTACAGACAAACATTTCTCTACCCTAAACTTTAACCTACAGACAAACATTTCTCTATCCTAAACTTTAACCTACAGACAAACATTTCTCTACCCTGAACTTTAACCTACAGACAAACATTATCATCATGAACATTACAACATAATGCAGCTGCTGACCTTGATCTCCTCAGTCCTGATACAGTCAATGAGATACCTCAACAACTCATGGCTGTCCTGCTGCTGGAAACCTTTGAACCGTGGGCTCTGGAATCAGAGAATGAGGCCTGAGTTGTCAGACATGGATGATATCAGGAGATAATTCATGACAGATCTACACAGACACAGAGAGTTGTCTAACACTAGATTAAGAGAAAAGAAATACAACATAAAAATACAAATTTGACAGATTGCCATGGTCAAACATTTCCCCTTTCCCCCCTCCATGTACCTTCCTAATTACTAACATGAGTGTTAGATTTGTTTCCTTTGGTGTTGGATTTTATTTCATTGTTTATTGTATTATTTCATTGTTTATTGTATTATTTCATTATTTATTGTATTATTTCATTGTTTATTGTATTATTTCATTGCTTATTGTATTATTTCATTGTTTATTGTATTATTTCATATAATGCAATAAAAATGTGCCAATTTTCAAGAAATTTCTAGTTTTTCCTTTTTTTCTTTGCTGTGACCAGGGAAATTTTCTTGGTCATCGGCTGACATCAAACACAACCCTTTGTGACTTAGAAAAGGACATTTATTATGCTACATACTGATGGACTTATGGCTGTAATAATAGATAATGTAACACGTCCAATCCATGCAGTCAAATTTCATGTCATAAATCACCCTGAGCTGTGTGTCAAAAGTTCACAGAAAATAATATTTGTATTATGGTATCCTAAACATGTGAGTCACAGATAGGTATAGTAATCTAGGGTTAAACAAAGCTGTCAGTCATGAATGATATCAGGAGATAGTTCATGACAGATCAACACAGACAGAGTCTAAACAAAGCTGTCAGTCATGAATGATATCAGAAGATAGTTCATGACAGATCAACACAGACAGAGTCTAAACAAAGCTGTCAGTCATGAATGATATCAGGAGATAGTTCATGACAGATCAACACAGACAGAGTCTAAACAAAGCTGTCAGTCATGAATGATATCAGGAAATAGTTCATGACAGATCAACACAGAGTCTAAACAAAGCTGTCAGTCATGAATGATATCAGGAAATGGTTCATGACAGATCAACACAGAGTCTAAACAAAGCTGTCAGTCATGAATGATATCAGAAGATAGTTCATGACAGATCAACACAGAGTCTAAACAAAGCTGTCAGTCATGAATGATATCAGAAGATAGTTCATGACAGATCAACACAGAGTCTAAACAAAGCTGTCAGTCATGAATGATATCAGAAGATAGTTCATGACAGATCAACACAGAGTCTAAACAAAGCTGTCAGTCATGAATGATATCAAGATAGTTCATGACAGATCAACACAGAGTCTAAACAAAGCTGTCAGTCATGAATGATATCAAGATAGTTCATGACAGATCAACACAGAGTCTAAACAAAGCTGTCAGTCATGAATGATATCAAGATAGTTCATGACAGATCGACACAGAGTCTAAACAAAGCTGTCAGTCATGAATGATATGAGGATGTTGGAACTGTACAAGTTCTACTTTCATGAAAGAGTGAGAAAAGATGCTTACCACAACAGGTGAAGGAAAACATTACAACCTTTTAGGCCTGTTCTCAGAAACCAGTTCCAAGAAACAATCACCAAACTCTGCTACTGAAAACAAATGTTTTCTTCTATCTTCCTGAGCAGCCACTGTGTTGAATGTTTCCACAAACCAATCTGTCTATCTCTAAAGATGACAAGAGTCTGACAGAGCAACCAATCTGTCTATCTCTAAAGATGACAAGAGTCTGACAGAGCAACCAATCTGTCTATCTCTAAAGATGACAAGAGTCTGGCAGAGCAACCAATCTGTCTATCTCTAAAGATGGCAAGAGTCTGGCAGAGCAACCAATCTGTCTATCTCTAAAGATGACAAGAGTCTGGCAGAGCAACCAATCTGTCTATCTCTAAAGATGACAAGAGTCTGGCAGAGCAACCAATCTGTCTATCTCTAAAGATGGCAAGAGTCTGACAGAGCAACCAATCTGTCTATCTCTAAAGATGACAAGAGTCTGGCAGAGCAACCAATCTGTCTATCTCTAAAGATGACAAGAGTCTGGCAGAGCAACCAATCTGTCTATCTCTAAAGATGACAAGAGTCTGGCAGAGCAACCAATCTGTCTATCTCTAAAGATGACAAGAGTCTGGCAGAGCAACCAATCTGTCTATCTCTAAAGATGACAAGAGTCTGGCAGAGCAACCAATCTGTCTATCTCTAAAGATGACAAGAGTCTGGCAGAGCAACCAATCTGTCTATCTCTAAAGATGGCAAGAGTCTGACAGAGCAACCAATCTGTCTATCTCTAAAGATGACAAGAGTCTGGCAGAGCAACCAATCTGTCTATCTCTAAAGATGACAAGAGTCTGGCAGAGCAACCAATCTGTCTATCTCTAAAGATGACAAGAGTCTGGCAGAGCAACCAATCTGTCTATCTCTAAAGATGACAAGAGTCTGGCAGAGCAACCAATCTGTCTATCTCTAAAGATGACAAGAGTCTGGCAGAGCAACCAATCTGTCTATCTCTAAAGATGGCAAGAGTCTGACAGAGCAACCAATCTGTCTATCTCTAAAGATGGCAAGAGTCTGGCAGAGCAACCAATCTGTCTATCTCTAAAGATGGCAAGAGTCTGACAGAGCAACCAATCTGTCTATCTCTAAAGATGGCAAGAGTCTGGCAGAGCAACCAATCTGTCTATCTCTAAAGATGGCAAGAGTCTGACAGAGCAACCAATCTGTCTATCTCTAAAGATGGCAAAAGTCTGGCACAGCAACCAATCTGTCTATCTCAAAATGACACGAGTCTGGCAGAGCAACCAATCTGTCTATCTCTAAAGATGGCAAAAGTCTGACAGAGCAATTATCAAGACAGTTACTATTCAGTACATACTTTTTGCAGACTTGAGTGAAGAAAGCAATTGGGTTGACGGTCCCATTCTTGGCAGTCCCACCTCTCATTTCTTGGACAAAGTTCAGCAGGGCTAGCGTCAATGCTCCAGGCTCCCCATAAACTGTCTGAATGCTCGGCTGCAAACAACAAGAAATGTTTGTTAAAACAATAAGAGATGTTTGTTAAAACAATAAGAGATGTTTGTTAAAACAATAAGAGATGTTTGTTAAAACAATATGAGATGTTTGTTAAAACAATAAGAGATGTTTGTTAAAACAATATGAGATGTTTGTTAAAACAATAAGAGATGTTTGTTAAAACAATAAGAGATGTTTGTTAAAACAATAACAGATGATTGTTAAAACAATAAGAGATGTTTGTTAAAACAATAACAGATGTTTGTTAAAACAATAACAGATGTTTGTTAAAACAATAAGAGATATTTGTTAAAACAATAAGAGATGTTTGTTAAAACAATAAGAGATGTTTGTTAAAACAATATGAGATGTTTGTTAAAACAATAACAGATGTTTGTTAAAACAATAAGAGATGTTTGTTAAAACAATAAGAGATGTTTGTTAAAACAATAAGAGATGTTTGTTAAAACAATAACAGATGTTTGTTAAAACAATAAGAGATGTTTTTTAAAACAATAACAGATGTTTGTTAAAACAATAAGAGATGTTTGTTAAAACAATAACAGATGTTTGTTAAAACAATAAGAGATGTTTGTTAAAACAATAACAGATGTTTGTTAAAACAATAAGAGATGTTTGTTAAAACAATAAGAGATGTTTGTTAAAACAATAACAGATGTTTGTTAAAAGCAGCAAGAGCAGCAGAGCTTCACAGACAAACAAGAAGCTGGAAATGATCTGCAAGTTTATATCACAGGTCGCACACACATCATGAATTCATCTGTAACTTGCATCAAACATACCTACTGCCAAGACATGTTGACATGACTAACCCAAAATTCCTGTCATATGTGATTGTATTTTCATCACACACCACTTCCTATTAGTGCCAACATGAGACCATGCCTCCAGCCAATACGAGACCACACCTTCAGTCAATATGAGACTACACCTCCAACCAAGTAGGGTTCGATCCCAACTGACGGCTTCCGGGTTCACCCAGCCTTTAATGGGTGCCGGATTTTTTTTCTGGGAAAGTAAAGTGGCACGGGCGTAATACCGACCACATTACCCCAAAAATCCCCAAAATGTGCCGAAAGTCTGTAAATTTTATGGTCACTAACACCATATTCCCTATACGCCACTTGGTGTGACGGGGGTACTTTACATTTTTTTTTTTTACCTCCAACCAATATGAGACCACACCTCCAGCCAATATGAGACCACACCTCCAGCCAACATGAGACTACACCTCCAGCCAATATGAGACCACACCTCCAGCCAATATGAGACCACACCTCCAGCCAATATGAGACCACACCTCCAGCCAACATGAGACTACACCTCCAACCAACATGCGACCACACCTCCAGCCAATATGAGACTACACCTCCAACCAACATGAGACCACACCTCCAGCCAATATGAGACCACACCTCCAGTCAATATGAGACCACACCTCCAGCCAATGTGAGACCACACCTCCAGCCAATATGAGACTACACCTCCAGCCAATATGAGACTACACCTCCAGCCAATATGAGACCACACTTCCAGCCAATATGAGACTACACCTCCAACCAACATGAGACCACACCTCCAACCAATATGAGACCACACCTCCAGTCAACTTGAGACCACACCTCCAGTCAACTTGAGACCACACCTCCAGTCAACCCAAGAATGTTCCATGAAGGTATGAGACCACACCTCCAGCCAACCCAACAATGTACCATGAAGGTATGAGACCACACCTCCAGTCCAACCCTACAATGTTCCATGATTGTATGAGATCACACCTCCAGCTAACCCTACAATGTTCCATGATTGTATGAGACCACACCTCCAGTCCAACCCTACAATGTTCCATGAAGGTATGAGACTGGACCCCTATGCAACATGTGAAACAGATAATGGTGAGCTTACCAGTTTAATGTTTACAGATGCCCCCACTTCTCTCTCATCGTCACTGGAGCTGCTGTCAGTCTCTTTGCTAGAGTCAGTGCCTGGTATTGTATATATCCTGTCTGACTTGCTACGTTCAATGAGTACAGTCTCCAGGCCCCTAGTCTGGCACAAACTCTGACAAACAAACAATTAGATTAACTTTTACTACTACAAGTGTTAACTGGTAAAGTAAATTTATAAAAAGGTTTCACACAAAATTCAGAAAGATTATTAATTCAACAATTATTAATCTTTATTTTCAATATTAGAAATTAATTCTACTTCTTAATCCTTTGAACCACAGTTGGTGAATAGTGCACTGCAGGAGATCACCCAATCTGGTCTGAAGCAAGATGGACAAATTTCATCTGGACTTGCCAGCCTCTTTAGTTTCATTGTGAATGGGTCATCGTCCAGCCCCCAGTAGCACGTCTTTTCTTCATTTGCCAGGTGGTGTCCATGTCAATCCTAGGTGTGGATGCCTGGTTCATCCCATTTCTTGTGTGTAACCTTGCCATTTCCAACATCTTTTTTCACTTCTTGATTGTTGTTAATGCCTGATCTTCTGGCGACTTCTTTGTTTGTGATTTGTTGATTCCAATAGATGTTTAGAATCTTCTTAAGACAGCGACCTTCAAATCCTCTAAGTCGACTTTCTTTCTGCTGCATGAGAGTATGGATCACACATTTGACTTGTAAATTCTAAGCTATGTGCTAGTTGGAGACTTGGTGATCATCAAATATTTATAAATCTATTATATGCCAGGGCTGACACGTCTATTCTAGTAGAGATCACTCAATGCCACTATTTTATGAAATATAGCTTCTCAGGTATTTAAAGTGATTCACTTCTTCTAGTCCCACTCATCTGAATGTAACTTTCTTTGTACTCTTGGCATTTATCCTCATTATCTTAGTTTCCTCTGCATTGTTAGTCCCAGTGTTAGTAAACTGGTCTACTCTTTGTACTCTTGGCATTTACCCTCATTATCTTAGTTTCCTCTGCATTGTTAGTCCCAGTGTTAGTAAACTGGTCTACTCTTTGTACTCGTGGCATTTATCCTCATTATCTTAGTTTCCTCTGCATTGTTAGTCCCAGTGTTAGTAAACTGGTCTACTCTTTGTACTCATGGCATTTATCCTCATTATCTTAGTTTCCTCTGTATTGTTAGTCCCAGTGTTAGTAAACTGGTCTACTCTTTGTGGTTTCTCTTGTATGACTTGGTGAGAGTGAGCAAGTAATCTAATATCATCAGCAAAGTCTGTATCTTCAAGACGTCCGGTGAGACCCCATGTCATTCCTCTGGGTCTGTCACCAACCACCATTTGCATGATCCAGTCCATAACCACAAGGAAAAGGAGTGGTGACAGGATACATCCTTGTCTAACTCCTGTTATGTTTCTGAACCAAGCTGTCTGCTGTCCTTCATGTCTAACTCCTGTTATGTTTCTGAACCAAGCTGTCTGCTGTCCTTCATGTCTAACTCCCATTATGTTTCTGAACCAAGCTGTCTGCTGTCCTTCATGTCTAACTCCTGTTATGTTTATGAACCAAGCTGTCTGCTGTCCTTCATGTCTAACTCCTGTTATGTTTCTGAACCAAGCTGTCTGCTGTCCTTCATGTCTAACTCCCGTTATGTTTCTGAACCAAGCTGTCTGCTGTCCTTCATGTCTAACTCCCATTATGTTTCTGAACCAAGCTGTCTGCTGCCCTTCATGTCTAACTCCCGTTATGTTTCTGAACCAAGCTGTCTGCTGTCCTTCATGTCTAACTCCCGTTATGTTTCTGAACCAAGCTGTCTGCTGTCCTTCATGTACTAACTCCCGTTATGTTTCTGAACCAAGCTGTCTGCTGTCCTTCATGTCCAACTCCCATTATGTTTCTGAACCAAGCTGTCTGCTGTCCTTCATGTCTAACTCCCATTATGTTTCTGAACCAAGCTGTCTGCTGTCCTTCATGTCTAACTCCTGTTATGTTTCTGAACCAAGCTGTCTGTTGTCCTTCATGTCTAACTCCCATTATGTTTCTGAACCAAGCTGTCTGCTGTCCTTCATGTCTAACTCCCATTATGTTTCTGAACCAAGCTGTCTGCTGTCCTTCATGTCTAACTCCCGTTATGTTTCTGAACCAAGCTGTCTGCTGTCCTTCATGTCTAACTCCTGTTATGTTTCTGAACCAAGCTGTCTACTGTCCTTCATGTCTAACTCCTGTTATGTTTCTGAACCAAGCTGTCTGCTGTCCTTCATGTCTAACTCCCGTTATGTTTCTGAACCAAGCTGTCTGCTGTCCTTCATGTCTAACTCCCGTTATGTTTCTGAACCAAGCTGTCTGCTGTCCTTCATGTCTAACTCCCGTTATGTTTCTGAACCAAGCTGTCTGCTGTCCTTCATGTCTAACTCCCGTTATATTTCTGAACCAAGCTGTCTGCTGTCCTTCATGTCTAACTCCCATTATGTTTCTGAACCAAGCTGTCCTTCATGTCTAACTCCTGTTATGTTTCTGAACCAAGCTGTCTGCTGTCCTTCATGTCTAACTCCTGTTATGTTCTGAACCAAGCTGTCTGCTGTCCTTCATGAAAACTCCTGTTATGTTTCTGAACCAAGCTGTCTGCTGTCCTTCATGTCTAACTCCCGTTATGTTTCTGAACCAAGCTGTCTGCTGTCCTTCATGTCATACACAGCACTGGTTGTCGTCATACATGTCCTTTAGAACACTGATGATTTTATTTGGGAAGCCAGACACATACAGGATATTCCAGAGTGAAGGATGCCATCAAATGCCTTCTCAAAGTCAATGAAGTTTATACATAAAGATGTTTATATGAATTTCATTGCAGTGACTGTTCTACAATGGTTTGATCAGTACATGATCTCCCACTTCTAAAGCCTGCTTACTCTTCTCTCAGCTTTTCTCCCACACTATTCTTTATGTGGTGGAAAAACACTCTACAAAATATCTTCCCAGGTACTGTCTATCTATTGACCTTTTGAGCCATAGCTGGCCCATAGGGCGTAGACCAAGATACTCCTCTTATCTGAATTTTTGTTCTAGCAGTTTTCAATTATTTTAAAGATGTTTTATCAAATCTCGCCATTTGTCTCTGTTCTGTGCAAGCAACTCTATCTCATTGAGGGAGCCGATTCCTGCTGCTCTTGCCTTTCTCATCAATGTTCTTCTCAGTGTCTCTCTGGGTCTTCCTCTTTTTCTCTTACCTGTTGTTTCCTACATGAGGACTTGCTTTGCTATTCGGTTATTATCTCTTCTCATCACATGTCCAACATACGACCATCATCTTTTCTTTATTACTGAAGATATTAGTGGTTGGTTGGCGATTTCTCTAATTTCCTCGTTTGTTTTGAACTCGTTCCACGCTATACCAAGTATTTTCCTTAGACATTTATATTCGAATGTGTTCAACTTTGTATTTTGCACATTCTGTATGAGGTCTACGTTCCAGGTACTGACAGCAGGTTTATTTACCTCTCTAATTTTCACAGCAACCAAGATTCCCTTTCTTGGGTATTTGACAATAATGCATCTTTTCCGTGCTTTTTTTATATTCCCATATTTTATTGTATCATTTTTCCAAGACTTTTGCACTCAGCCCTGGATCTGTCTTTAACATTATCTGCAGAAAATCTTCATCAGATGCTTTGTTACTTTTGGTCTATCTGATGCCAGTTTCAATGTCATAGCATGCAATCTTCTCTTTCTTCATTTCAAATTTGGCAGGTGGTGGGAAAATAAATTCTACTTATGACTTACCTCAATATAACAGCACAGCTACATTACATATATACAAAACGTAAGCACACTACCACCATATTCCCATATGCCTTAAGGCTGGGAGAAAACTCTCACTCTACAGACTTGCATCAAAACTGCTGTCTAATGTTTGAAAACAAAATGACACAACCTCATCTATAACTTCAATAAGCAAGGGATTGTGATCAACATGTGGTTTACAACATGTGGTTGACAATACCTGCATGACAGCATTAAAGAAACATGTGTTTCCAAGATTGCTCAGGCCCTGTGGACAGCAAGAAAGAAATAGCAATGAACAAAATGCTAACATGAGATGATTTTACAGAACACACATTTGAACATTTGTTTCTCAAATAAAATCAAAATAAAACAGTTACTAATAAACTCCCACCAACAAACAAATTGCATTAGATATTTTCCATTTTCTGAAATGCTATTTTGGCCTGAGCTATTCTGCTTTTTTATTTCTGTGGTGCATCTCCCATCTGATGTTAATATTGTGCCCAAGTATTTGAAATGTTGCACTTGTTTCAGATTTGTCTCGTTTATTTTTATGCTGCATGATGGTGGTGAGTGTTTCTTCGATATAACCATTACTTCTGTTTTCTTACTATTCAAACTGAGGGAAATATAGGGTATGGAAATGTGTAAAGATATACAGTATATAGATGACTAGGTCAATCCAAGAAATAGCTTATAAAATAACATTCTTGATTCTTGGTCCTTCCAGTGCAGTAACATGTCACAAAGGCCTCGTAGAATCTCCTGCCAAATGTCTCTATTCTTGGTCGTTCCAGTGCAGTAACATGGCACATAGGCCTCGTAGAATCTCCTGCCAAATGTCTCTATTCTTGGTCCTTCCAGTGAAGTAACATGGCACATAGGCCACGTAGAATCTCCTGCCAAATGTCTCTATTCTTGGTCGTTCCAGTGCAGTAACATGGCACATAGGCCTCGTAGAATCTCCTGCCAATTATCTCTAATCTTTGTTTGTTCCAGTGCAGTAACATGGCACATAGGCCACGTAGAATCTCCTGCCAATTGTCTCTATTCTTGGTCGTTCCAGTGCAGTAACATGGCACATAGGCCTCGTAGAATCTCCTGCCAATTGTCTCTATTCTTGGTCGTTCCAGTGCAGTAACATGGCATATAGGCCACGTAGAATCTCCTGCCAATTGTCTCTATTCTTGGTCGTTCCAGTGCAGTAACATGGCACATAGGCCTCGTAGAATCTCCTGCCAATTATCTCTATTCTTGGTTGTTCCAGTGCAGTAACATGGCACATAGGCCTCGTAGAATCTCCTGCCAAATGTCTCTATTCTTGGTCCTTCCAGTGCAGTAACATGGCACATAGGCCTCGTAGAATCTCCTGCCAAATGTCTCTATTCTGGGAAAGCTATTCGATTATACAAAGTGAGTCCATACCTGCCAACCTAGACTCTTTTGCTAGAGTTCTTTTCAGTGTTTCTTGAGGTCTTCCTCTTTTCCTCTGACCTGATGTTTTCCATTAGAGAACCTGCTTAGCAGTTCTCTGGAAGTTTCTTCTAAATACATGCTCAAAAAATGTCCATCTTCTTTTCTTAAAATAGTAGACAAGATAAATGGCTCATAAAATAACATTACATTAGATAAAATGATACAATCTGGCCAACACAATGGCCCATAAAATAACATTACATTAGATAAAATGATAAAATCTGGCCAACACAATGGCTCATAAGATAACATTACATTAGATAAAATGATAAAATCTGGCCAACACAATGGCTCATAAGATAACATTACATTAGATAAAATGATACAATCTGGACCACACAATGGCTCATAAAATAACATTACATTAAATCAAAGTTGACCCACGAAAAGGTTCATACAATAACATTACATTAGATCTTCTTCCTCTTTCCTTCCTCATCTGCCTTTCAGCGTCGAGGGGAGATATAATTTGCGGTCTTTTGCTCTTCTGTTCGCCTCTGCTGCTGTTATGTTTCCTAGTGCTTCTAATATTCCATCGACCCATCTTTTTTGTGGTCGACCCTTGGGTCTGGTGTTCTCACAACGTTTGTTGAAAGCTCGTTGTGTTGTGTTTTGTTCTTTCTGCTTTGTCACGTGGCCAAACCATTTTATCTGTTGTTTCCTTATATATTCTATGGCGGGGCTATTCCTAGCTTTTTTCTCAGTTCTTCATTTCTGATCTTATCTCTCAGACTGTTTCCTGTCATTCGTCTAACACATTTCATCTCTGTAGAGGTTATTTTTCTTATTGTTCTTGCATCTAGGGTCCAGGTCTGGCATTGGTAGCACAACGTTGGGATGAAGATTGTATTGTATAGTGCTCATTTTGCCTCCAGAGTTATTTCCTTGTTGGACAATAGTGGTGATAACTGTCCGATGATTTGACAAGCTTTGTTGCATCTTGATTCTATCTCTGCTGTTTGAGAATTATCGTTTGTCATTAGACTTCCTAGGTATTTGAATTCCTCTACTTGTTTTAGTTGTCTGCCTTCTATATTTATATTGATGTTCTGTTTACATTAGATAAAATGATAAAATCTGGCCCACACAATGGCTCATAAAATAACATTACATTAAATCAAAATTGACCCATGAAATGGCTCATAAAATAATATTACCTTGACTTTAACACAGGAGACCGGATTTGTGTTTTTACCAGCAGGAGTATTGACATTAGTTGGAACAGCTTCGACCACTGAACTGTCAAGAGATCGCCCTAACAGAACAGCAGCAAATGAAATTGTGTTACTTATAATGTCCATGATATCACATATATTAGGAACAACAACATCATTTGTTAAGGATATATGTCAACTTACATATATGTCAACTGTATAACATGGACACTCTGAAATAAGTTAGGTTCCCTCCATGTCTTGTTAGGTGTATGTGGACAACAATGTTAGTAACAATGATCACAGAACATTTTTGGGTGATGTGATCGATATCATGCCAGGCTGTCTTCACTCCCTAGGAAATCTCTGGTACCCATTTTTGGATGATGCGATCAATATCATGCCAGGCTGTCTTTACTACCTAGGAAATCTCTGGTACCCATTTTTAGAAGGTGGGTTAACAACCCTTGAGACTGTGAATAATGTAACTCAACATATCAACATCTGAGTAGTTAACATTCATTGCTTGAATGATGTCACTCTGTAGTAGGCAAAACGCAGCGATGGTTTTAATGAAGTGGAGGCAACAGCATTCGTCGTTAAACAGACTAGCAAGTTTATTTACATTATTCTGTTGACAATGTTTGTACCAAATATAGTTACAATTCACTCCACTTATAAAAGCCATCCAGTGGTTACATGAACTATGGCAGTGATTGACCAGAGAGAGAGAGAGATTTCTCTCGCCCTAACTATTTATACTTCCCTCCTGAGGAGAAGTATTGAGTCCTCCGTAACCAATCGTTTACGATCTTCCAATCTCCTTTATCTTAAAACATGCATACTAAATACGCCACTCCTAGAACCTTCCAGATCCCTTCTGTATGAACCCTTTGACCTTGACCCTATCTATGGTCTATTTCTAACATAACTACTCTCACCCGGTGTGCCTTCATGCTTCCATGACTCTACACTGCATACACGCCCTCTTGGCTGTATACAATTACACCTATCTATGGTCTATTTCTATCATAGCTACTCTCACCCCCAAATACACTCAACACATGCCCTCTTGGCTGTATACTATTACAACTCGACATAACATCAATATCTGAGTAGTCAACATTCATTGTTTGAATGATGTAACTCGACATAACATCAATATCTGAGTAGTCAACATTCATTGTTTGAATGATGTAACTCAACATAACATCAACATCTGAGTAAACATCCGTTCGTTCGTTCGTTTTCGTCAGCTTTGACCTCTGACGAAGTCCCACCCACTCAATTTTGTGGGACTGAATTTTGCGTGTAAAGTCTGTTTTATCCCATTACAGGATGCCCCTCGCCATGCAGGCAGATTTACTCCGACTTCAGAGGTACTAATTTTTAGGGAATTAGTAAAACCCAGGTGTCCTCGCCAGGGTACGAACCCGGCTGTTGCCGTGGTAAGCCACCGCCTATCGATTGCGCTAACCGGACACCCTGAGTAAACATTCATTGTTTGAATGATGTAGCTCAACACATCAATATCTGAGTAATCAAAATACATTGTCTGAATGATGTAATCCAACATAACCAACATCAACAACTGAGTATTCCAAATTTAATTTTTGAATGACATAATCAACTGTGTATACCAGAAAGTTTGACATCCCGCCTTGATGACGTGTTGACCTATTCTTTATAATCGCCCGTGACAGATCTTGATGCTCGATTGCCTGGACACTGCACTGCCCTGTATCACCTTTGCTTGTTGACACCTTCATGGACTGACACACTTCGGTCAGTGTTAGGCTTGACTCCTGCAGGACCCTTCTAGTGGCCCGACACACTTGTACTGCACTGCCCTGTATCACCTTTGCTAGTTGACACCTTCATGGACTGACATACTTCAGTCAGCGTTAGGCTTGACTCCTGCAGGACCCTTCTAGTAGCCCGACACACTTGTCCGTCGTGATCGTATAACCTTGTACTTCGCGCTACTTTGTTGTTAAGACCGTCACTGCCTTGCCGGGTCCGTGCTTGGTCCCCCCCCCCCCCAGCTTTCGTTCTTCGCTAGACCCAGAAATAGACTGCATTGAGTAAGTAGCCAATGGAACACCATTTAAAAAGTACACAATCAAGGTTTATTTATGGAATATCACCCTCGCACAACATTGTACACTTCCAACCACAGTAGGTTTGTCAGCAGCACTTCTCACATTACTTGTTAACAATGAGGCATATCACATACACTCGCCTTGTTTTCCCGCACTAATGTCAATGTGACCCCTTCACGTGGTCGAGCTAGTTCCACCCACACCCTACGCCAACGTGTCTTGGCTTTTAACCTTGAGCTGCATTGGTGCCACTGCCCTTCCATAAATTATACACCTCCAGCACCGGTTTGTAGTTACATCAACTCACTGGACGGCTTCATCATGATAGGGCACAGAGTTGCGGTACTTCCTTCGGGCCACCATGCAATTTGGTGACATCCTGTTGGAGCCGACTCCACTCGGTCGGACTATCTTGAAAAACACTACATGGGATCTTCCCACTAGCTATCGGCAACTGGTCTTGGCTGATGAATTTTACAATGTCATCTGTTCGTGCCTACAATAGCACACACGTTATTGAGCATTAACTTGGCGAGAGCTGTCTCGCTTACTATCACCTAAATTGTTCGTTGCTTATGAGTTTCACATCATCATCATCAAGTACCGGGCCTGCTGGCGTAGGTGATCATGTCTCTCCACAACTTTTGATCTCTGCAGCTATTTATCATTTCTGTTGTTTACCTTCTGCCAAGCCATTCTCTTAAGCTGTCATTATTTTTTCTCTTTGCTTCCCTCTATCTCTTTGTCCCTTAATTTTTCCAGTTGTTACAATATATTCCAGTTGTTCTCTTCTCATTACATGGCCAAAAAATGATGATTGTTTCTTCCTAATATTGGAAATTAACTCTGTTTTTGCTTTGACCTCTCTCAGAACATTTTCATTACTCTTCTTAGCTGTCCATGGCACTCTCAATATTCTTTTGTAAAACCACATTTCTACAGACTATGAGTTTCACAACTACCTTATAATTGCACACACATCACTGAGCATTAAATCAGCGAGAGCTGTCTCACTTACTATCACCTAAATTGTTCGTTGCTTCTGAGTTTCACAACTCCCTTATAATAGCACACTCATTGTTGAGCATTAAATTGGCGAGAGCTGTCTCGCTCACTGTCACATAAATTGTTTGTTGCTTATGAGTTTCACAACTAACTCTATGTGCCTCTATACTGGTAACACAAGTTTACTTAACATTGACCCATGTGCCAGGTCCGTTCCGCTCAACTGCCAAGCACAAACTGACTAACCCTACCACACTGTTTTGTGTTACTAACCTGGCTACAACTCACGGTATCGGTTGCAAAAAGCCACCATCCGCATTGAGTGCTCGTCTCATCTAGACTGACCTAACTTATAGTTTTTCCTAACTTCCTCCCTTCCAACCAATCCTATCCCTGTTTACAGTCTTTCTTTCCACATGAACCTCAATATTTCTATTTGAGTGAACTCTTCTCACTTTCCCTTCGACTTCTATCACACACTCCAATATTGTCATAAACTCTGTAATCACTGCTACATGTGTAACCCGCTTCACTAAACAAAACCTACCTGCCAAGGGAATGGGTTCAGGTTTGCCAGCTCCGGACTGTTTCTGCAAGAAGTCAATGCAGCTCTGAATTCTGGGGTTCTGTGAGACTTCCTCATCACAGATATAGCACCTGTAAAGTCGTCAGTGCTTGTTTAGCTCAAATACAGAAATGAATTCATAGAGTAGAAAGTATTTTCACAAGTAATCATGCGCACACACAAGATGTAACAAATGCCCATACTTCTAGCACAGACCTGTAACTGAGTAATAAGTCAGCAACTATAGTCCATTAATAAATCTGTGATCACCTTCAATTTTTTCAGAAACTATTTGAAAAATGACAGTGAATTTTTTTATACAGTCTTCGATTTTCACTGATCTTAACATTTTATAACATTTAAGTCCAAACACAACCTGGATTCTGCACAAACAGTTTTCAGTTAAAATAGTTTTTTTTTTATAATTTTAAAAAAATTATGAAAAGGGTGCTCTAAACATTCGATTTTAAAACAGTAAATATGTTAATTTGAATCATATAAAAACACCTAGGCAAAACATGTCATTGATAGCATGGTAATCGTTGATGAAGCAGTACAGACTGGTTCACAAACAAATACAGTTTCCTTCTACGCATTTCATCTATACAATGAAGGTAAACTAAAAAAAACTATCTTTACGACACATAGTACCATTGCTGGTGTATGCTGGGGGGGCAACTATAGAACCAGAGAGATAAAGGCCGCTTGGTCAAGCAGTCGACACGACGTGTGCGATTCAGGATTTTTATTTCACCCCCGATAGAAAAAATTCTTTGTCTACCGCGGGCTTCGAACACCGAACGTCAGCTTTTCAGCCAGCGGAACAGTGGTTTTAGCAACACGGCCATGTTCATTAATTGAACAGAAGAGTTGAATGATCGGTAAAATGTAGAATTGTCTATCCCAGCATATTTTATATACCTTAAATAAGAAAATTGGCAGATTCAGCCATGAGAAGCTGTTATGCAAAGCAGCATCTAGTATAAGACACAAATATTGTAAGCAAACTACTGACTTATCAACACTCACCAGGAGGTCCATGTTGTTAAGTTAACAACAATACTGTGAATTGAAGAATGTGGTGTCTTGTAGTGCTTCAGAGCATGCTTGTTGTGGGAGTTGCGATCACAGCCCTGCAACGATACACACAAGTCAATTTGACAATCTGGTTGTAGCCTTCACATAGTTACTTGTATGTTAGTAACTGTGTACAACACCTGTGTTCAGTTACTTGTATGCTAGTAACTGTGTACAACACCTGTGTTCAGTTACTTGTATGCTAGTAACTGTGTACAACACCTGTGTTCAGTTACTTGTATGCTAGTAACTGTGTACAACACCTGTGTTCAGTTACTTGTATGTTAGTAACTGTGTACAACACCTGTGTTTAGTTTCTTGTATGTTAGTAACTGTGTACAACACCTGTGTTCAGTTACTTGTATGCTAGTAACTGTGTACAACACCTGTGTTCAGTTACTTGTATGTTAGTAACTGTGTACAACACCTGTGTTCAGTTACTTGTATGCTAGTAACTGTGTACAACACCTGTGTTCAGTTACTTGTATGCTAGTAACTGTGTACAACACCTGTGTTCAGTTACTTGTATGTTAGTAACTGTGTACAACACCTGTGTTTAGTTTCTTGTATGTTAGTAACTGTGTACAACACCTGTGTTTAGTTTCTTGTATGTTAGTAACTGTGTACAACACCTGTGTTTAGTTTCTTGTATGTTAGTAACTGTGTACAACACCTGTGTTCAGTTACTTGTATGTTAGTAACTGTGTACAACACCTGTGTTCAGTTACTTGTATGTTAGTAACTGTGTACAACACCTGTGTTCAGTTACTTGTATGTTAGTAACTGTGTACAACACCTGTGTTCAGTTACTTGTATGTTAGTAACTGTGTACAACACCTGTGTTCAGTTACTTGTATGTTAGTAACTGTGTACAACACCTGTGTTCAGTTACTTGTATGTTAGTAACTGTGTACAACACCTGTGTTCAGTTACTTGTATGTTAGTAACTGTGTACAACACCTGTGTTCAGTTACTTGTATGTTAGTAACTGTGTACAACACCTGTGTTCAGTTACTTGTATGTTAGTAACTGTGTACAACACCTCTGTTCAGTTACTTGTATGTTAGTAACTGTGTACAACACCTGTGTTCAGTTACTTGTATGTTAGTAACTGTGTACAACACCTGTGTTCAGTTACTTGTATGTTAGTAACTGTGTACAACACCTGTGTTCAGTTACTTGTATGTTAGTAACTGTGTACAACACCTGTGTTTAGTTACTTGTATGTTAGTAACTGTGTACAACACCTGTGTTCAGTTACTTGTATGTTAGTAACTGTGTACAACACCTGTGTTCAGTTACTTGTATGTTAGTAACTGTGTACAACACCTGTGTTCAGTTACTTGTATGTTAGTAACTGTGTACAACACCTGTGTTTAGTTACTTGTATGTTAGTAACTGTGTACAACACCTGTGTTCAGTTACTTGTATGTTAGTAACTGTGTACAACACCTGTGTTCAGTTACTTGTATGTTAGTAACTGTGTACAACACCTGTGTTCAGTTACTTGTATGCTAGTAACTGTGTACAACACCTGTGTTCAGTTACTTGTATGTTAGTAACTGTGTACAACACCTGTGTTCAGTTACTTGTATGCTAGTAACTGTGTACAACACCTGTGTTCAGTTTCTTGTATGCTAGTAACTGTGTACAACACCTGTGTTCAGTTACTTGTATGTTAGTAACTGTGTACAACACCTGTGTTCAGTTACTTGTATGTTAGTAGCTGTGTACAACACCTGTGTTCAGTTACTTGTATGTTAGTAACTGTGTACAACACCTGTGTTCAGTTACTTGTATGTTAGTAACTGTGTACAACACCTGTGTTTAGTTACTTGTATGTTAGTAACTGTGTACAACACCTGTGTTCAGTTACTTGTATGTTAGTAACTGTGTACAACACCTGTGTTCAGTTACTTGTATGTTAGTAACTGTGTACAACACCTGTGTTCAGTTACTTGTATGCTAGTAACTGTGTACAACACCTGTGTTTAGTTACTTGTATGTTAGTAACTGTGTACAACACCTGTGTTCAGTTTCTTGTATGCTAGTAACTGTGTACAACACCTGTGTTCAGTTACTTGTATGTTAGTAACTGTGTACAACACCTGTGTTCAGTTACTTGTATGTTAGTAACTGTGTACAACACCTGTGTTCAGTTACTTGTATGTTAGTAACTGTGTACAACACCTGTGTTCAGTTACTTGTATGTTAGTAACTGTGTACAACACCTGTGTTCAGTTACTTGTATGTTAGTAACTGTGTACAACACCTGTGTTCAGTTACTTGTATGTTAGTAACTGTGTACAACACCTGTGTTCAGTTACTTGTATGTTAGTAACTGTGTACAACACCTGTGTTCAGTTACTTGTATGTTAGTAACTGTGTACAACACCTGTGTTCAGTTACTTGTATGTTAGTAACTGTGTACAACACCTGTGTTCAGTTACTTGTATGTTAGTAACTGTGTACAACACCTGTGTTCAGTTACTTGTATGTTAGTAACTGTGTACAACACCTGTGTTCAGTTACTTGTATGTTAGTAACTGTGTACAACACCTGTGTTCAGTTACTTGTATGTTAGTAACTGTGTACAACACCTGTGTTTAGTTTCTTGTATGTTAGTAACTGTGTACAACACCTGTGTTCAGTTACTTGTATGTTAGTAACTGTGTACAACACCTGTGTTCAGTTACTTGTATGTTAGTAACTGTGTACAACACCTGTGTTCAGTTACTTGTATGTTAGTAACTGTGTACAACACCTGTGTTCAGTTACTTGTATGTTAGTAACTGTGTACAACACCTGTGTTCAGTTACTTGTATGCTAGTAACTGTGTACAACACCTGTGTTCAGTTACTTGTATGTTAGTAACTGTGTACAACACCTGTGTTCAGTTACTTGTATGTTAGTAACTGTGTACAACACCTGTGTTCAGTTACTTGTATGTTAGTAACTGTGTACAACACCTGTGTTTAGTTTCTTGTATGTTAGTAACTGTGTACAACACCTGTGTTCAGTTACTTGTATGTTAGTAACTGTGTACAACACCTGTGTTTAGTTTCTTGTATGTTAGTAACTGTGTACAACACCTGTGTTCAGTTACTTGTATGTTAGTAACTGTGTACAACACCTGTGTTCAGTTACTTGTATGCTAGTAACTGTGTACAACACCTGTGTTCAGTTACTTGTATGTTAGTAACTGTGTACAACACCTGTGTTCAGTTACTTGTATGCTAGTAACTGTGTACAACACCTGTGTTCAGTTACTTGTATGTTAGTAACTGTGTACAACACCTGTGTTCAGTTACTTGTATGTTAGTAACTGTGTACAACACCTGTGTTCAGTTACTTGTATGCTAGTAACTGTGTACAACACCTGTGTTTAGTTTCTTGTATGCTAGTAACTGTGTACAACACCTGTGTTCAGTTACTTGTATGTTAGTAACTGTGTACAACACCTGTGTTCAGTTACTTGTATGTTAGTAACTGTGTACAACACCTGTGTTCAGTTACTTGTATGTTAGTAACTGTGTACAACACCTGTGTTCAGTTACTTGTATGCTAGTAACTGTGTACAACACCTGTGTTCAGTTACTTGTATGTTAGTAACTGTGTACAACACCTGTGTTCAGTTACTTGTATGCTAGTAACTGTGTACAACACCTGTGTTCAGTTACTTGTATGTTAGTAACTGTGTACAACACCTGTGTTCAGTTACTTGTATGTTAGTAACTGTGTACAACACCTGTGTTCAGTTACTTGTATGTTAGTAACTGTGTACAACACCTGTGTTCAGTTACTTGTATGTTAGTAACTGTGTACAACACCTGTGTTCAGTTACTTGTATGTTAGTAACTGTGTACAACACCTGTGTTCAGTTACTTGTATGTTAGTAACTGTGTACAACACCTGTGTTCAGTTACTTGTATGCTAGTAACTGTGTACAACACCTGTGTTCAGTTACTTGTATGTTAGTAACTGTGTACAACACCTGTGTTCAGTTACTTGTATGCTAGTAACTGTGTACAACACCTGTGTTCAGTTACTTGTATGTTAGTAACTGTGTACAACACCTGTGTTCAGTTACTTGTATGTTAGTAACTGTGTACAACACCTGTGTTCAGTTACTTGTATGCTAGTAACTGTGTACAACACCTGTGTTCAGTTACTTGTATGCTAGTAACTGTGTACAACACCTGTGTTCAGTTACTTGTATGCTAGTAACTGTGTACAACACCTGTGTTCAGTTACTTGTATGTTAGTAACTGTGTACAACACCTGTGTTCAGTTACTTGTATGCTAGTAACTGTGTACAACACCTGTGTTCAGTTACTTGTATGTTAGTAACTGTGTACAACACCTGTGTTCAGTTACTTGTATGCTAGTAACTGTGTACAACACCTGTGTTCAGTTACTTGTATGCTAGTAACTGTGTACAACACCTGTGTTCAGTTACTTGTATGTTAGTAACTGTGTACAACACCTGTGTTCAGTTACTTGTATGCTAGTAACTGTGTACAACACCTGTGTTCAGTTACTTGTATGCTAGTAACTGTGTACAACACCTGTGTTCAGTTACTTGTATGTTAGTAACTGTGTACAACACCTGTGTTCAGTTACTTGTATGTTAGTAACTGTGTACAACACCTGTGTTCAGTTTCTTGTATGTTAGTAACTGTGTACAACACCTGTGTTCAGTTACTTGTATGTTAGTAACTGTGTACAACACCTGTGTTCAGTTACTTGTATGTTAGTAACTGTGTACAACACCTGTGTTCAGTTACTTGTATGTTAGTAACTGTGTACAACACCTGTGTTCAGTTACTTGTATGTTAGTAACTGTGTACAACACCTGTGTTCAGTTACTTGTATGTTAGTAACTGTGTACAACACCTGTGTTCAGTTACTTGTATGCTAGTAACTGTGTACAACACCTGTGTTCAGTTACTTGTATGTTAGTAACTGTGTACAACACCTGTGTTCAGTTACTTGTATGTTAGTAACTGTGTACAACACCTGTGTTCAGTTACTTGTATGTTAGTAACTGTGTACAACACCTGTGTTCAGTTACTTGTATGTTAGTAACTGTGTACAACACCTGTGTTCAGTTACTTGTATGTTAGTAACTGTGTACAACACCTGTGTTCAGTTACTTGTATGCTAGTAACTGTGTACAACACCTGTGTTCAGTTACTTGTATGTTAGTAACTGTGTACAACACCTGTGTTCAGTTACTTGTATGCTAGTAACTGTGTACAACACCTGTGTTCAGTTTCTTGTATGCTAGTAACTGTGTACAACACCTGTGTTCAGTTACTTGTATGCTAGTAACTGTGTACAACACCTGTGTTCAGTTACTTGTATGCTAGTAACTGTGTACAACACCTGTGTTTAGTTTCTTGTATGTTAGTAACTGTGTACAACACCTGTGTTTAGTTACTTGTATGCTAGTAACTGTGTACAACACCTGTGTTTAGTTTCTTGTATGCTAGTAACTGTGTACAACACCTGTGTTTAGTTACTTGTATGCTAGTAACTGTGTACAACACCTGTGTTCAGTTACTTGTATGCTAGTAACTGTGTACAACACCTGTGTTCAGTTACTTGTATGCTAGTAACTGTGTACAACACCTGTGTTCAGTTACTTGTATGTTAGTAACTGTGTACAACACCTGTGTTCAGTTACTTGTATGCTAGTAACTGTGTACAACACCTGTGTTCAGTTACTTGTATGTTAGTAACTGTGTACAACACCTGTGTTCAGTTACTTGTATGCTAGTAACTGTGTACAACACCTGTGTTCAGTTACTTGTATGCTAGTAACTGTGTACAACACCTGTGTTCAGTTACTTGTATGTTAGTAACTGTGTACAACACCTGTGTTTAGTTTCTTGTATGTTAGTAACTGTGTACAACACCTGTGTTTAGTTACTTGTATGCTAGTAACTGTGTACAACACCTGTGTTCAGTTACTTGTATGCTAGTAACTGTGTACAACACCTGTGTTCAGTTACTTGTATGCTAGTAACTGTGTACAACACCTGTGTTCAGTTACTTGTATGCTAGTAACTGTGTACAACACCTGTGTTCAGTTACTTGTATGTTAGTAACTGTGTACAACACCTGTGTTCAGTTACTTGTATGTTAGTAACTGTGTACAACACCTGTGTTCAGTTACTTGTATATGCTAGTAACTGTGTACAACACCTGTGTTCAGTTACTTGTATGTTAGTAACTGTGTACAACACCTGTGTTCAGTTACTTGTATGTTAGTAACTGTGTACAACACCTGTGTTCAGTTACTTGTATGCTAGTAACTGTGTACAACACCTGTGTTCAGTTTCTTGTATGCTAGTAACTGTGTAC
This sequence comes from Megaustenia siamemsis, assembly GCA_032433765.1. Lineage (NCBI taxonomy): Eukaryota > Metazoa > Mollusca > Gastropoda > Stylommatophora > Ariophantidae > Megaustenia > Megaustenia siamemsis. Next base: position 2,536,608 of record JAVIAB010000107.1, on the reverse strand, counting down.
AACACCTGTGTTCAGTTACTTGTATGTTAGTAACTGTGTACAACACCTGTGTTCAGTTACTTGTATGCTAGTAACTGTGTACAACACCTGTGTTCAGTTACTTGTATGTTAGTAACTGTGTACAACACCTGTGTTCAGTTACTTGTATGTTAGTAACTGTGTACAACACCTGTGTTCAGTTACAACACCTTGTATGTTAGTAACTGTGTACAACACCTGTGTTCAGTTACTTGTATGTTAGTAACTGTGTACAACACCTGTGTTCAGTTACTTGTATGCTAGTAACTGTGTACAACACCTGTGTTCAGTTACTTGTATGTTAGTAACTGTGTACAACACCTGTGTTCAGTTACTTGTATGCTAGTAACTGTGTACAACACCTGTGTTCAGTTACTTGTATGCTAGTAACTGTGTACAACACCTGTGTTCAGTTACTTGTATGCTAGTAACTGTGTACAACACCTGTGTTCAGTTACTTGTATGTTAGTAACTGTGTACAACACCTGTGTTCAGTTACTTGTATGTTAGTAACTGTGTACAACACCTGTGTTCAGTTACTTGTATGCTAGTAACTGTGTACAACACCTGTGTTCAGTTACTTGTATGTTAGTAACTGTGTACAACACCTGTGTTCAGTTACTTGTATGTTAGTAACTGTGTACAACACCTGTGTTCAGTTACTTGTATGTTAGTAACTGTGTACAACACCTGTGTTCAGTTACTTGTATGTTAGTAACTGTGTACAACACCTGTGTTCAGTTACTTGTATGTTAGTAACTGTGTACAACACCTGTGTTCAGTTACTTGTATGTTAGTAACTGTGTACAACACCTGTGTTCAGTTACTTGTATGTTAGTAACTGTGTACAACACCTGTGTTCAGTTACTTGTATGTTAGTAACTGTGTACAACACCTGTGTTCAGTTACTTGTATGTTAGTAACTGTGTACAACACCTGTGTTCAGTTACTTGTATGTTAGTAACTGTGTACAACACCTGTGTTCAGTTACTTGTATGTTAGTAACTGTGTACAACACCTGTGTTCAGTTACTTGTATGCTAGTAACTGTGTACAACACCTGTGTTCAGTTTCTTGTATGTTAGTAACTGTGTACAACACCTAAGTTCAGTTACTTGTATGTTAGTAACTGTGTACAACACCTGTGTTCAGTTTCTTGTATGCTAGTAACTGTGTACAACACCTGTGTTCAGTTTCTTGTATGCTAGTAACTGTGTACAACACCTGTGTTCAGTTACTTGTATGTTAGTAACTGTGTACAACACCTGTGTTCAGTTACTTGTATGTTAGTAACTGTGTACAACACCTGTGTTCAGTTACTTGTATGCTAGTAACTGTGTACAACACCTGTGTTCAGTTTCTTGTATGTTAGTAACTGTGTACAACACCTGTGTTCAGTTCTTGTATGTTAGTAACTGTGTACAACACCTGTGTTCAGTTTCTTGTATGTTAGTAACTGTGTACAACACCTGTGTTCAGTTACTTGTATGCTAGTAACTGTGTACAACACCTGTGTTCAGTTACTTGTATGTTAGTAACTGTGTACAACACCTAAGTTCAGTTACTTGTATGTTAGTAACTGTGTACAACACCTGTGTTCAGTTTCTTGTATGCTAGTAACTGTGTACAACACCTGTGTTCAGTTTCTTGTATGCTAGTAACTGTGTACAACACCTGTGTTCAGTTTCTTGTATGTTAGTAACTGTGTACAACACCTGTGTTCAGTTACTTGTATGTTAGTAACTGTGTACAACACCTGTGTTCAGTTTCTTGTATGTTAGTAACTGTGTACAACACCTGTGTTCAGTTACTTGTATGTTAGTAACTGTGTACAACACCTGTGTTCAGTTACTTGTATGTTAGTAACTGTGTACAACACCTGTGTTCAGTTACTTGTATGTTAGTAACTGTGTACAACACCTGTGTTCAGTTACTTGTATGTTAGTAACTGTGTACAACACCTGTGTTCAGTTACTTGTATGTTAGTAACTGTGTACAACACCTGTGTTCAGTTACTTGTATGTTAGTAACTGTGTACAACACCTGTGTTCAGTTTCTTGTATGCTAGTAACTGTGTACAACACCTGTGTTCAGTTACTTGTATGTTAGTAACTGTGTACAACACCTGTGTTCAGTTACTTGTATGCTAGTAACTGTGTACAACACCTGTGTTCAGTTTCTTGTATGCTAGTAACTGTGTACAACACCTGTGTTCAGTTACTTGTATGTTAGTAACTGTGTACAACACCTGTGTTCAGTTACTTGTATGTTAGTAACTGTGTACAACACCTGTGTTCAGTTACTTGTATGCTAGTAACTGTGTACAACACCTGTGTTCAGTTACTTGTATGTTAGTAACTGTGTACAACACCTGTGTTCAGTTACTTGTATGTTAGTAACTGTGTACAACACCTGTGTTCAGTTACTTGTATGTTAGTAACTGTGTACAACACCTGTGTTCAGTTACTTGTATGCTAGTAACTGTGTACAACACCTGTGTTCAGTTACTTGTATGTTAGTAACTGTGTACAACACCTGTGTTCAGTTACTTGTATGCTAGTAACTGTGTACAACACCTGTGTTCAGTTACTTGTATGTTAGTAACTGTGTACAACACCTGTGTTCAGTTACTTGTATGTTAGTAACTGTGTACAACACCTGTGTTCAGTTACTTGTATGTTAGTAACTGTGTACAACACCTGTGTTCAGTTCTTGTATGTTAGTAACTGTGTACAACACCTGTGTTCAGTTACTTGTATGTTAGTAACTGTGTACAACACCTGTGTTCAGTTACTTGTATGTTAGTAACTGTGTACAACACCTGTGTTCAGTTTCTTGTATGCTAGTAACTGTGTACAACACCTGTGTTCAGTTACTTGTATGTTAGTAACTGTGTACAACACCTGTGTTCAGTTACTTGTATGTTAGTAACTGTGTACAACACCTGTGTTCAGTTACTTGTATGTTAGTAACTGTGTACAACACCTGTGTTCAGTTACTTGTATGTTAGTAACTGTGTACAACACCTGTGTTCAGTTACTTGTATGTTAGTAACTGTGTACAACACCTGTGTTCAGTTACTTGTATGTTAGTAACTGTGTACAACACCTGTGTTCAGTTACTTGTATGTTAGTAACTGTGTACAACACCTGTGTTCAGTTACTTGTATGTTAGAACTGTGTACAACACCTGTGTTCAGTTACTTGTATGTTAGTAACTGTGTACAACACCTGTGTTCAGTTACTTGTATGCTAGTAACTGTGTACAACACCTGTGTTCAGTTTCTTGTATGCTAGTAACTGTGTACAACACCTGTGTTCAGTTACTTGTATGCTAGTAACTGTGTACAACACCTGTGTTCAGTTACTTGTATGCTAGTAACTGTGTACAACACCTGTGTTCAGTTACTTGTATGTTAGTAACTGTGTACAACACCTGTGTTCAGTTTCTTGTATGCTAGTAACTGTGTACAACACCTGTGTTCAGTTTCTTGTATGTTAGTAACTGTGTACAACACCTGTGTTCAGTTTCTTGTATGTTAGTAACTGTGTACAACACCTGTGTTCAGTTTCTTGTATGTTAGTAACTGTGTACAACACCTGTGTTCAGTTACTTGTATGTTAGTAACTGTGTACAACACCTGTGTTCAGTTACTTGTATGTTAGTAACTGTGTACAACACCTGTGTTCAGTTACTTGTATGCTAGTAACTGTGTACAACACCTGTGTTCAGTTTCTTGTATGTTAGTAACTGTGTACAACACCTGTGTTCAGTTTCTTGTATGTTAGTAACTGTGTACAACACCTGTGTTTCAGTTTCTTGTATGTTAGTAACTGTGTACAACACCTAAGTTCAGTTTCTTGCATGTTAGTGAGATAACTGTGTAACACCTGTGTTCAGTTTCTTGTATGTCAGTGAGAAAACTGTACAACACCTGTGTTCAGTTACTTGTATGCTAGTAACTGTGTACAACACCTGTGTTCAGTTACTTGTATGCTAGTAACTGTGTACAACACCTGTGTTCAGTTACTTGTATGCTAGTAACTGTGTACAACACCTGTGTTCAGTTACTTGTATGCTAGTAACTGTGTACAACACCTGTGTTCAGTTACTTGTATGCTAGTAACTGTGTACAACACCTGTGTTCAGTTACTTGTATGCTAGTAACTGTGTACAACACCTGTGTTCAGTTACTTGTATGTTAGTAACTGTGTACAACACCTGTGTTCAGTTACTTGTATGTTAGTAACTGTGTACAACACCTGTGTTCAGTTTCTTGTATGTTAGTAACTGTGTACAACACCTGTGTTCAGTTACTTGTATGTTAGTAACTGTGTACAACACCTGTGTTCAGTTACTTGTATGTTAGTAACTGTGTACAACACCTGTGTTCAGTTACTTGTATGTTAGTAACTGTGTACAACACCTGTGTTCAGTTACTTGTATGCTAGTAACTGTGTACAACACCTGTGTTCAGTTACTTGTATGTTAGTAACTGTGTACAACACCTGTGTTCAGTTACTTGTATGTTAGTAACTGTGTACAACACCTGTGTTCAGTTACTTGTATGTAGTAACTGTGTACAACACCTGTGTTCAGTTACTTGTATGTTAGTAACTGTGTACAACACCTGTGTTCAGTTACTTGTATGCTAGTAACTGTGTACAACACCTGTGTTCAGTTACTTGTATGTTAGTAACTGTGTACAACACCTGTGTTCAGTTTCTTGTATGCTAGTAACTGTGTACAACACCTGTGTTCAGTTACTTGTATGCTAGTAACTGTGTACAACACCTGTGTTCAGTTACTTGTATGCTAGTAACTGTGTACAACACCTGTGTTAGTTTCTTGTATGTTAGTAACTGTGTACAACACCTGTGTTTAGTTACTTGTACGCTAGTAACTGTGTACAACACCTGTGTTTAGTTTCTTGTATGCTAGTAACTGTGTACAACACCTGTGTTCAGTTACTTGTATGCTAGTAACTGTGTACAACACCTGTGTTCAGTTACTTGTATGCTAGTAACTGTGTACAACACCTGTGTTCAGTTACTTGTATGCTAGTAACTGTGTACAACACCTGTGTTCAGTTACTTGTATGTTAGTAACTGTGTACAACACCTGTGTTCAGTTACTTGTATGCTAGTAACTGTGTACAACACCTGTGTTCAGTTACTTGTATGTTAGTAACTGTGTACAACACCTGTGTTCAGTTACTTGTATGCTAGTAACTGTGTACAACACCTGTGTTCAGTTACTTGTATGCTAGTAACTGTGTACAACACCTGTGTTCAGTTACTTGTATGTTAGTAACTGTGTACAACACCTGTGTTTAGTTTCTTGTATGTTAGTAACTGTGTACAACACCTGTGTTTAGTTACTTGTATGCTAGTAACTGTGTACAACACCTGTGTTCAGTTACTTGTATGCTAGTAACTGTGTACAACACCTGTGTTCAGTTACTTGTATGCTAGTAACTGTGTACAACACCTGTGTTCAGTTACTTGTATGTTAGTAACTGTGTACAACACCTGTGTTCAGTTTCTTGTATGCTAGTAACTGTGTACAACACCTGTGTTCAGTTACTTGTATGTTAGTAACTGTGTACAACACCTGTGTTCAGTTACTTGTATGCTAGTAACTGTGTACAACACCTGTGTTCAGTTACTTGTATGCTAGTAACTGTGTACAACACCTGTGTTCAGTTACTTGTATGTTAGTAACTGTGTACAACACCTGTGTTCAGTTACTTGTATGCTAGTAACTGTGTACAACACCTGTGTTCAGTTTCTTGTATGCTAGTAACTGTGTACAACACCTGTGTTCAGTTACTTGTATGTTAGTAACTGTGTACAACACCTGTGTTCAGTTACTTGTATGCTAGTAACTGTGTACAACACCTGTGTTCAGTTACTTGTATGTTAGTAACTGTGTACAACACCTGTGTTCAGTTACTTGTATGCTAGTAACTGTGTACAACACCTGTGTTCAGTTACTTGTATGTTAGTAACTGTGTACAACACCTGTGTTCAGTTACTTGTATGCTAGTAACTGTGTACAACACCTGTGTTCAGTTACTTGTATGTTAGTAACTGTGTACAACACCTGTGTTCAGTTACTTGTATGTTAGTAACTGTGTACAACACCTGTGTTCAGTTACTTGTATGTTAGTAACTGTGTACAACACCTGTGTTCAGTTACTTGTATGTTAGTAACTGTGTACAACACCTGTGTTCAGTTACTTGTATGCTAGTAACTGTGTACAACACCTGTGTTCAGTTACTTGTATGTTAGTAACTGTGTACAACACCTGTGTTCAGTTACTTGTATGTTAGTAACTGTGTACAACACCTGTGTTCAGTTACTTGTATGTTAGTAACTGTGTACAACACCTGTGTTCAGTTACTTGTATGTTAGTAACTGTGTACAACACCTGTGTTCAGTTACTTGTATGTTAGTAACTGTGTACAACACCTGTGTTCAGTTACTTGTATGTTAGTAACTGTGTACAACACCTGTGTTCAGTTACTTGTATGTTAGTAACTGTGTACAACACCTGTGTTCAGTTACTTGTATGTTAGTAACTGTGTACAACACCTGTGTTCAGTTACTTGTATGTTAGTAACTGTGTACAACACCTGTGTTCAGTTACTTGTATGTTAGTAACTGTGTACAACACCTGTGTTCAGTTACTTGTATGTTAGTAACTGTGTACAACACCTGTGTTCAGTTACTTGTATGCTAGTAACTGTGTACAACACCTGTGTTCAGTTTCTTGTATGTTAGTAACTGTGTACAACACCTAAGTTCAGTTACTTGTATGTTAGTAACTGTGTACAACACCTGTGTTCAGTTTCTTGTATGCTAGTAACTGTGTACAACACCTGTGTTCAGTTTCTTGTATGCTAGTAACTGTGTACAACACCTGTGTTCAGTTACTTGTATGTTAGTAACTGTGTACAACACCTGTGTTCAGTTACTTGTATGTTAGTAACTGTGTACAACACCTGTGTTCAGTTTCTTGTATGCTAGTAACTGTGTACAACACCTGTGTTCAGTTTCTTGTATGTTAGTAACTGTGTACAACACCTGTGTTCAGTTTCTTGTATGTTAGTAACTGTGTACAACACCTGTGTTCAGTTTCTTGTATGTTAGTAACTGTGTACAACACCTGTGTTCAGTTACTTGTATGCTAGTAACTGTGTACAACACCTGTGTTCAGTTTCTTGTATGTTAGTAACTGTGTACAACACCTAAGTTCAGTTACTTGTATGTTAGTAACTGTGTACAACACCTGTGTTCAGTTTCTTGTATGCTAGTAACTGTGTACAACACCTGTGTTCAGTTTCTTGTATGCTAGTAACTGTGTACAACACCTGTGTTCAGTTTCTTGTATGTTAGTAACTGTGTACAACACCTGTGTTCAGTTACTTGTATGTTAGTAACTGTGTACAACACCTGTGTTCAGTTTCTTGTATGCTAGTAACTGTGTACAACACCTGTGTTCAGTTACTTGTATGTTAGTAACTGTGTACAACACCTGTGTTCAGTTACTTGTATGTTAGTAACTGTGTACAACACCTGTGTTCAGTTACTTGTATGTTAGTAACTGTGTACAACACCTGTGTTCAGTTACTTGTATGTTAGTAACTGTGTACAACACCTGTGTTCAGTTACTTGTATGTTAGTAACTGTGTACAACACCTGTGTTCAGTTACTTGTATGTTAGTAACTGTGTACAACACCTGTGTTCAGTTTCTTGTATGCTAGTAACTGTGTACAACACCTGTGTTCAGTTACTTGTATGTTAGTAACTGTGTACAACACCTGTGTTCAGTTACTTGTATGCTAGTAACTGTGTACAACACCTGTGTTCAGTTTCTTGTATGCTAGTAACTGTGTACAACACCTGTGTTCAGTTACTTGTATGTTAGTAACTGTGTACAACACCTGTGTTCAGTTACTTGTATGTTAGTAACTGTGTACAACACCTGTGTTCAGTTACTTGTATGCTAGTAACTGTGTACAACACCTGTGTTCAGTTACTTGTATGTTAGTAACTGTGTACAACACCTGTGTTCAGTTACTTGTATGCTAGTAACTGTGTACAACACCTGTGTTCAGTTACTTGTATGTTAGTAACTGTGTACAACACCTGTGTTCAGTTACTTGTATGCTAGTAACTGTGTACAACACCTGTGTTCAGTTACTTGTATGTTAGTAACTGTGTACAACACCTGTGTTCAGTTACTTGTATGTTAGTAACTGTGTACAACACCTGTGTTCAGTTACTTGTATGTTAGTAACTGTGTACAACACCTGTGTTCAGTTTCTTGTATGCTAGTAACTGTGTACAACACCTGTGTTCAGTTACTTGTATGTTAGTAACTGTGTACAACACCTGTGTTCAGTTACTTGTATGTTAGTAACTGTGTACAACACCTGTGTTCAGTTTCTTGTATGCTAGTAACTGTGTACAACACCTGTGTTCAGTTACTTGTATGTTAGTAACTGTGTACAACACCTGTGTTCAGTTACTTGTATGTTAGTAACTGTGTACAACACCTGTGTTCAGTTACTTGTATGTTAGTAACTGTGTACAACACCTGTGTTCAGTTACTTGTATGTTAGTAACTGTGTACAACACCTGTGTTCAGTTACTTGTATGTTAGTAACTGTGTACAACACCTGTGTTCAGTTACTTGTATGTTAGTAACTGTGTACAACACCTGTGTTCAGTTACTTGTATGTTAGTAACTGTGTACAACACCTGTGTTCAGTTACTTGTATGTTAGTAACTGTGTACAACACCTGTGTTCAGTTACTTGTATGTTAGTAACTGTGTACAACACCTGTGTTCAGTTACTTGTATGCTAGTAACTGTGTACAACACCTGTGTTCAGTTTCTTGTATGCTAGTAACTGTGTACAACACTTGTGTTCAGTTACTTGTATGCTAGTAACTGTGTACAACACCTGTGTTCAGTTACTTGTATGCTAGTAACTGTGTACAACACCTGTGTTCAGTTACTTGTATGTTAGTAACTGTGTACAACACCTGTGTTCAGTTTCTTGTATGCTAGTAACTGTGTACAACACCTGTGTTCAGTTTCTTGTATGTTAGTAACTGTGTACAACACCTGTGTTCAGTTTCTTGTATGTTAGTAACTGTGTACAACACCTGTGTTCAGTTTCTTGTATGTTAGTAACTGTGTACAACACCTGTGTTCAGTTTCTTGTATGTTAGTAACTGTGTACAACACCTGTGTTCAGTTTCTTGTATGTTAGTAACTGTGTACAACACCTGTGTTCAGTTACTTGTATGCTAGTAACTGTGTACAACACCTGTGTTCAGTTTCTTGTATGTTAGTAACTGTGTACAACACCTGTGTTTAGTTTCTTGTATGTTAGTAACTGTGTACAACACCTGTGTTCAGTTTCTTGTATGTTAGTAACTGTGTACAACACCTGTGTTTAGTTTCTTGTATGTTAGTAACTGTGTACAACACCTAAGTTCAGTTTCTTGCATGTTAGTGAGATAACTGTGTGTAACACCTGTGTTCAGTTTCTTGTATGTCAGTGAGAAAACTGTACAACACCTGTGTTCAGTTTCTTGTATGTCAGTGAGATAACTGTGTACAACACCTGTGTTCAGTTTCTTGTATGTCAGTGAGATAACTGTGTACAACACCTGTGTTCAGTTTCTCGTATGTCAGTGAGATAACTGTGTACAACACCTGTGTTCAGTTTCTTGCATGTTAGTGTATACCAGTGTTTTGGTACCCTGTATAGATTTCATGATAACATGCTTGAACAGTTCAACCCGCACGACCAGTGTTCTGGCGGATGATGATGCCGCCCTGTTGAGTGCTCTTGTCTGCTCCTGGTTTGGTCGGAGCAAGCGCCCACCACTGACGTTGTATTCAGCCTCTGCTTCATCGTCGAGGGTGGCCAGAACAAAGATCGGCTACCTGTCACCACCTCAGGAAATGCCAAGGCAAGAGACCTCTGCTCAGCACTCGTACTCCGCCATGGCCGTCTCGGTCTCTGACCGACTCTACATTGTGACTGTGTTCCTGACAATCCCCAGAGTTCGTTCGTCACTAGGACTCACCACACCAACTGTAGACAGCATGGAACAACACAAGAACTAATATAACAACAAGTTTAATGCCCCATTGACCATGTTCCCAGCTTGACAAGACTCACAGTCATAATTACATAGCAAGCATGCAATACATGATTTCCACAGTTCCCTCATCCCTACACCACAAGGCTCACAGTCATAATTACATAGCAACGCATGCAATACATGATTTCCACAGTTCCCTCATCCCTACACCACAAGACTCACAGTCATATTTACATAGCAATGCATGATTTCCACAGTTCCCTCATCCCTACACCACAAGGCTCACAGTCATATTTACATAGCAACGCATGCAATACATGATTTCCACAGTTCCCTCATCCCTGCACCACAAGACTCCAACCTAGTGTGCTCGAAGCCTAAAATTCTTGACCTGCCTCCCTAAAGAAGGTCGATTCCTACTACTGGTGGTTGTTCATAACAATGTCTCTAGTACGACTGGAATTCAGCCGCTGATATATGACCTGAACTTGTAAGAAAGGCATTATAACGATGATAATGGCTTCAATATAAAGTCTCTAATATGCTCAGCTATGCCTAGGTTATCACAACCTGCACTTCTGATGAAGGTCTATTCATACTGATGATAATTGTTCATAACAATGTCTCTAGTACGACTGGAATTCAGCCGACGATAATATGACCTGCACTTGTAAGAAAGGTCTATTCATAATGATGATAATGGCTTCCATATTAAGTCTCTAATATGCTCACCTATGCCTATGTTATCAAAACCTGCACTTCTGATGAAGGTCTATTCATACTGATGATAATTGTTCATAACAATGTCTCTAGTGCAACTGGTCAGAACATTACTGACGGGCTACCACAAAGCCTATCTCATCATGCATACAACTTGACTATTCGCTCTTCATAAGAGATACTCTATCCCCATTAAGCTAATCTCCTCTAGCTATTCCTCATGACTTCGAACTTGACCATTCGGCCCGACAACTACCCACACACTGACCTGCGATCGAGAATTCCTCAACACATCCCGGTCCCCAGTTTCGGCTGTGTCCCCACACACGTCTGGACTGGACCCTCGCACAAAATCGACTGACTATCTTTTCCCCGCTCTTTGTGTTCCCAACTCTGCTCACCTCGTTTTTCCTTCTCCCCCCCCCCCCCCCCATTCCCTGAAACCTCATCTATCCCTATCCTTCATTTTCCTCATGGACCTAATGCCCCCTACTACCACTCTCCAAACTGCTTGTCTCCCTTCGCCCCGCACCAACTCTACCCTTCTCTCTTGTATGTCAGTGAGATAACTGTGTACAACACCTAAATTCAGTTTCTTGTATGTCAGTGAGATATCTCTAGAACTAACAACAGCATTCTGAGAGTGAGTAACTTCAGCAAAATCACTTTACAGCAAAACAGAGTACACAATTATAACACACATTTCTTCACATCAGCACTCACAGCAACAAAAAGTAAACAAACAGAAAACAGTTTCCTTAATATCAGTGTTTACAGCAATAATAAGATAAAAAACACAGATGCAGGATTTCCTTAACATCAGTGTTTACAGCAATAATAAGATAAAAAACACAGATGCAGGATTTCCTTAACATCAGTGTTTACTGCAACACAAGAGTAAACAAACAGAATGGATTGTTTCCATCACATGAATGTTTACAGTAACACAACATAAACAAAGAGAACACACCTGGTGACCACACTGCAGACAGACACACACAGTCGTCTCTGCTGGCTCCAGGTCATCACCTTCCGTTGGAGCCATACCTTCAATTAAACCACCAAACAGATCTCGTGATGATGATTTGACGCCATCCTTCACACATCCCTGAAGAGAAACACAACAACCAAATTTATGTCATCATGTTTGTTATCAAACAGACAAAAACGTCAAGACATACATTTTTCTTTATGGCATTCACCCGATAAGTAATGAATATTCCTCTTCGTCATCCGTCCTTAAAAGAACGTTAAAGTAATTTTAATGCCATGAAAAATATACTAACAACAACAGCAGGGCTGAAACTAAGAATAGCAAAATGTTACATCTTCTCAATATATCTGTATGGTGCAGAAACATGGACATTAGACAAGAAAACAGAACAGAAAATTGAAGCCTTTGAAATGTGGATTCACAGAAGTATAGGTAGAATTGGATGGAAAGAAAAAAAAACAAACAATGAAGTTTTAAAACAACTAAAAATAAAAAGAGAACTATTAAATACAATTAAGACAAGACAAATTAAATTTTTGGGACATGTTAAAAGACACAACAGCCTACTAAAAGTAATATTTGAAGGGAAAACACAAGGTAAAAGAGGCAGACCAAGACTAACATGGACAAGTAACATCAAAAGATGGACAAGTCAATCTATGACAACCTGCACCATCAAAGCAAGAAACAGTGAGTGGAATGGTGATCCATGGTAGCCAACCTTCGTTGCAGAGACGGCACTCGATGGTGATGATGATGAAAGTGGATACAGTTGTGTAGTGGTTTATTGATGCTTTTAGGTCCAACACATCCAACTTCAATGGCATCTGTTAGTACTGGGTTACCTTCTCAATCCCTAATTGCTTGGCTTAATTAGTCTGTTACTAGAGGCACTGCCAAGAAATTAAACAAATAACAGCCATCTATTCGCTAATAAACTTACTGAGCATTCTCCAAAAGTGACCATTGGTTTCTGTATAAATTTCCTCATCGATGACAAGTTTACAGCTTTCGAAACATGGGGGCATCCTGTAAGGTCAAATCAAAGAAATATGAAGCTACAGTCAGGCTAATTGTAAGGAGAAATGTGAAGCTACAGTCAGGCTAATTGTAAGGAGAAATGTGAAGCTGCAGTCAAGCTAATTGTAAGGAGAAATGTGAATCTACAGTCAAGCTAATTGTAAGGAGAAATGTGAAGCTGCGATCAAGCTAATTGTAAGGAGAAATGTGAATCTACAGTCAAGCTAATTGTAAGGAGAAATGTGAAGCTGCGATCAAGCTAATTGCAAGGAGAAATGTGAATCTACAGTCAAGCTAAATGTAAGGAGAAATGTGAAGCTACAGTCAGGCTAATTGTAAGGAGAAATGTGAAGCTACAGTCAAGCTAATTGTAAGGAGAAATGTGAAGCTACAGTCAGGCTAATTGTAAGGAGAAATGTGAAACTACAGTCAAGCTAATTGTAAGGAGAAATGTGAAGCTACAGTCAAGCTAAATGTAAGGAGAAATGACAACAAAATAAGAGAGAGAGAAAAAACAGTATGGTTAAAACTTGACATAATAATTAGATGCCACGAATGTTTCAACCCAATAGACATTCAGCAGGATTAAACAAACAACACACATACAAATATGTATTTAAAACAAAAAAAGTATCAATAATTTGTTTCAATAATTTCAAACTAGAATGAGAAATACAAATAAAAAGTGTTCACAAGAATATAAACAGAATGCATGAAAGACCATGTATTCTTATTGTTATTTCTCATTCTACTTTCTCTCCATCAACAATCAACAATACCACAAATCAATCTCTCCATCAACAATCAACAATACCACAAATCAATCTCTCCAACAACAATACCACAAATCAATCGCTCCAACAACAATCAACAATATCACAACTCAACCTCTCCAGCAATAATCAACAATATCACAACTGAACCTCTACAGCAATAATCAAAAATATCACAACTGAACCTCTACAGCAATAATCAACAATATCACAACTCAACCTCTCCAGCAATAATCAACAATATCACAACTCAACCTCTCCAGCAATAATCAACAATATCACAACTCAACCTCTCCAGCAATAATCAACAATATCACAACTCAACCTTTCCAGCAATAATCAACAATATCACAACTCAACCTCTCCAGCAATAATCAACAATACCATCAATTAAACTCTTACCATTTCCATCTTCACTAGACTCATCCACCTCATTCTCTTTGGCCTTGCGTATCCGTTGTTTCCTATTTTTGCCCATATTGTATGAGATCGAAGGGTCAGTCTCCAAAACTCTCATTAGGATGTTTAATTGATCTGCTGGAGTCAAGAAGTCTACATTACACAGTTGTTTGGTACACTCTAGCGTGCTCTATGTTCATTAAGACTTACAAATGTTATGATTAGAGGCCCACACAATATTTCTGTGAGAAGATCAAAGATTATCCATCCTAAGAGAAGGGAAACTCCTAGGTCAGACCAAGGTCCAGCCTGATGAAGAGTGTCAGGACAGTGCAGGTTTAGAGGAATAGTTAGGACACACAAGAACATAAGAGTACGGACCATACAGCGGTACGGACCATACAGCCAGCAGATCTTCTGTCATGGTGTTGTTCTTACTTCTCCATCATAAAACAGGACAAAGAGTCAAGTTTGTGTGATCACAAGACTTGAACAATGAAGAAGAAGATTCATCATCATCACCGAGTGCTTTCTCCGCAACAAAGGTTGGCTACCATCTATCGCCATTCTACTCTGTTTTTTGCTTTGATGGTGCAGGCTGTCATAGATTGACTTGTCCATCTTTTGATGTTACTCGTCCATGTTAGTCTTGGTCTGCCTCTTTTACCTTGCATTTTCCCTTTCAATATTACTTTTGGTAGGCTGTGTCTTTTAACATGCCCCAAAAATTTCATTTGTCTTGTCTTAATTGTATTTAGTAGTTCTCTTTTTATTTTCAAGGTTGAAGAAGATTATTCAGCATCCATTTTTACATTAAAAAAGTTATTTTTACGGCATTTTCCCATTTACTGGAGTCTGTTAGGGATTGAGAAGGGGGGGATTCTGGGACCGGAGAATAAAGGCTGTTTTCCAGTGCAGTCGCCATGAGGTATTTCAGGTCTGAGTTTTTATTTCACCCCAATAAAAAAAAGTACTTAGACTATTCAAATCAGATGTACTATCAACACTTACGTTTGCGTGTGAGAGCCGGAAAACAACAAGAGACATGTAGTCAATGAAGTTGAACGCATTCGAAAATAAATGTCTAAGAAAAATACTTGGTATAGTGTGCAACGAATTCAAAACAAATGAGGAAATTTGAGAAATCACCAATCAACCACTAATATCTTCAGTAATAAAGAAAAGATGATGGTCATATGTTGGACATGTGATGAGGAGAGATAATAACCAAATAACAAAGCAAGCCCTCATGTGAGAAACAAGAGGTAAGAGGAAAAGAGGCCAACCCAGAGAGACACTGAGAATAGCATTGACCAGAGAGAGGCAAGAGCAGCTGGAATCGGCTTCCATTAATGAGATAAGAGTTGTTGCACAGAACTCTGTTCTGCATAGAACAAATGGCAAGATTTGATAAAAGATCTTTACAAGGATTGAAAACTGCTCATCTAGGCCTGTCATCCCAGCTGAGTCTGAGTGGTCAGAAATTACAACTGCCAGGCCTAGCTCATCTAGACCTATCATCCCAGCTGAGTCTGAGTGGTCAGAAATTACAACTGGCAGACCTAGCTCATCTAGACCTATCATCCCAGCTGAGTCTGAGTGGTCAGAAATTACAACCGCCAGGCCTAGCTCAACTAGACCTATCATCCCAGCTGAGTCTGAGTGGTCAGACCTCATCAAGGCCAGCTCCTTGTCGTGGGGATGGGGCTTAACAGTCACCAGGGACTGAAAACTAAGACTGGCCAGGCCTTCCTACAACCGAGCAAGACCACAGTCTGCTCTAGCAAGTTCAAGTGCTGAAGTCGGAGGCAACCAGCCAAAAGGCGCACGACAATCAGGATGCCACGCACTCAACGCAAATGGAAGTATGTCTATAACCGCAAATCAATATGGCACTCGCCCTATGATGGGCACTCAGGCAGGAGCAGCGCCGGGTCCTCAGCCTCGAAAGGGCCCAACCTCTATTACTGGATGTCCTTCTCAACCGCTCTGTGGAGTCAGGGGCGAGAGAATAGAGCTACTGGCCAATCCAAAATAAGACCACTAAAAATAATGCACTGGAATGCTGAAGGCATCAACAGCAAAAGAGATGGGTACAGTAAAAAGATAGAATTAGAAAATATCCTGCATGAAGAACAAGTAAGCATATGCTGTTTGCAGGAAACCCATCTAAACAACGACATAGCCTTGAAGATTAGAGGATACCAGTGCTACCGATCTGACAGAATAAATAGACAAAAGGGCGGAATACTGACTCTTGTAAGGAACAACATTAATGCATGTCAGATTGAAGTGTATATGGATGGGGCGGAATATCAAATAATGCACCTCAGGACAGGAAATACAGACTTCCATCTACTTAACTACTACTGTCCGAGTGACCGCCCACTAGCACTAGACACAATTACATTAAAAGAAAGAATAATTGTATGTGGAGACTTTAACAGCCACTCACAGAGCTGGGGCTATGAACATATGGACAAGAGAGGTGAAGAGCTTGAAAATTGGCAGGATGACAATGGGCTTATACTATTAAACCAGGCAACAGATCCACCAACATTCTACTCCAGATCATGGCATACCACATCTACACCAGACCTTGCTTTCCATTCACCAGACCTGGATTGGAATATCACACAAATTGTTGGGAAACAACTTGGAGGCAGCGACCACCGACCAGTCTTTTTAGTGGTACAAAATAAGGCCATCAGGGAGAGCAGCACTCTCTCCAGATGGAATTACAAAAAGGCAGACTGGAAAATGTATCAACACTACACCAGTGTACTGACTAAAGATATAAATACAGATAGAGACATCAACAAAATAGTTGATGAATTCAGTAGACTAATAATACAAGCTGCCAGTGAAACAATACCTAGAGGGGCACGGAAACACTACAAACCATACTGGAGTAGTGAGCTAGAGCAATTGCACAATGACATGGAAACATCTCGAAAGCAAGCAGAAAATAACCCTTGCCAAGAACACCACAACAACTACCAGCATGCTAAAGCCAAATTTCAACGGGCTAAACTACAAGCCAGACGGAGAATCTGGAAAGAGAAAACAGAGTCCTTGAATCTTGAACGAGACACAAGAAAAGTGTGGAAGCTTGTAAAACAGCTGAATGATGAGGGTACAGAAAGGAACACCAAATTACACTGAAGAAGGATGGAAACATTCTAACAGGTAAACATGCAGCAAATTACTTTGCAGACTCCTTTGCAAATGACAATAATATTGAAATTAGTCTAGAAAAACGACAAGAGACCCGTTTAAAACAACAAAATGCAAGACAAGAAGAGACCACACATGAAGTAATGGAAACACCCATTACACAAAGAGAGCTAGAGCTGGCAATATCCAAATTAAAAATGAAAAAGTCACCAGGCAATGATGGAGTGTCCAATGAAATGATTAAGAACTTGGGAACTGCAGCTAAAGCAAAACTACTGCAGATCTACAACATTTGCTGGATCACAGGTAGAGTGCCACAGGCATGGAGAGAAGCAATTATGATACCATTACTAAAGCCAGGAAAAGATGGTTCAATGACATCCAGCTATAGACCAATCAGCCTTACAAGCTGTTTGTGTAAAACAATGGAACGTATAATCAATCTCAGACTGCAGTGGTACCTGGAAAGTGAAAATCTCCTTGTCCCACAACAAGCAGGCTTTAGACAGTGTTACTCTACCGAAGATCAAGCAACCTATCTTTCCCAGGAAATTGAAGATGCGTTTCAAGAAAAGAAACTGGTACTAGAAGCATGGATAGACCTAAAGAAAGCATTTGATAAGGTATGGAAGGAAGGGCTTTTGAAGAAACTGAGAAATTATGGAGTAAATGGCAGGATGTACAAATGGGTCAAAGCATACCTGCATAACAGGAGAGCCAGAGTGCAACTGGATGGTCTTAAGAGTAAGAAGGTCTTATTGCGCCAGGGCGTTCCACAAGGAGGGGTACTATCTCCAACACTTTTTCTGATCTACATCAATGACCTAGTTACTGAACTACCACATGGCATCAAAGTGGCAATGTATGCAGATGACTTGGTAATGTGGTGCACAGAGGAGTATGCAACAGTGGCCTCCAAATTGCTACAAAGAGCTATGAATGCACTGAATTCATGGACAAATAGATGGTGTATCAGCATCAATACAGACAAATGCAGCACTACACTTTTCACACTCTCCCCAAAACAAAAAGCAGGAGCCATCTACATAAACAATGAGCCTGTGAAAGAAGACATACAAGCTACATATCTCGGAGTTACATTTGATAACAAACTATCTTGGAAACAGCAGATAAATAAGGCAACCCAAAAAGCAAGGAGGAAATTGGCTATTCTAAGAAAGTTGTGTGGAACCACATGGGGTGCGAGTGGGAAAATACTCAGTAAAGTTTACCAACAGAGTATACGCCCACATTTAGAATATGGATCATCCGCATGGTGCTCAGCATCAAACACCACATTGCAAGAACTGGATAAAGTACAAAACCAGGCACTTAGGGTCATCACAGGAGCAATGAAATCAACACCAATATTGGAGATGGAGAAATTGTGGAGGATACCAGCACTGAGAGAACGGAGAGACACAAAGGTGCTGATACAGGCAGAAAAATGTGTATGCATGCCGAGACATCCAATGAAGGACAGATTCCAAAATCTTGCATTGGGACGACTTAAGAGAAGCAGCTTTATCCACCAAGCCAAGCGTATTAGTAGACAAACACCAGACATGCCAGAGTTGTTAAACCCCTTCTGCCCATACCAGAACAGACTCCCTGGACAGATGAATCAGGATTATCAGTTCAAATACGGACAGAAGTGAAAGGAATAGTTGACAAAGAGGAACAAAATAGTCTACAGCGAAAAACAATAACTCTCAGTTTCCTGGATGAAGAATACCCACAAGACCTATGGATCCGTGTGTACACGGATGGATCAGCACAGAATGCAGTAAAGAATGGGGGAGCAGGTGCATATATAGAGTACCCAAATAACACTAGGGATATGAATAAAATAGCAACAGGGAAATATTGTCACAATTATGATGCAGAAATACAAGCAATAAAGTTGGCAATAGAAAAACTGCTGAACAGTAATCTTAGCCCACAGCCTGTAGTGTTTTTGACAGATGCAAGATCAGTACTCCAGGCACTACAATCCAGAAAATTACCACATCTGCAGACCTTATTGACTGAACTCTGCAAGCACCACAGGGTTGCCCTGCAGTGGATCCCGTCTCACTGTGGAATACCAGGAAATGAGAAAGCAGATCAGTGGCAAAGGAAGGTTCAACAGGCACACAACTAGATACACCAGTTACATACCATCATAAGAAACAGATAATCAAATCAATCAGAGGACCACAAGCCCCAAATCAGGATGCCTTTCATAATATGAATAGATATGAACAAGTTATCATTATACGCCTAAGAACAGGACACAATCGACTCCATAGTCACATGTATACAAAATTCAAGATCGGCACATCAACTACTTGTACATGTGGACAGGCACCCCAGACTGCTGAACACATACTTCAAGACTGCACTGAATATAGTAGACTGAGGAAAATCCATTGGCCCATAGATACAACACTACAGACAAAACTATATGGGCCACTGCAAGAATTACAACAGACAGTAAAATTTATACAGGAAACGACATTGCTGATATAGACAATACTTCAGGCGAACGAAAGATAGATAGATAGATGAGTGGTCAGAAATTACAACTGGCAGCACTGAAAATAACTTTCGCTTTCATCCACTGCGAAAGCCAGGAGTTAGTCTTGAGCACCTCACAGATTCTTCCTCTGCATTGGATTTTTTTGGGTCATTGTTTGATGATGAAGTTTGTGAAACTTTGTTATCTAGCATCAATTCTTATGCAAAGAAAAGAACTGATATCAACACTCCTGCACGCAAGCGCTCTGTGTTTGCAAGGTGGCAAGACATCACAAGACCTGAACTTGACAAGTTCTTGGCAGTGCTGATATATATGGTTTGTTCAAAGCTTCCTCTATTGCTGACTATTGGTCACTATCAGCAGTATTGTATATTCCTTGGATCCACCATGCTTTCAATCGAGATAGATTCCAGGACATTTACCACACAATGTTGCACTGTGGTGATGAGGCGGCGGAAGGCAAAGAAAAGATAGAACCATTCATGAATCTTCTCCTTTGCAAGTTCCAAAAAGCCTTCTATCCCTTTCAGGAACTTAGCATTGATGAGATGGTCATAGGCTATAAGGGTAGATGGCAGTTCAATGCCTCGAAGCCAAGCAAGTACCATATCAAGACCTTTGGTCTATGCGACACTGCCACGGGTTATGTTGTCAACATTCTAACCTATTTTGGAAGAAACACTTCCTACAATTTCAAAATTTCTCACTTGTTGTGATTGTGGATGACAAAATATCAGTTATTGTTATGCTACATCAACCAAACTTTCATGGCTGCTTAGAGACATATTGATATTTGTTTTTTTTCACAAAATAATTCATATTGGATTACTATGACCAGACCTATATGATGGTAAGTTGTCAATTGTGGTTTTAATTTGATGTTTCAATTTTTTTGTTGTTGGTCGTTTATCTCCAATATTTCTTTTTACATGTCTTGTATCATCTTGGTATTCATAAAATCAGATTCCTTGTTCTTGTTCAATTATCTAAAAATTCATATATAATATGTTAAGTGGTAGATAAATATAAAGCCTGTAGATTGATGTTTTTAAGACCATAAGGTCCATCACAAATTTTGTCTCTGAAATCTCCTCCGTTGCATTGACAAAAACCTTCCGTACTGAAAGAGTTAACAAGCTAACTTTACTAACTACTTTAAATTTAATTTTTGATATTCATAACTTTTTAAAATTATAAATTGATGCATATACAAAACATGATCATTGAATCCAATGAATTTATTAAGATTGAGGTAATTTTTAATTCCTACCAACAAGTTAGTGGTCGGCAGTTTCAGTGAGTTAAAGTTAAGGGCAGTTAAGGGCTTAGATTTAATTTAGGACTTTAGGAGTGGAGCATCTCTATTCTCTCTCTTAACTCTCTACTACTCTTCTATCTCTAACAATTATTAAGTTGTTTTTTCTTTTTATTATTGAAAATATATATAACTATCTATTGCGTGTTCGTGTTGACCGTGCCTCTTCGTTACGTTCGCAATCAATCTTTGAAAATACTAATACTTCTTACTTAACTAAGTTAACTTACTACTTGAAGTGACTTCTTACTTGACTTGTATCTTTAACTTTAACTTTAACAAAATAAACAATTCTAATAACATTACAACAAAAAACAAAGTAAAATTAAAATAGAAAAATACGCCACTTGTCACAATAGTAGGTGTGTAATCCTTCACCTGTGGTAATACTATGTGTTACATGTGTAACACTATGTAGAGACGAAATCTTGAACGAAAACACATGAAGTCAAGTTGAGAAAGTAGCAGCTCCGACTCGTCAAAGAAGTGGGGACCAACATGGACGGTGACTGCCACATTTCTGCTTGTCGTACTTCTATCTATAATAGTTGTTAGATTTAATCATTTTCTTGTGTGTTTGCATTGATAACGTACATTGCGACAAATTAGTATTCGCGACATTGTATAATAAATTAAAAGTTTAAAATAATTCGTTTAAATGAGAATACAGAGAAAAACTCTTACGGCAACAAACTGCATTTTCAGCAAGAGCTCTTTATGTGAGAGAGATTAAAAGCATACGGCTATCATCATCATGATCTGCAAGATCAAAAAATAAAGAGACACTAGCAATAAGAACTTGGAACATTAGATCAGCATTCCAGGTTGGAAAACTAGAAAACATCAGTCACGAAATGAAGAGAATGAAATTGAACATCTTGGGACTATGTGAAATGAGATGGAAAGGAGCAGGATTATTACAACGCGACAGTGGAAATGTAATTTACTCTGGGGGAACCACACACGAAAGAGGGAAGGCATCATGTTAGATAGAGAAAGAAGCAAAACAGTGAAAGGATTTTGGCCAGTATCAGACAGAATTCTGCTAGTAAAATTGAGAGGTAGACCAATGGATAACAACATAATTCAAGTGTATGCACCAACAAGTAATAGCAAAGAAGAAGACATTGACACGTTTTACAACGAACTAGAGATGATCATGGAACATCCCAAGAAATAACTATTATATTAGGGGATTTCAATGCAAAGGTAGGAATAGCTAAAGTGCAAAATGTGACTGGGGAGGGGGGCATGGCCTTGGAGAGATGAATGATAGAGGGGATAGATTGAGCAAGGACATATGGAATGATTATAGGTAACACCTGGTTCAAACAACACCCGAGGCGACTATGGACGTAACAAAGCCCAGACAAAAAATACACAATCAAATTGATTTTATAATGGTACAGAGAAGATTCAGGAATGGGCTAACATCGGTTAAAACAAGGCCAGGAGCAAATTGCAATAGTGACCATGTACCAGTAGTTGGAAAGATAAGAATAAAACTGCGGAAGACACAGAAATCCTCAAGAAATATAAAATTAGAGCTAGATATGCTAAGAGTAGATAGACAGATGAGTGATAAGTACAGCACAATAGTACAAAATAGATATAATGCTATTGAGAAAATACAGGACATCCAGGAGCAGTGGGAAATGCTCAAACAATCGATTCAACAAACATCAAAAGAAGTAATAGCAGTGACCAAAAGAATCAATTACACATAAAATTGATAGTCATAAACTGAAAGATGAAGCAATAAAGGAAAAGTTTAACATAGAGCTAAGTAATTGTTATTCAGCACTTGGTGAAATAGACTTAGATATCAATGAAATGTGGGACTCACAGAGCAAAATACTAATGACAGCAGCAGAAGCAAGTGCTGGACTGAAGAAAATGGAAAAACGAGCTTGGATCTCAGACACCACATGGAAATACATCAAAGAAAGAAGAGAAGCGAAGAGAGCCATGACTAATGTAAAGACAGATCTTGGAAAGGTTCTGGCAAAAGCAACATACAAAGAATTAGACAACAAAGTGAAAAGTTCGGCAAGAAGAGATACAAGAGCTTATATAGACAACTTGGCAGAGACAGCTGCAATTACAGGAGACAGCAGAACTCTTTATACTGTACAAAAGATGCTGACAAACACCTATACATCCAGTGGAACACCAATTCTAGACAAATCTGGATTAATGCTAACAACAAGCGCAGACATAAAAGCCCGTTGGGCGGAACACTTCAAAGAAATTCTTAACCGTCCACTACCTCACAGTTTAATAGATTTTGAAGCTGAAACACCAGCAGCAGAATTAGATGTAAATTTAGATGACTTCACCTTGAGTGAAATAGAAACCACCTTAAAGCTAATGACCAATAACAAGGCTGCTGGAGAGGATAAGTTAACAGCTGAGATCCTCAAGGCAATTGATAGCCATAATTTAATACATCTCCAAAAAATGTTCAACATCATTTCGAAAACAGAGAAGACGCCTCATAAATGGAAAAAAGGAATCATTGTTAAGATCCCAAAAAAGGGCAATCTTAGAGATTGTAACAATTGGAGAGGCGTGACACTTTTGTCAGTTGCCTCAAAATTATTCTGTAAAATCATCCTAAATAGAATAAAGGATTCAATAGATACAGTAATGCGTGAAGAACAGGCTGGGTTTAGAAAAGGGAGAAGCTGTCTTGACCACATTTTCACTCTACGACTTATATTAGAGGAACACATTGAAAAGCAAAAACCTTTTGTACTTAACTTCATCGACTTCAAAAAAGCATTTGATAGTATTCATAGAGATTCTTTGTGGAAAATTCTGAAGCAATATGGCTTACCATCAAAAATCATAAATATTATCAAAGACATGTATGATGGTTACACATGTGCAGTTCGAACAGAGGAAGGACTGAGCGAATGTTTCCCAATAGAAACTGGGGTTAAACAAGGATGTATTTTATCGCCCTTGTTATTTGGAATTGTTATGGACTTCATAATGAAGAAATGCTGCACTGGTAATAAAGGCATCGAATGGATACAAGGAGACCATTTGGAGGACCTGGACTTTGCTGATGACATAGTTCTCATCAGCAATCAGATAAAAACGATGCAGGAAAACACAAATGAACTATCATCAATAGCCAGCAAAATTGGGCTTGAGGTCAATCATGAAAAGACTAAAGTCATGAAAAGTTTAATTCCAACAAGTGACAAAATATACATGGAAAACAAACCAGTAGAAGAGATCGATCACTTCATCTATCTTGGAAGTCACATTGATCGAGAAGGGGATACGAGCAAAGAAATTAGAATCAGACTGGCTAAAGCAGCAATGTCTTTCAGAAGCCTTGAAAAGTTGTGGAAATCAAAACTCATTAGCACAAACACAAAACTTAGGCTATTCAAATCAAATGTACTATCAACCCTTACGTATGCGTGTGAAAGCTGGAAAACAACAAGAGATATAGAAACAAAGTTGAACGCATTCGAAAATAAATGTCTAAGGAAAATACTTGGTATAGAATGGAACGAATTCAAAACAAACGAGGAAATTAGAGAAATCGCCAATCAACCACTAATATCTTCAGTAATAAAGAAAAGACGATGGTCATACGTTGGACATGTGATGAGAAGAGATAATAATCGAATAGCAAAGCAAGCCCTCATATGGGAAACAACAGGTAAAAGAAAAAGAGGAAGACCCAGGGAGACACTGAGAAGAACATTGATGAGAGAGGCAAGAGCAGCAGGAATCGGCTCCCTCAATGAGATAGAACTGCTTGCACAGAACAGAGACAGATGGCGAGATTTGATAAAATATCTTTAAAAGAAAACTGCTAGAACAAAAATTCATATAGGAGAAGGTGTATCTTGGTCTACGCCCTATGGGCCGGTTACGGCTCGAAAGGTCAATAGATAGATAGAAAAGAATCAACAAAAAGAAATGGATGACAGAAGAAATATTACAACTAATGGATGAAAGAAGAAAACATAAGAAAGAAGAACAAGCATACAAAATATTGCACAAAGATATCCAAAACAAGTGCAGAGAAGCAAAGGAAGGATGGTTAAAACAGAAATGTTAAGAAATGGAAAAACAACAAAAAAGACTCAAAATTTATGCAAATCAATTAAATGAATTAACAGGAAGAAAAGAAGTCAAAGTTTCAGGATGTGTGAAATCAAAGGAAGGAAATATAATATGGGACAGGAGAAGACAATGGAAAGATGCACAGAATATATCAGTCAACTCTATGATGATGAAAGACCAGAGCTAAATAATTCAAACAAAGACACATCATCATCATCATCATCATCATCGAGTGCCTTCTCCGCAACGAAGGTTGGCTACCATGGATCGCTATTCTACACTGTTTCTTGCTTTGATGGTGCAGGCTGTCATAGATTGACCTGTCCATCTTTTGATGTTACTCGTCCATGTTAGTCTTGGTTTGCCTCTGCCTCTTTTACCTCGTATTTTCCCTTCCAAAATTACTTTTAGTGGGCTGTTGTGTCTTTTAACATGCCCAAAAATTTCATTTGTCTTGTCTTAATTGTATTTAGTAGTTAAACAAATGAGTTAAACAAAGACACAGGACCACCAATAATGCAGAGTGAAGTGGAGGACGCAATTCAACACATGAATAGAGGCAAAGCTCAAGGTCCCGACAATATAACAATCTAAGAGATAAATGCATTACGAGAGCTGGGAGTACAAGTCATAACAAAACTACTCAATGACATATCTAAAACTCGACACATACCTGAAGATGTACAAAAATCTATCTTTGTAGCCATACCGAAGAAGTCGGGCGCCACTGATTGTGAAGATCATCGTACTATTAGTCTCATGAGCCATATGACGAAAATATTACTAAGAATCATCATGAGACGTGTAAGGAACAAAATAAAACCAGAAATAAGTGAGGAACAATGTGGATTTGTGGAAGGAAAGGGCGCCAATAATGCAATATTCATCTTAAGAACATTGATAGAAAGATCTATATAGGTAAAGAAAGATCTATATATGTGCTTTATAGACTACACGAAAGCATTTGACAAAGTAAAGCATGTGGAAACAATCAATATGCTGGAGAAATTAAACATTGATGGCAAGGATCTGCGAATCATAAAAAGCATATACTGGCAACAAACAGCAACTATACGAATTAACAACCAAACGGGACAATTCCAATATATAAAACAAGGAATCAGACAAGACTGTGTTCTATCGCCGGATTTGTTTTCACTTTCCAGCGAATATATTATGAGATCAATAGTAGACAAAAAAGGAATTGAAGTCAACGGTCACAACATAAATAATTTCCAATATGCGAATGACACAGTCTTAATAGCAGAGACAGAGAATGAGCTACAAGAAATGATAGACATAAGAGTAAAAGAAAGCAACACGAAAGGTCTCAGTCTGAATAGCACGAAAACAGAAGTAATGGTTATATCGAAGAAACCATCATCACCATCATGCAGCATAAAAATAAACAGGACAAATTTGAAACAAGTGCAACGTTTCAAATATTTGGGCACAATAATAACATCAGATGGGAGATGCACCACAGAAATAAAAAGCAGAATAGCTCAGGCCAAAATAGCATTTCAGAAAATGAAAAATATATTATGCAACAATTCTATATCAATAGAAATGAGAAAGAGAGTTCATCGGTGCTATATAGAACCAATTCTGACCTATGAAGCGAACCATGGACAGCGGAAAAACAAATGAAAAGACGAGACCACAGAGATGGGATTTCTCAGAAGAATGTTGAAAGTTCCCTGGACAGCTAAAAAGACCAATGAGGAAGTTCTCAAAGAGGCCAACACAAAAAGGGAGCTCTTAAAAACATCAGAAAGAAGCAATCAATATTTTTTGGGCACATCATGAGAAGAAGAAAGTTGGAATACTCGGTTACAACTGGCAAAATAAAAGGAAAGAGAGATCGCGGACGGCAGAGAGAGAAAATACTGGATAGCTTGGTGTCATGGCATGGAAAACAGTCAACAACTGAACTGATACGATGTACTGTAGATAGAAGATTGTGGAAGGGCATGATCACCTTCGCCAGCCGGTATGGCACATGATGATGATCATCTAATTGCGTGTCCTTTGCAGAAAATTGCTCTCATCACATCAATCTCTGTCTCTAGCCATATCTCCCACAGAACATTGCTCTCATCACATCAATCTCTGCCTCTAGCCAGATCTTCCACAGAACATTGCTTTCATCACACCAATCTCTGTCTCTAGCCATATCTCCCACAGAACATTGCTCTCATCACACCAATCTCTGTCTCTAGCTAGCAGATCTTTCATAGAACATTGCTCTCATCACACAAATCTCTGTCTCTAGCTAGCAGATCTTTCATAGAACATTGCTCTCATCACACCAATCTCTGTCTCTAGCTAGCAGATCTTTCATAGAACATTGCTCTCATCACACCAATCTCTGTCTCTAGCTAGCAGATCTTTCATAGAACCTTGCTCTCATCACATCAATCTCTGTCTCTAGCAGATCTCCCATAGAACATTGCTCTCATCACATCAATCTCTGTCTCTAGCAGATCTCCAATAGAACATTGCTTTCATCACACCAATCTCTGTCACTTCAGATCTCCCATAGAACATAGCTCTCATCATGCCAATCTATGTCTCTAACCAGATCTCCCACAGAATAGAAGCCAGATCTTCCAGTGGATATCGAATTAGATGGAAAGAATCTAGAAAGAGTTCAATAATAAAACTATCTTGAACTTATAACAAATGATGGGAAATGTAAGACAGAAGAACCCTAAAATAGGAATGGCAAAAGGCAATTTAAGCAATATGAAAAATGTACTCACACCAAAGCAAATAACATTAGAACTAAAACTATCTATCTATCTATTGACCTTTCGAGACGTAGCCGGCCCATAGGGCGTAGACCAAGATATACCTTCTCCTATCTGAATTTTTGTTCTAGCAGTTTTCTTTTAAAGATATTTTATCAAATCTCGCCATTTGTCTCTGTTCTGCGCAAGCAGCTCTATCTCATTGAGGGAGCCGAATCCTGCTGCTCTTGCCTCTCTCATCAAGGTTCTTCTCAGTGTCTCCCTGGGTCTTCCTCTTTTTCTCTTACCTGTTGTAAAACTACAAGTCGTAAAATGCTACATTTACTCAACCTTCCTGTATGGTGCAAAAACATGAACATAAAATGAAAAAAATAAATAAAACAACAGAAAATTGAAGCCCTTGACTTGTGGATCTAAAGGAAAATTGAGAGAATTGGGTGGAAGAAGACAAACAAGAAAGTTCTGAATCAGCAGAACATGAAAAAAATAAATAAATAAAAAAGAACTACTTAACACAATTCGAAAAAGACAGCAGAAATCGACTGGACATGTGAAGAGACATAATAGCTTTCTAAACGTCATTTTGGAGGGAGAGTACAACAAGTAGAAGGTAGACGAGGCAGAGGCAGACCAAGACTACAGTGGACTGATAACATCAAAAGATGGACACGTGAACCTATGACAACGTGCACAATCAAGACAAGAGTCAGAGTAAAATGGCGCTCCGTGGTAACCAACCTTCGATATGGAGACAGCACCCAATGAATGGCGCTCCATGATAGCCAACAGTAGTGTATTATGGCATTTACATTCAACAAACTCCGACCAGCCGGAGATTATTCCTTATGAAAAAAGTCTAGCCGAAGATTTTCTGATCCGGCCGTTTTTTTTCCTGATAGGAGAGTCTAGCCGAAAATTTTTTTCCGGTTGGGGTGACCTCTCGTGGCGTCGTGGTGACCTCTCGTTGCGTCGGGGTGAACTCTCGTTGACCTCTCGGTGTGGGATGGGGTGGTAGGGTGTTGTTTCGTGAAGGGGTGGGTGACCTGTTGTGATCTCTCGTTCGTCGTTGTGATGACTCATAAAGGTGTGACATAACTTTGTACTTTCAAAACAGTCTTATTTAAGATAAGTTTTAATAATATACCTAAAAATTTCTTTGCAGCTAAAGGTAACTACTTACCCAGTCTGTTACACATGCCTAGGTATGCACACCAAGGCGCGTTAATGAATTTAGCGCTTGTCCACCAAACGCGAAACCAATACTTACAGAAACACAAGTGGGTCGCGTTAATGACTTTAGAAGGTACGCGATCAAAGACCCCGGTTCTCTGTGAAAATTTTCGCTTGAGTACTTACAGCCGGTGGCTGAGTGCGCGTTAATGACTTTAACATCTGAGCGGCTGACGGACATCAAAGGATAACTTGAGTGTTTGTCCTGCCCATGATACTGACCACAGGGCCACGGTAATGAGTTTAATATCTGAACGATGGAATGCCATTTACCAGGGGAATTTTACAGTACCGATGTTTCAAAGATACACGCTTGGGGAAGTTAATATGTTTGTAATGGAAAGTATTTGATCTGACAGAGAGTTTCCAGGGGTGCGTTAATGAGTTTAATATCTGAACGATGGAATGCTATTTACCAGGGGAATTTTACGGTACTGATGCTTTAAAGTGAGACGTTTGGGGGAAATTGATATGCTTGTAATGGAAAGTACTTGATCGGACAGAGAGTTTAAAACTGTATATAAGCAGACTCAAGCAGCAAGCCAAATATTCTCACAGCAGTCTCTGAAGCAGTTTCAACAAGTGTCTTGTGTACAAGTGAATTTCTTTACAAACTGCCTTGGTGTACATACCTAGGCATGTGTAATATACTGAGTAAGTTGTTACCTTTAGCTGCAAATAAATTTTTTGGTATATATTAAAACTTATCTTAAATAAGACTGTTTTGAAAGTACAAAGTTATGTCACATCTTCATGAATCCTCACAGCGACGAGAGAGCACAACAGGTCACCCACCCCTTCACGAAACAACACCCCACCACCCCATCCCACACCGAGAGGTCACCATGACGCCACGAGAGGTCAGCGAGAGGTCACCCCGACCAGAAAAAAAAAATGTTTGGCTAGACTCTCATATCAGGAAAAAAAAAACGGCCGGATCAGAAAATCTCCGGCTAGACTTTTTTATTAGGAATAATCTCCTGATAGCTGTTGATTTTTGTTGTATGTAAATGCCATAATACACTACTATATAGTTCATTGTTCTTGAGGCGTTTAGAGCTGATAGTACTGACAGTGTATCAGTCAGTATCACCAATTTATTGTGCATATTATTTTTGTGCTGAGTAGCCAGTGTTGCAGCATCTCTGATGGCCTCAGTTTCTGCTTTAAATTTGTTTGAGAATTTTCCAGTAGCTATTGACTTGGTGATCTCATCCTGGTTATTCATCGTCAAGAACACCCCCCCCCTCCATTTCTGGTGGCGTCTGTAGCAGAGCAGTCTGTGTATATGTGGGACCAAGAGTCCTGTGGGTAGGTATCGTGTATGTGTTTTTCTGCTACGTGTTTTCTTTCTGTAACCTTCGATGTGAAGACAGCACCCAATAAATGAAAATTGGTATACACTGATATTTTCCATACTTTTTTTTTTGGTTGGGCTGCGCTTCCAGACATTCACACGAGGAATATAAGCGATGGTTTTTCCTTCACATTAAGATGAATTCCCTTTGTTCAGATTTATGATTGTTTTGCAGAACTCACCCGGTTAGACTCACTCTATTTCTTTTCACTTTCTATTTTTGTTTCTGAATGAAGTATCTTGACACACTGCGCGGCAGAAGTCATTATATATGTGTACTATATCCTTGTGTTCAGTTAGTGTACTGCAGCTGGGGTTACTAACTGATGGTCTCAAATCGTCAATTATTAGTCTGATTTCGCAGAACACTTCTCCGTTTCTCCCTGCAGACCTCCTCTTTTTTCAGTAGCTAGTCATAATCTGTTATTTCATTGTTGATCTCTCTTGTATATTTTCTGTGGTCATCGCTATTTCGTTTCATTCTCATTTACTTTTGTTTTCTTTCTTTCGTGAGAGTATTTTGTAATTTCCGAAATATAGTTTTGCTCCATCTGCGCTTTTCTGGAGATCCACCCACCCATCCATCCATGTTTCGTTCACCTGAAGTATTGCCTATATATGTAGTATCGTTTCCTGTATCAATGTTTGTGTTTTTTCTTTAATTCTTGTAGTGGCCCATAGAGTTTTACTTGTAGCAGAGGTCAACTTTCTCAGTCCACGGAGCCTCAACTCATTAACTACAAAATCACCGTGGCAGTATCTTATACCAATAATGTTAAAAAAAATTACTAAAATTATTATAAAATAATTACTAAAACTGGCCCACACTATCTCTCTTGGTCCATTACTAAAACTGGCCCACACTGTAATTCTTTTGGTCCATCACTAAAACTGGCTCACACTGTATTTCTTTTGGTCCATTACTAAAATTGGCCCACACTGTTTTCCTCTTGGTCCATTACTAAAATTGGCCCACACTGTTTTCCTCTTGGTCCATTACTAAAATTGGCCCACACTGTTTTCCTCTTGGTGCATTACTAAAATTGGCCCACACTGTATTTCTCTGGTGCATTACTAAAATTGGCCCACACTGTATTTCTCTTGGTGCATTACTAAAATTGGCCCACACTGTATTTCTCTTGGTGCATAACTAAAATTGGCCCACACTGTATTTCTCTTGGTGCATAACTAAAATTGGCCCACATTGAATTTCTCTTGGTGCATTGCTAAAATTGGCCCACATTGTACTCTTGATCCATTACTAAAATGGGCCTACACTGTACTTCCCTTGATCCATTACGAAAATGGGCCCGCACCGTACTATATCCCCTATCCTCTAGCCGACTAACATTGTCGACAAGGCTATTGTTATCAAATGACTTTCACTCAAAGTAATGGCACATTTATCTAAGACATTCCTCTCTACATAATCGAAGGTCTCATCTGTAAATGTCTGTGCTGACTCTGAATATTGCTACTTGTTTATTTCTGCTATTGTTTTCAAGACCTGAATGCTTTCTATCCCATTTGTTGAAACAACACTTTCTGACACACATCTTGAATTCTTCTTGAAACACTTCATAAAATTGTAATATTAGAACATGCAACCAACATTTCCAGATGTACACAAACATATATCACACAATCTTTCATGGACAAACTGAATAAGAACAACAAGAAATGATGTTCTGACCAAAATGGTTCATTGGAAATCAAATGACAGTTTTTAAACATGGTGGAGTTTTTTTTTGTTTCTGTGATCAAAAACAGGAGGGAGATAAATATGTTTTGTGCCATATGTCAGTCATAGTAATAAGTTAAGTATGGTATTATCATAGTGGAGAAATAATGTTGACAAAGAGAACACACATTGCAAGACAAACTAGAAACTAGAAAAAGAGTTCTTAAATGTTATGTAGAGGCAGTCTTAACATATGGGAGTGAATCATAGACAATAGGACAACAGACAAGAAAATCACTGGAGGCTGCAGAAATGTGGTTTTACAGAAGAATGTTGAGAGTACCATGGACAGCTAAGAAGAGTAATGAAAACATGTAAGAGGCCAAAGCAAATAGAGAGCTAATTTCCAATATTAGGAAGAAACAATCTTCATTTTCTGGCCATGTAATGAGAAGAGAACAACTGGAATATAGTGTAACAACTGAAAAATCAAGGGACGAAGAGATAGAGGGAAGCAAAGAGAAAAGATACCAGACAACTTATGAGAATGGCTTAGTAGGAGGTCAATAACAGAAATGATAAATAGTTGTCGAGATCAAAAGTTGTGGAGAGACATGATCACCTACGCCAGCAGGCATGGTACTTGATGATGATGACATCAATCTCACTGCTAACATTAAGCCTTGATGTCTATGTAAAACATGGACATTAACAGCAAAGCACAAATGAGAGGTCATAAGTGTTGAAATAAGAGGTCATAAGTGTTGAAATGAGAGATCATAAGTGTTGAAATGAGAGATCATAAGTGTTGAAATGAGAGATCATAAGTGTTGAAATGAGAGGTCATAAGTGTTGAAATGAGAGATCATAAGTGTTGAAATGAGAGATCATAAGTGTTGAAATGAGAGATCATAAGTGTTGAAATGAGAGGTCATAAGTGTTGAAATGAGAGATCATAAGTGTTGAAATGAGAGATCATAAGTGTTGAAATGAGAGATCATAAGTGTTGAAATGAGATGTAATAGACGAATGATGAAAGTAACACGAAGGGACAAAATCTGGAAGAAAGAGAAGGTGTAACATCAGAAAGACAAAATCTGGAAGAAAGAGAAGGTGTAACATCAGAAAGACAAAATCTGGAAGAAAGAGAAGGTGTAACATCAGAAAGACAAAATCTGGAACAGAGAGAAGGTGTAACATCAGAAAGACAAAATCTGGAAGAGATCAATTGAAAAGAAGATCAAGAAACATCAATGGCTGTGTTACAAGGGGGAACAACACATGATCTCCACAAACAACATTCCATAACAAGCTTCAACAGCATGATCTTATCTCTCACCCGTTAAGTGGCTGTGGATGCGTTGTGTCGCTAGTTCATGGCAGCACCACAATATATACTCCATTTGGCCTGTCACACCTGTCTTCGGCATAGATGAGTGAATTTTGTTGAACAAGTTTGGCCCAGGTAGTGGTGCCTCTCTCTGTCCACCTCTCCCTATACTTCATCATCCGACATACAGTTATAGATATTTGTGCTTCACCGTTTGTTGTCGTTGTCCTTGTATTCTGAAGAAGGCCACAGGCCGAAACGTCATTATTGTGTTGTGCTCCTTCCTTGTAAGGCTGTCACCATACTTTGGAGTGTTTACTACACCCCACCACTGGCTCCTCCTTATAAAGCTGTCACCACACCTTGGGGTGTTTATCACATCCCACTACTCGCTCCACCTTATAAAGCTGTCACCACACCTTGGAGTGTTTACCACACCCCACTTTGTGGCTCCTCCTTATAAAGCTGTCACCACACCTTGGAGTGTTTACAACACCCCACTTTGTGGCTCCACCTTATAAAGCTGTCACCACACCTTGGAGTGTTTATCACATCCCACTACTGGCTCCACCTTATAAAGCTGTCACCACACCTTGGAATGTTTACCACACCCCACTTTGTGGCTCCACCTTATAAAGCTGTCACCACACCTTGCAGTGTTTATCACATCCCACTCCTGGCTCCTCCTTATAAAACTGTCACCACACCTTGGAGTGTTTATCACATCCCACTACTCGCTCCACCTTATAAAGCTGTCACAACACCTTGGAGTGTTTACCACACCCCACTTTGTGGCTCCTCCTTATAAAGCTGTCACCACACCTTGGAGTGTTTACCACACCCCACTTTGTGGCTCCATTATTGACCCACTCATTTCAATTTTAACTGTCAAGGATTCTTTAACTTGCATGAGTTCACACAGGACCTCACGCTTTTCAGCATTTTTCTGAGAGGGCTAGACATCAGATCTCACTACCCAGAGAGGGCTAGACATCGGATCTCACTACCCAGAGAGGGCTAGACATCAGATCTCACTACCCAGAGAGGGCTAGACATTGGATCTCACTACCCAGAGAGGGCTAGACATCGGATCTCACTACCCAGAGAGGGCTAGACATTGGATCTCACTACCCAGAGAGGGCTAGACATCGGATCTCACTACCCAGAAAGGGCTAGACATTGGATCTCACTACCCAGAGAGGGCTAGACATTGGATCTCACTACCCAGAGAGGGCTAGACATCAGATCTCAATACTCAGAGAGGGCTAGACATTGGATCTCACTGCCCAGAGAGGGCTAGACATTGGATCTCACTGCCCAGAGAGGGCTAGACATGGGATCTCACTACCCAGAGAGGGCTAGACATGGGATCTCACTACCCAGAGAGGGCTAGACATTGGATCTCACTACCCAGAGAGGGCTAGACATGGGATCTCACTACCCAGAGAGGGTTAGACATCGGATCTCACTACCCAGAGAGGGCTAGACATTGGATCTCACCACCCAGAGACCAGGGAGGTTAATGCCATGAAGAAATCACAGATTAGAGTTCTGAAAAATTCTAACCTCCTGTGGTGGGAATTGAATCTGGTACTTCTTGTCAGAAGGTCAACATCTTATCTCTAGACCACCTAGTTCACCCCCCCCCCCCCAAACTTAATCCAACAAAAGATCTTATTGTCTGGACAACTAACATAATCATTACATGCTGTAATTACACTAATTTTCTCATGGATTCTTGGTGACAGTAGACAAGCAGTCCAATGCTGTAATTACGCTAATTTTCTCATGATATCTAGTATCTGAATGAGGCAGAAGAATAAGCCTATATTTACTGCACATAAAATAGGCTTGGCATGTGTGAACATAAAATAGGCTTGGCATGTGTGAACATAAAATAGGCTTGGCATGTGTGAACATAAAATTGTAGGTGAACTAGGAAACCAACCAGAGTAATGTGACCTGTTTTATTTGTTCCAAATGAACACAATGTGCCATGCAATTACAGCATTATGTGGATCCTACTTTCTTATAAACATATGAACATAAATAGACAGGTGTTGTCAGCTGGCTGGTTATTCTCTCTTATATACAAAATTATAATGAACTTCATCGAACTGCAAAAGGTTTGGCCACTCTAAAGGTGACGTTGATCCTTGCCCCTCGGTCATGGTACTCTTTTGGCACTCGGTGCTGAGAAGACAATTATAGTTGACAATCTCAAAAATTGCTTACAATCAAATGTAGGTCAAAACAGGATTAGGTAAATATGTTATTAGCTAACTTGACAATGAGGGTGGTTGATTTTTGTGTGGCTTTCTGAGTAAGCAATTATAGTGGCTTCAAGAAAACAATTATGGTGGCTTCAAGAAAACAATTACGGTGGCTTCAAGAAAATAATTATGGTGGCTTCAAGAAAACAATTATGGTGGCTTCAAGAAAACAATTACGGTGGCTTCAAGAAAACAATTACGATGGCTTAAAGAAAACAATTACGGTGGCTTCAAGAAAACAATTACGGTGGCTTCAAGAAAACAATTACGGTGGCTTCAAGAAAACAATTACGGTGGCTTCAAGAAAACAATTACGGTGGCTTCAAGAAAACAATTACGGTGGCTTAAAGAAAACAATTATGGTGGCTTCAAGAAAACAATTATGGTGGTTTAAAGAAAACAATTATGGTGGCTTCAAGAAAACAATTATGGTGGCTTCAAGAAAACAATTATGGTGGCTTCAAGAAAACAATTATGGTGGTTTAAAGAAAACAATTATGGTGGTTTAAAGAAAACAATTATGGTGGCTTCAAGAAAACAATTATGGTGGCTTCAAGAAAACAATTATGGTGGCTTCAAGAAAACAATTATGGTGGCTTCAAGAAAACAATTATGGTGGCTTCAAGAAAACAATTATGGTGGTTTAAAGAAAACAATTATGGTGGCTTCAAGAAAACAATTATGGTGGCTTCAAGAAAACAATTATGGTGGCTTCAAGAAAACAATTATGGTGGTTTAAAGAAAACAATTATGGTGGTTTAAAGAAAACAATTATGGTGGCTTCAAGAAAACAATTATGGTGGCTTCAAGAAAACAATTATGGTGGTTTAAAGAAAACAATTATGGTGGCTTCAAGAAAACAATTATGGTGGTTTAAAGAAAACAATTATGGTGGCTTCAAGAAAACAATTATGGTGGTTTAAAGAAAACAATTATGGTGGCTTCAAGAAAACAATTATGGTGGTTTAAAGAAAACAATTATGGTGGCTTCAAGAAAACAATTATGGTGGTTTAAAGAAAACAATTATGGTGGCTTCAAGAAAACAATTATGGTGGTTTAAAGAAAACAATAACACTAATAATTAAAACCTACAGCCTATAACATTAATAACTAACCAAACAGATTGTGTTCACAAGATGCTTGGCAAACATTATAATCTCACAAATTCACATTGCAGGGAGATCTTACGGTCTGTTGTTTGATGTGCGATGGGGATAATCCGATGACTAACTGTGTTTCATATGTTCGCATTTGGAGTCAAAAATGACATCTTAACATCATCATGCGCTATACATTTTAAAAATATATGACAATCATCATTTTCAGGAGGATGTGAACTTGCGGTCAATATGGTGGATAGGCGGCAGGAACCATTAAAGGCTATGTCTGAAAAAGTGTTCCTTGTTGCAGTTTCCTCATATTCCAAGTCCGGCTTGTTGCAGGAGCTACTGAGTTAAGTGTTCTGTGCACACTGTGAGCTGTGCGTTTCGTCTGTTATGATCATGTTTCGATATTCCAATTGTTTACGATGAATGATGACATCGTATGAAGGAGAACAGTTGGCTGTGTTCACTTTCTGCGCAGTTTCGCCTTATGTCTTTTGGCGTGTGCTGAGACTGCTACGATGGGGACTACAGCTACCTTTCATTGTTTGGGAAATGAGACAGTAATTTGGATGATTCCACTGGCACGGGCGGTTAAGCAATTATGGATTTTAATTCATTTGCAGTGATACTGATTTAGCCAGCAAAATTGGGCTTGAGGTCAATCATGAAAAGACTAAAGTCATGAAAAGTTTAATTCCAACAAGTGACAAAATATACATGGAAAACAAACCAGTAGAAGAGATCGATCACTTTATCTATCTTGGAAGTCACATTGATCGAGAAGGGGATACGAGCAAAGAAATTAGAATCAGACTGGCTAAAGCAGCAATGTCTTTCAGAAGCCTTGAAAAGTTGTGGAAATCAAAACTCATTAGCACAAACACAAAACTTAGGCTATTCAAATCAAATGTACTATCAACCCTTACGTATGCGCGTGAAAGCTGGAAAACAACAAGAGATATAGAAACAAAGTTGAACGCATTCGAAAATAAATGTCTAAGGAAAATACTTGGTATAGAATGGAACGAATTCAAAACAAACGAGGAAATTAGAGAAATCGCCAATCAACCACTAATATCTTCAGTAATAAAGAAAAGACGATGGTCATACGTTGGACATGTGATGAGAAGAGATAATAATCGAATAGCAAAGCAAGCCCTCATATGGAAAACAACAGGTAAAAGAAAAAGAGGAAGACCCAGGGAGACACTGAGAAGAACATTGATGAGAGAGGCAAGAGCAGCAGGAATCGGCTCCCTCAATGAGATAGAACTGCTTGCACAGAACAGAGACAGATGGCGAGATTTGATAAAATATCTTTAAAAGAAAACTGCTAGAACAAAAATTCATATAGGAGAAGGTGTATCTTGGTCTACGCCCTATGGGCCGGTTACGGCTCGAAAGGTCAATAGATAGATAGATAGATACTGGGGCCTTCCATAACTTATACCAACCTGTCCATCAGACTGTGACCAGTACACAAATAACAAAACACACTTGGCAAACATTATCTACCACACACTTATACCAACCTGCCCATCAGACTGTGACCAGTACACAAATAATAAAACACACTTGGCAAACATTATCTACCACACACTTATACCAACCTGCCCATCAGACTGTGACCAGTACACAAATAACAAAACACACTTGGCAAAAATTATCTACCACACACTTATACCAACCTGCCCATCAGACTGTGACCAGTACAGAAATAACAAAACACACTTGGCAAACATTATCTACCACACACTTATATCAACCTGCCCATCAGACTGTGACCAGTACACAAATAACAAAACACACTTGGCAAACATTATCTACCACACACATACCAACCTGCCCATCAGACAATGACCAGTACACAAATAACAAAACACACTTGGCAAACATTATCTACCACACACTTATACCACCTGCCCATCAGACTGTGACCAGTACACAAATAACAAAACACACTTGGCAAACATTATCTACCACACACTTATACCAACCTGCCCATCAGACTGTGACCAGTACAGAAATAACAAAATACACTTGGCAAACATTATCTACCACACACTTATACCAACCTGCCCATCAGACTGTGACCAGTACAGAAATAACAAAACACACTTGGCAAACATTATCTACCACACACTTATACCAACCTGCCCATCAGACTGTGACCAGTACAGAAATAACAAAATACACTTGGCAAACATTATCTACCACACACTTATACCAACATGTCCATCAGACTGTGACCAGTACACAAATAACAAAACACACTTGGCAAACATTATCTACCACACACTTATACCAACCTGCCCATCAGACTGTGACCAGTACACAAATAACAAAACACACTTGGCAAACATTATCTACCACACACTTATACCAACCTGCCCATCAGACTGTGACCAGTACAGAAATAACAAAATACACTTGGCAAACATTATCTACCACACACTTATACCAACCTGCCCATCAGACTGTGACCAGTACAGAAATAACAAAATACACTTGGCAAACATTATCTACCACACACTTATACCAACATGTCCATCAGACTGTGACCAGTACACAAATAACAAAACACACTTGGCAAACATTATCTACCACACACTTATACCAACCTGCCCATCAGACTGTGACCAGTACACAAATAACAAAACACACTTGGCAAACATTATCTACCACACACTTATACCAGACCTGCCAATCCGATTGTGTCCAGCCTTCCATGATGAGCAGTGACCCACTTCTCAAAGATACCCTAATGACCTGGCTGTGTGAGTAGTCTCTCTCTCCTGTCTCATTCTATAAATCAAAGAAAGTCCTTCTTTATCTGTTGACTCATAAATTGACCATTCACATTTCTACATACATCAATATTTATATTTCTGAATACATCAATATTTGGGAGCCGCGATAGTTCAGTGGTTAGTGAACTGGACTACCACGGACAAGGGGCAAGGGGTAGGGTTCGATCCCAACCGACGGCTTCCGGGTTCACCCAGCCTTAAATGGGTACTGGATTTTTTTCTGGGAAAGTAAAGCAGCACGGGCATAATACTGACCACATTACCTCAAAAATCATGTGCTGAAAGTCTGTAAAATATAGGGTCACTAACACCGTATTTCCCTATACGCCACTTGGCATGACGGGGGTACTTTACTTTACTTTTTTACATCAATATTTATATTTCTGAATACATCAATGTCAAATATTTCTACATACTTCTTCTTTCCTTCCTCATTTGCCTTTCAACATCAAGAAGAGATATAGTTTGCAGTCTTTTGCTTACCTCTACTGCTGTTATATTTCCTAGTGCTTCCAATATTCTGTCAATCCATCTTTTTCGTGGTCGACCCTTAGGTCTGGTGTTCTATCAACGTTTATTGAAGGCTTGTTGTGTTGTGTTTTGATCTCTCTGCCTTGTCACGTGGCCAAATCATTTTATCTGTTGTTTCTTTATATATTCTATGGCGAGGGTTATTTCTAGCTTTTTTCTCAGTTCTTCATTTCTGATCTTATCTCTCAGACTGTTTCCTGTCATTCGTCTAACACATTTCATCTCTGTAGAGGTTATTTTTCTTATTGTTCTTGCATCTAGGGTCCAGGTCTGGCATTGGTAGCACAACGTTGGGATGAAGATTGTATTGT
The DNA here is from genome assembly GCA_032433765.1 of Megaustenia siamemsis. Lineage (NCBI taxonomy): Eukaryota > Metazoa > Mollusca > Gastropoda > Stylommatophora > Ariophantidae > Megaustenia > Megaustenia siamemsis. Next base: position 2,496,066 of record JAVIAB010000107.1, on the reverse strand, counting down.
ATAGTGCTCATTTTGCCTCCAGAGTTATTTCCTTGTTGGACAATAGTGGTGATAACTGTCCAATGATTTGACAAGCTTTGTTGCATCTTGATTCTATCTCTGCTGTTTGAGAATTATCGTTTGTCATTAGACTTCCTAGGTATTTGAATTCCTCTACTTGTTTTAGTTGTCTGCCTTCTATTGTTATGTTGATGTTCTGTTTATTTTTGGCGACATTCATGACTTCTGTTTTGTTGATGTTGATTTTCATGTTGTATTTTCTACTACATACGTCGATGTCAAATATTTCTACATACATCAATGAGAAATATTTCTACAGATACTGATGTGAAACACTGCTATGTGTTGATGTTGAACATTGCTACATGTGTTGATGTTGAACAATGCTACATGTGTTGATGTTGAACATTGCTACATGTGTTGATGTTGAACGTTGCTACATGTGTTGATGTTGAACAGTGCTACATGTGTTGATGTTGAACATTGCTACATGTGTTGATGTTGAACATTGCTACATGTGTTGATGTTGAACATTGCTACATGTGTTGATGTTGAACATTGCTACATGTGTTGATGTTGAACATTGCTACATGTGTTGATGTTGAACAATGCTACATGTGTTGAAGTTGAACAATGCTACATGTGTTGATGTTGAACATTGCTACATGTGTTGATGTTGAACATTGCTACACGAGTTGATGTTGAACATTGCTACATGTGTTGATGTTGAACATTGCTACACGAGTTGATGTTGAACATTGCTACATGTGTTGACATTGAACATTGCTACATGTGTTGATGTTGAACATTGCTACATGTGTTGATGTAAACACTGCTACATGTGTTGATTTTGAATACTGCTACAACTGTTGATGCGTAACGGGAAAGATTTTTTTGTTCTTTATTTGTGCGATACGTCGTGATCGCGTTGTTATTATATATCTATAGATCGTTCCTTTGCTGGCGGCCTTCACCGACCTGTCAGTTCTCTGTTCAATTGACCTCAGCTGGAATGTGCTGCTCGTGATTTATTCGGGACAACATGTTCTCGTGGCAACTGGGCATTCGTCTCAGGCTTGACCTTGTCTGTTTACCATAGTACTTCTGGTTTGTTGTTAGAATAACTGTTCACGTTGTGATTCCGCGACAACTCTATTGCTGTTCTGATTCGTCCCCGAGGGTTGACGCTAGGCTAGATATGTATAACTGTGTAACACATAACAACACATTGGTTCTCAGAAATTGTTCCAACTTTTAATACTGTCACATCAGACTCTCGTTACACACTGGATATGGCAGGTCACATACTTAAAACGCACTCTTACAATTCTTGAGTCTATCGCCCTCACACTATCTCTGGGCTCTAAACGCATTCATACTTACATCTTAACTACTTGTGGACCGTTCCCATCGAACATACCCCCCCCCCCCCCTCCTTCCAATACTATCTAACTTCTACCGGCCCTGTGGTCTCTTGGCCCTGCTACTAACTGTCTCTTCATAGTGCCACTTACTAATCTGTCCGCCTAACTATTCTTCACTAGTCTCTGCGTCTCCTAACTATCACATTTTCTTCTGCCAGCTACACTTGTTTAGTGTCATTATTCTAACTCACTTACTAATCTACATCGCGTCTAATTCTACTAGGCTAAGGTTAGCCTCTCTATGGGCCGACCCACATGGTCGCCCGTCTCCTAACTGGCGTGTGTGCTCCTGCTGACTACATTTCTCCAAGTGTTCAGTATAAAGTGCTCTCGATCTTTAGTGTTTACCTCTTAAATTTGGGTCTTATCAGCCAATCAAAATTAACTTCCTACCCGTCTGTCTGCCCACTCACTTCTGGACATGGCCTTCACGTCTTCCACATGAATTTAGACCCATCGTCTCCTTATTTTTCTCGTGACTTCGTCTTACTATCTTTTCAATTTTTTTCTCCTTGACCTTATTCTCTTGTCTTTGTTTACTCATCTACTCTCTCCACTCCTCCCCCTTCTACAGATGTTGAACACTGCTACATATGTTGATGTAAACACTGCTATGTGTATTAATGTAAACACTGTTACATGCATTGATGTAACTATTGTTACATATGTTGATGTAAACACTGTTACATGTGTTGATGTTGAACACTGCTACATATGTTGATGTAAACACTGCTATGTGTATTAATGTAAACACTGTTACATGCATTGATGTAACTATTGTTACATGTGTTGATGTAAATACTGTTACATGTGTTGATGTAGATTACCTGTAAAATTCAAACACTTCTACAAATATACGTTGGAGCAAAACTTACAGGTGGTGGCTTTTTGCGTAGCTCAAAGATCCGTTCTTCTCCAAAAGATAAAGAGGCAATGGTGGGGTTTTTACCCATGATAGGTTCATCATCAGAATGCCAGCCAATGCTGTCATGGCAATCGCGATACATGTTAGCGGCCAGTGAGTTGAACTGGACTTTGGTCACTTCTGCTAGCTGTTCCTTCAAATCCTTCAATGCTCTTGGCCATTCCTGTGAGAGATGTATAAGATGTAAATGTTGACGTTTCTTCTCACATATGTTATTAATTACAATTTGTGACATATGTTATGACACACCACAATAGTACCCATCCTTCACACATATGTTAGTTGGGACATAGCAATATTACCTGACATAACAATATTACCTATTCTTCACACATTTGTTAGTTAAAGACTTCACTGTTGAACTATGTATCAATCAACATGACAAGTCTTCACTGTTGACTATGTATCAATCAACATGACAAGGCTTCACTGTTGACTATGTATCAATCAACATGACAAGACTTCACTGTTGGACTATGTATCAATCAACATGACAAGTCTTCACTGTTGACTATGTATGTATCAATCAACATGACAAGTCTTCACTGTTGACTATGTATCAATCAACATGACAAGACTTCACTGTTGGACTATGTATCAATCAACATGACAAGACTTCACTGTTGACTATGTATCATTCAGTGTGACTAGGCTTCACTGTTGACTATGTATCAATCAACATGACAAGACTTCACTGTTGACTATGTATCATTCAGTGTGACTAGGCTTCACTGTTGACTATGTATCAATCAACATGACAAGACTTCACTGTTGACTATGTATCAATCAACATGACTAGGCTTCACTGTTGACTATGTATCAATCAACATGACTAGGCTTCACTGTTGACTATGTATCAATCAACATGACAAGACTTCACTGTTGACTATGTATCATTCAGTGTGACTAGGCTTCACTGTTGACTATGTATCAATCAACATGACAAGACTTCCTGTTGACTATGTATCAATCAACATGACAAGACTTCACTGTTGACTATGTATCATTCAGTGTGACTAGGCTTCACTGTTGACTATGTATCAATCAACATGACAAGACTTCCTGTTGACTATGTATCAATCAACATGACAAGACTTCACTGTTGACTATGTATCATTCAGTGTGACTAGGCTTCACTGTTGACTATGTATCAATCAACATGACAAGACTTCACTGTTGACTATGTATCATTCAGTGTGACTAGGCTTCACTGTTGACTATGTATCAATCAACATGACAAGACTTCACTGTTGACTATGTATCAATCAACATGACTAGGCTTCACTGTTGACTATGTATCAATCAACATGACAAGACTTAACTGTTGGACTATGTATCAATCAACATGACAAGGCTTCACTGTTGACTATGTATCAATCAACATGACAAGACTTAACTGTTGGACTATGTATCAATCAACATGACAAGACTTCACTGTTGACTATGTATCAATCAACATGACAAGACTTCACTGTTGACTATGTATCAATCAACATGACAAGTCTTCCTGTTGACTATGTATCAATCAACATGACAAGGCTTCACTGTTGACTATGTATCAATCAACATGACAAGACTTCACTGTTGGACTATGTATCAATCAACATGACAAGTCTTCACTGTTGACTATGTATCAATCAACATGACAAGACTTCACTGTTGGACTATGTATCAATCAACATGACAAGACTTCACTGTTGACTATGTATCATTCAGTGTGACTAGGCTTCACTGTTGACTATGTATCAATCAACATGACAAGACTTCACTGTTGACTATGTATCATTCAGTGTGACTAGGCTTCACTGTTGACTATGTATCAATCAACATGACAAGACTTCACTGTTGACTATGTATCAATCAACATGACTAGGCTTCACTGTTGACTATGTATCAGTCAGTGTGACTAGGCTTCACTGTTGACTATGTATCAATCAACATGACAAGACTTCACTGTTGACTATGTATCATTTAGTGTGACTAGGCTTCACTGTTGACTATGTATCAATCAACATGACAAGACTTCACTGTTGACTATGTATCAATCAACATGACTAGGCTTCACTGTTGACTATGTATCAATCAACATGACAAGACTTAACTGTTGGACTATGTATCAATCAACATAACAAGGCTTCACTGTTGACTATGTATCAATCAACATGACAAGACTTAACTGTTGGACTATGTATCAATCAACATGACAAGACTTCACTGTTGACTATGTATCAATCAACATGACAAGACTTCACTGTTGACTATGTATCAATCAACATGACAAGTCTTCCTGTTGACTATGTATCAATCAACATGACAAGACTTCCTGTTGACTATGTATCATTCAGTGTGACTAGGCTTCACTGTTGACTATGTATCAATCAACATGACAAGACTTAACTGTTGGACTATGTATCATTCAGTGTGACTAGGCTTCACTGTTGACTATGTATCAATCAACATGACAAGACTTCCTGTTGACTATGTATCAATCAACATGACAAGACTTCCTGTTGACTATGTATCAATCAACATGACAAGACTTCCTGTTGACTATGTATCAATCAACATGACAAGACTTCACTGTTGACTATGTATCAATCAACATGACTAGGCTTCACTGTTGACTATGTATCAATCAACATGACAAGACTTCACTGTTGGACTATGTATCAATCAACATGACAAGACTTAACTGTTGGACTATGTATCATTCAGTGTGACTAGGCTTCACTGTTGACTATGTATCAATCAACATGACAAGACTTAACTGTTGGACTATGTATCATTCAGTGTGACTAGGCTTCACTGTTGACTATGTATCAATAAACATGACAAGACTTAACTGTTGGACTATGTATCAATCAACATGACAAGACTTAACTGTTGGACTATGTATCAATCAACATGACAAGACTTCACTGTTGGACTATGTATCATTCAGTGTGACTAGGCTTCACTGTTGGACTATGTATCAATCAACATGACAAGACTTCACTGTTGAACTATGTATCATTCAGTGTGACTAGGCTTCACTGTTGGACTATGTATCAATCAACATGACAAGGCTTCACTGTTGAACTATGTATCAATCAACATGACAAGACTTCACTGTTGGACTATGTATCATTCAGTGTGACTAGGCTTCACTGTTGTACTATGTATCAATCAACATGACAAGACTTCACTGTTGAACTATGTATCATTCAGTGTGACTAGGCTTCACTGTTGGACTATGTATCAATCAACATGACAAGACTTCACTGTTGGACTATAGATTGGTCACTGTCAGGCCAAGTGTGCCCTCCATTACGTTATGCATGAAGTAATGTAATAAACATTTATATAGCAACACCTTAAAAGACTGCAACCTTAAATTATAGTTCCAGTGAAGATATGTGACAAAAACATTTATATAACAGCACCTCAAATTATAGTTCCAGTGAAGATATGTGACAAAAACATTTATATAACAGCACCTCAAATTATAGTTCCAGTGAAGATATGTGACAAAAACATTTATATAACAGCACCTCAAATTATAGTTCCAGTGAAGATATGTGACAAAAACATTTATATAACAGCACCTCAAATTATAGTTCCAGTGAAGATATGTGACAAAAACATTTATACAGCAGCACCTTAAAAGACTGTGCCAACAATATGTTCTCCTTTTTTATTCATTCTCTGAGACTGTCTATACAAAATAAAATATTGCTTCACTGTTACTTTCTTCAGTGCCTTCCCCATGTTGCTACAAACACAGCATTACTTCTTCCTTTGTTTATAATCAAGAAATTCTACACCAAGCATCATCGTATTTCCTAGTTTGTAATTAATTGATTAATTTTTATATCAACAAACTTCAAAGAAAAATCAATACATTTTTTATATCAACAAACTTCAAACAAAAATCATTTAAAATTTAGTTTCAAGATAAATACGAACAAGCTACAGTAGAAGGCAAATGTCATTCACCAACAGTGCTTTGATAGCGTACACCATAAGGTCACAGAACATCAAACACAAACCGAAGTGTTAGCTTCAACTGTGATGCCAGCATATGTATATGGGAGATCACTGTACCAAGCTGTCAGTCTTGGCTGAATTGCTTTGATGCCACTGTGAATTTCAGATCTCTGCTTCCAAGGTATTTCATCCAATAGTTCTGCAAAGATTGCTTCGCTGCGGGACGGATCTATAAACTGAGGGAAGTATCTCAATCTTGCAGGAAGGAAATGAATGACAAGTGATGTCACAAATATAAACATCAATCAGTTTTATGTGTAAACATTATAGGGTACATGTTGCAGTGAGACCTGGAAGTCAAATATGGCAGCAAGAAAGACATATAGTAGATACATGAAGGCATCCCATCTCTCTATAAAATCTGATGAGCATTGGAAACTGAATACAGAAGAAGAAAAGAAAAACACAACTAAAGATTCAAACAGCACTGCCAATATCTTTGTCTCATATGTTGGTAATGTTTGACAGTTTACTTATCTCATATCTTGGTAATGTCTGTCAGTTTACTTGTCTCATATCTTGGTAATGTCTGTCAGTTTACTTGTCTCATATCTTGGTAATGTCTGTCAGTTTACTTGTCTCATATCTTGGTAATGTCTGTCAGTTTACTGGTCTCATATCTTGGTAATGTCTGTCAGTTTACTTGTCTCATATCTTGGTAATGTCTGTCAGTTTACTTGTCTCATATCTTGGAATGTCTGTCAGTTTACTTGTCTCATATCTTGGTAATGTCTGTCAGTTTACTGGTCTCATATCTTGGTAATGTCTGTCAGTTTACTTGTCTCATATCTTGGTAATGTCTGTCAGTTTACTGGTCTCATATCTTGGTAATGTCTGTCAGTTTACTTGTCTCATATCTTGGTAATGTCTGTCAGTTTACTTGTCTCATATCTTGGTAATGTCTGTCAGTTTACTTGTCTCATATCTTGGTAATGTCTGTCAGTTTACTTGTCTCATATCTTGGTAATGACTGTCAGTTTACTTGTCTCATATCTTGGTAATGTCTGTCAGTTTACTTGTCTCATATCTTGGTAATGTCTGTCAGTTTACTTGTCTCATATCTTGGTAATGTCTGTCAGTTTACTGGTCTCATATCTTGGTAATGTCTGTCAGTTTACTTGTCTAATATCTTGGCAATGTCTGACAGTTTAATGGTCTCATATCTTGGTAATGTCTGACAGTTTACTGGTCTCATATCTTGGTAATGTCTGTCAGTTTACTTGTCTCATATCTTGGTAATGTCTGTCAGTTTACTTGTCTAATATCTTGGTAATGTCTGTCAGTTTACTTGTCTAATATCTTGGTAATGTCTGACAGTTTACTGGTCTCATATCTTGGTAATGTCTGACAGTTTACTTGTCTCATATCTTGGTAATGTCTGACAGTTTACTTATCTCAACTTGTGTACCTTCCATGGAAGTGTTGTCCTATAGTCTACTACTTTTCAATGCCTTTTATATTGGTGCCTTCTCCTTCCATGGAAGTGTTGTCCTATAGTCTACTACTTTCCAATGCCTTTTATATTGGTGTCTTCTCCTTCCATGGAAGTGTTGTCCTATAGTCTACTACTTTCCAATGCTTTTTATAATGGTGTCTTCTCCTTCCATGGAAGTGTTGTCCTATAGTCTACTACTTTCCAATGCTTTTTATAATGGTGTCTTCTCCTTCCATGGAAGTGTTGTCCTATAGTCTACTACTTTCCAATGCCTTTTATATTGGTGTCTTCTCCTTCCATGGAAGTGTTGTCCTATAGTCTACTACTTTCCAATGCCTTTTATATTGGTGTCTTCCCCTTCCATGGAAGTGTTGTCCTATAGTCTACTACTTTCCAATGCCTTTTATAATGGTGTCTTCTCCTTCCATGGAAGACACTAGTGTTAATACTGTCCACAATATTTTATCCAATCTAGTAATGTCCTTGCTTGCGTTCGCCCAATGACTAAGGAGTGCACCTTTTCATCATCCGTCCCTAAAAGACTTTAAGTGGGCGTGTCTGTGTAGTGGTTTGCAGTTAAACTGTGATATTTGCACCTTTTGGCCCAACACATTTGACATCTACAGGAGCAATGTCCTTATCATGATGTCCTCTCCTTCAATGAAAGAAACTGGTGCCCTATTGTCCATCATTTTTCGTATCTAGTAATGCCCTTTATCAGTGTCTTTTCCTTCCATGGAAAACATTGTCCGACTGTCCACAACTTCCCCATCTAGATACAACTTGATCATGGTGACTTTTCTTATATCACAAACATTTTGTTCTTTCTTCAAGGTCATATAAACAGAACATTCTAAAAATGGAACAAACCCTTACCTCACAAACATTTTGTTCTTTCTTCAAGGTCATATAAACAGAACATTCTAAAAATGGAACAAACCCTTACCTCACAAACATTTTGTTCTTTCTTCAAGGTCATATAAACAGAACATTCTAAAAATGGAACAAACCCTTACCTCACAAACATTTTGTTCTTTCTTCAAGGTCATATAAACAGAACATTCTAAAAATGGAACAAACCCTTACCTCACAAACATTTTGTTCTTTCTTCAAGGTCATATAAACAGAACATTCTAAAAATGGAACAAACCCTTACCTCACAAACATTTTGTTCTTTCTTCAAGGTCATATAAACAGAACATTCTAAAAATGGAACAAACCCTTACCTCACAAACATTTTGTTCTTTCTTCAAGGTCATATAAACAGAACATTCTAAAAATGGAACAAACCCTTACCTCACAAACATTTTGTTCTTTCTTCAAGGTCATATAAACAGAACATTCTAAAAATGGAACAAACCCTTACCTCACAAACATTTTGTTCTTTCTTCAAGGTCATATAAACAGAACATTCTAAAAATGGAACAAACCCTTACCTCACAAACATTTTGTTCTTTCTTCAAGGTCATATAAACAGAACATTCTAAAAATGGAACAAACCCTTACCTCACAAACATTTTGTTCTTTCTTCAAGGTCATATAAACAGAACATTCTAAAAATGGAACAAACCCTTACCTCACAAACATTTTGTTCTTTCTTCAAGGTCATATAAACAGAACATTCTAAAAATGGAACAAACCCTTACCTCACAAACATTTTGTTCTTTCTTCAAGGTCATATAAACAGAACATTCTAAAAATGGAACAAACCCTTACCTCACAAACATTTTGTTCTTTCTTCAAGGTCATATAAACAGAACATTCTAAAAATGGAACAAACCCTTACCTCACAAACATTTTGTTCTTTCTTCAAGGTCATATAAACAGAACATTCTAAAAATGGAACAAACCCTTACCTCACAAACATTTTGTTCTTTCTTCAAGGTCATATAAACAGAACATTCTAAAAATGGAACAAACCCTTACCTCACAAACATTTTGTTCTTTCTTCAAGGTCATATAAACAGAACATTCTAAAAATGGAACAAACCCTTACCTCACAAACATTTGCTGGCAACAGTATGCATCACATGATCATGTCCCCCATAAATGTGCTGCTGATTATTGGAGAAGTATGAGCGGCAACACCATATTTCCCAGCAATAAAGTGTGATTGGTATTTTAAAATTTTTTTTGCAGATAGCACATGACCACTAGCTACTAATCAAAAGAGTCTAGGTTCAATTCTCAGGCATGGTGACATTTGTCAGACCAACAAGTCTTTGGAGGTCACCCGGTCACTAAAAATTGCTAGAAAACATTTAAATTAAAATTAGCATGACGTGACACCAACCACATCAGCCCTAAATTGTGCTGATAAAAAAAAAAAAAGTAAAGTACCCCCGTCACGCCAAGTGGCGCATAGGGAAATATGGTGTTAGTGACCCTATATTTTACAGACCTTCAGCACATGATTTTTGGGGTAATGTGGTCGGTATTACGCCCGTGCTTTTTTACTTTCCCAGAAAAAAATCCGGTACCCATTTAAGGCTGGGTGAACCCGGAAGCCGTCGGTTGGGATCGAACCCTACCCCTTGTCCTAAGTAGTCCAGTTCACTAACCACTGAGCTATCGCTGCTCCCAAATTGTTCTAATAGTCGTTAACAAATATGGACACTAACAACAGGTTACCCATAAACATGAGGGATTGGAAGGAACATTTACTTTGAACATGATGATAGTGAACCAAACTATACAAGTCTTCAAGTTGTTAAAGCAGTAACCAGCATGTCCCGAGATGCTAGGAAGTGACATAACAGATTTAATTATCTTAATGTCAGGAAGTGACACACAACAGATTTATCTTGTTGTCAGGAAGTGACACAACAGATTTAATTATCTTGATGTCAGGAAGTGACACAACAGATTTAATTATCTTGATGTCAGGAAGTGACACACAACAGATTTAATTATCTTGATGTCAGGAAGTGACACAACAGATTTAATTATCTTGATGTCAGGAAGTGACACAACAGATCTAATTATCTTGATGTCAGGAAGTGACACAACAGATCTAATTATCTTGATGTCAGGAAGTGACACAACAGATTTAATTATCTTGATGTCAGGAAGTGACACACACCAGATTTAATTATCTTGATGTCAGGAAGTGACACAACAGATCTAATTATCTTGATGTCAGGAAGTGACACAACAGATTTAATTATCTTGATGTCAGGAAGTGACACAACAGATTTACTTATCTTGATGTCAGGAAGTGACACACACCAGATTTAATTATCTTGATGTCAGGAAGTGACACACAACAGATTTACTTATCTTGATGTCAAGAAGTGACACAACAGATTTAATTATCTTGATGTCAGGAAGTGACACACAACAGATTTACTTATCTTGATGTCAGGAAGTGACACACAACAGATTTACTTATCTTGATGTCAGGAAGTGACACACAACAGATTTACTTATCTTGATGTCAGGAAGTGACACACAACAGATTTAATTATCTTGATGTCAGGAAGTGACACACAACAGATTTACTTATCTTGATGTCAGGAAGTGACACAACAGATTTAATTACCATGATGTCAGGAAGTGACACAACAGATTTAATTATCTTGATGTCAGGAAGTGACACACAACAGATTTACTTATCTTGATGTCAGGAAGTGACACAACAGATTTACTTATCTTGATGTCAGGAAGTGACACAACAGATTTAATTACCATGATGTCAGGAAGTGACATAACAGATTTACTTATCTTGATGTCAGGAAGTGACACAACAGATTTAATTATCTTGATGTCAGGAAGTGACACAACAGATTTACTTATCTTGATGTCAGGAAGTGACACAACAGATTTACTTATCTTGATGTCAGGAAGTGACACAACAGATTTAATTACCATGATGTCAGGAAGTGACACAACAGATTTAATTATCTTGATGTCAGGAAGTGACACAACAGATCTAATTATCTTGATGTCAGGAAGTGACACAACAGATCTAATTATCTTGATGTCAGGAAGTGACACAACAGATTTAATTATCTTGATGTCAGGAAGTGACACACACCAGATTTAATTATCTTGATGTCAGGAAGTGACACAACAGATCTAATTATCTTGATGTCAGGAAGTGACACAACAGATTTAATTATCTTGATGTCAGGAAGTGACACAACAGATTTACTTATCTTGATGTCAGGAAGTGACACACACCAGATTTAATTATCTTGATGTCAGGAAGTGACACACAACAGATTTACTTATCTTGATGTCAGGAAGTGACACACAACAGATTTACTTATCTTGATGTCAGGAAGTGACACACAACAGATTTACTTATCTTGATGTCAGGAAGTGACACACAACAGATTTAATTATCTTGATGTCAGGAAGTGACACAACAGATTTAATTATCTTGATGTCAGGAAGTGACACACAACAGATTTACTTATCTTGATGTCAGGAAGTGACACAACAGATTTAATTACCATGATGTCAGGAAGTGACACAACAGATTTAATTATCTTGATGTCAGGAAGTGACACACAACAGATTTACTTATCTTGATGTCAGGAAGTGACACACAACAGATTTACTTATCTTGATGTCAGGAAGTGACACACAACAGATTTACTTATCTTGATGTCAGGAAGTGACACACAACAGATTTAATTATCTTGATGTCAGGAAGTGACACACAACAGATTTACTTATCTTGATGTCAGGAAGTGACACAACAGATTTAATTACCATGATGTCAGGAAGTGACACAACAGATTTAATTATCTTGATGTCAGGAAGTGACACACAACAGATTTACTTATCTTGATGTCAGGAAGTGACACAACAGATTTACTTATCTTGATGTCAGGAAGTGACACAACAGATTTAATTACCATGATGTCAGGAAGTGACATAACAGATTTACTTATCTTGATGTCAGGAAGTGACACAACAGATTTAATTATCTTGATGTCAGGAAGTGACACAACAGATTTACTTATCTTGATGTCAGGAAGTGACACAACAGATTTACTTATCTTGATGTCAGGAAGTGACACAACAGATTTAATTACCATGATGTCAGGAAGTGACACAACAGATTTACTTATCTTGATGTCAGGAAGTGACACAACAGATTTAATTATCTTGATGTCAGGAAGTGACACAACAGATTTACTTATCTTGATGTCAGGAAGTGACACAACAGATTTAATTACCATGATGTCAGGAAGTGACACACAACAGATTTACTTATCTTGATGTCAGGAAGTGACACACAACATATTTACTTATCTTGATGTCAGGAAGTGACACACAACAGATTTACTTATCTTGATGTCAGGAAGTGACACAACAGATTTAATTATCTTGATGTCAGGAAGTGACACACAACAGATTTACTTACCTTGGCACCAGGAAGTGACACAACAGATTTAATTACCATGATGTCAGGAAGTGACACAACATATTTAATTACCTTGGCACCAGGAAGTGACACAACAGATTATATTACCTTGAAACTCCGGATGGCTCTGTGCTGATGTCATACACACCAGGTTTCCTGGTACAAACATTTTAAAACATTTATTAATATTATCATTTACTTTCTTCATTCAATAAGTGATGCTAGAGCAGTGAAAGTTGGATTGTTGTGTACATGTACTACATGATGCTAGAGCAGTGAATGTTGGATTGTTGTGTACATGTACTACATGATGCTAGAGCAGTGAATGCTGGATTGTTGTGTACATGTACTACATGATGCTAGAGCAGTGAATGCTGGATTATTAGCACTATTTCCTCATCTTCTATAATATCTAATTTCTGGGATCTGCCAGAAGATTAATTTTAGGGGCTGGGATTAAAGGTCACAAACCTAACGTAGTCAGCACACAGTGCAACATGATAAGCATTTTAATTCTCGTTAGGAAATTGTTTACAAAGATAAAAGATTGTCAACACAAGTTGACATGGAACATAATATTAATGATGAACTAATTGTAGCAATAAAAAACTTATACGATAACAATATCTGCTAGTTCCTTACTAATTTTCTGTAAAACATAACAAACAACTTACGTGATAAGAATATCGGCTGGTTTCATTTTTATTTCCTGCAGAAAAGCAATCAGAAATGTACAGAAAGCATTAATATTGTTCTTACATATGTCGCTTTCACAGTGAACATATAGCAATGACATTTTATGTGATTCTTCAAGTATATGGTAGAAACAACACACTAGGCGACTATCTAGGAGACAACACCCTGGGCGACCTGAAAGCATCAATATTGTTCTTACATATGTCGCTTTCACAGTAAACATATAGCAATGACATTTTATGTGATTCTTCAAGTATATGGTAGAAACAACACACTAGGCGACTATCTAGGAGACAACACCCTGGGCAACCCTGGTTCAAATAACACCCTAGGCGACTATCTAGGAGACAACACCCTAGGCGACACTGGTTCAAACAACACCCTAGGCGACCCTGGTTCAAACAACACCCTAGGCGACCCTGGTTCAAACAACACCCTAGGCGACTATGGACATGGCAAAGCCCAGACAAAAAAGTACACAATCAAATTGATTTTATAATGGTACAGAGAAGATTCAGGAATGGTCTAACATCTGTTAAAACAAGGCCAGGAGCAGATTGTAATAGTGACCATGTACCAGTAGTTGGAAAGATAAGAATAAAACTGCGGAAGGCACAGAAATCACCAAGAAATATAAAATTAGAACTAGATATGCTAAGAGTAGATAAACAGATGAGTGATAAGTACAACACGATAGTACAAAATAGATATAATGCTATTGAGAAAATACAGGACATCCAGGAGCAGTGGGAAATGCTCAAACAATCGATTCAACAAACATCAAAAGAAGTAATACCAGTGACTAAAAGAATCAACAAAAAGAAATGGATGACAGAAGAAATATTACAACTGATGGACGAAAGAAGAAAACATAAGAAAGAAGAACGGACATACAAAATATTGCACAAAGAGATCCAAAACAAGTGCAGAGAAGCAAAGGAAGGATGGTTAAAACAGAAATGTGAAGAAATGGAAAAACAACAAAAGAAAGACTCAAAATGTATGCACAATCAGTTAAATGAATTAACAGGAAGAAAAGAAGTCAAAGTTTCAGGAAGTGTGAAATCAAAAGAAGGAAATATAATAATGGGACAGGAGAAGACAATGGAAAGATGGACAGAATATATCAGTCAACTCTATGATGATGAAAGACCAGAATTAAACAATTCAAATGAAGACACAGGACCACCAATAATGCAGACTGAAGTAGAGGACGCAATTCAACACATGAAAAGAGACAAACCTCCAGGTCCTGACAATATAACAATTGAAGAGATAAATGCATTAGGAGAGCTGGGAGTACAAGTCATAACAAAATTACTCAATGACATATATAACACTGGACACATACCCGAAGATCTACTAAAATCTATCTTTGTAGCCATACTGAAGAAGTCAGGCGCCACTGATTGTGAAGACCATCACACTATTAGTCTCTATTCTTAGTAATATTTTAGTCATATGGTTCATGACAGCTAAGAAGAGAAATGATAACATTCTGAATGAGGTCAGAATAAAAAAAAGTGAGCTAATTTTCAATATTAAGAAGAAACAATCATCATATTTTGGCCAGATAATGAGAAGAGAACAACTGGAATATATTGTGACAACTGAGAAAACTGAGGGATGAAGAGATAGAGAGAAGCAAAGAGAAAAAATACCAGACAGCTTAAGAGAATGGCTTGGCAGAAGGTCAACAACAGAAATGATAAATAACTGTCGAGATCGAAAGTTCTGGAGAGACATGATCACATACGCCAGCAGGAATGACACTTGATGATGATTTTTGTTCAACAATTTTGCTTGGCTAGTGCTTTTCTGAGCTGATTTTTTCAACTTTTAACTGCCAACAGTTCTTCAATAAACACAAGTGTACATGGGACCTCCTGTTTTGTGCCATTAACTGTGAGGGCTAGACACAGGATCTCACTAACAATAGACCAGGGGAGAGCAATGCCACAAAGAAAACATGGACCTGCAGTGAACAATTCTCACAGCATGTGGCAGAATTTGAACCTGGGACATTCCTGACCAGTAGTCTTACCTCTAGACTCCCCCTTCCCATGTCTCTTCTTAAACAATTACTGACTATAATGATTGGGGTCTCGTCAGGAAATGTCTGAAATGACAACAATCATGGCTCATCAAGAAATTACTCAAATGACAACAATTGTTTGACTCACCAGGAAATGACTCAAATGACAACAATTGTTTGACTCACCAGGAAATGACTCAAATGACAACAATCATGGCTCATCAAGAAATGACTCAAATGACAACAGTCATGGCTCATCAAGAAATTACTCAAATGACAACAATCATGACTCATCAGGAAATGACTCTAATGACAACAATCATAACTCATCAGAAAATGACTCTAATGACAACAATCATGACTCATCAGGAAATGACTAAAATGACAACAATCATGGCTCATCAAGAAATGACTCAAATGACAACAATCATTGCTCATCAAGAAATGACTCAAATGACAATAATCATAGCTCATCAAGAAATTACTCTAATGACAACAATCATGGCACATCAAGAAATGACTCAAATGACACCAATCATGACTCATCAGGAAATGACTCTAATGACAACAATCATAGCTCATCAGAAAATGACTCTAATGACAACAATCATGGCTCATCAGGAAATGACTATAATGACAACAATCATGGCTCATCAAGAAATGACTCAAATGACAACAATCATGGCTCATCAAGAAATGACTCAAATGACAACAATCATGGCTCATCAAGAAATGACTCGAATGACAACATTCATGACTCATCAGGAAATGACTCTAATGACAACAATCATGGCACATCAAGAAATGTCTCTAATGACAACAATCATGGCACATCAAGAAATGTCTCTAATGACAACAATCATGGCACATCAAGAAACATCTCAAATAACTTCAACAATCATGGCTCATCAAGAAATGTCTCTAATGACAACAATCATGACTCATCCGGAAATGACTCTAATGACAACAATCATAGCTTATCAAGAAATGACTCTAATGACAACAATCATGTCTCATCAAGAAATGTCTCCAATGACAACAATCATGGCACATCAAGAAATGTCTCTAATGACAACAATCATGGTACATCAAGAAATGTCTCTAATGACAACAATCATGGCAGATCAAGAAACATCTCAAATGACTTCAACAATCATGGCACATCAAGAAATGTCTCTAACAACAACAATCATGGCAGATCAAGAAATGTGTCTAATGACAACAATCATGGCACATCAAGAAATGTCTATAATGACAACAATCATGGCAGATCAAGAAATGTCTCTAATGACAACAATCATGGCACATCAAGAAATGTCTCTAACAACAACAATCATGGCAGATCAAGAAATGTCTCTAATGACAACAATCATGGCACATCAAGAAATGTCTATAATGACAACAATTATGGTTCATCAAGAAATGTCTCTAACAACAACAATCATGGCAGATCAAGAAATGTCTCTAATGACAACAATCATGGCACATCAAGAAACATCTCAAATGACTTCAACAATCATGGTTCATCAAGAAATGTCTCTAACAACAACAATCATGGCAGATCAAGAAATGTCTCTAATGACAACAATCATGGCACATCAAGAAATGTCTATAATGACAACAATCATGGCACATCAAGAAACATCTAAAATGACTTCAACAATCATGGCACATCAAGAAATGTCTCTAATGACTTCAACAATCATGGCACATCAAGAAATGTCTCTAATGACTTCAACAATCATGGCACATCAAGAAATGTCTCTAATGACAACAATCATGGCACATCAAGAAACATCTCTAATGACTTCAACAATCATGGCACATCAAGAAATGTCTCTAATGACTTCAACAATCATGGCACATCAAGAAATGACTCTAATGACAACAATCATGGCACATCAAGAAATGTCTCTAATGACAACAATCATGGCACATCAAGAAATGACTCTAATGACAACAATCATGGCACATCAAGAAATGTCTCTAATGACAACAATCATGGCACATCAAGAAACATCTCAAATGACTTCAACAATCATGGCTCATCAAGAAATGTCTCTAATGACAACAATCATGGCACATCAAGAAATTACTATAATGACAACAATCATGGCTCATCAAGAAATGACTCAAATGACAACAATCATGGCTCATCAAGAAATGACAACAATCATGACTCATCATGAAATGACTCTAATGACAACAATCATGGTACATCAAGAAATGTCTCTAATGACAACAATCATGGCACATCAAGAAACATCTCAAATGACTTCAACAATCATGGCTCATCAAGAAATGACTCTAATGACAACAATCATGGCACATCAAGAAATGTCTCTAATGACAACAATCATGGCACATCAAGAAACATCTCAAATGACTTCAACAATCATGGCTCATCAAGAAATGTCTCTAATGACAACAATCATGGCACATCAAGAAATGTCTCTAATGACAACAATCATGACTCATCAGGAAATGACTCTAATGACAACAATCATAGCTTATCAAGAAATGACTCTAATGACAACAATCATAGCTTATCAAGAAATGTCTCTAATGACAACGATCATGGTACATCAAGAAATGTCTCTAATGACAACAATCATGGCACATCAAGAAACATCTCAAATGACTTCAACAATCATGGCTCATCAAGAAATGTCTCTAATGACAACAATCATGGCACATCAAGAAATGTCTCTAATGATAACAATCATGGTACATCAAGAAACATCTAAAATGACTTCAACAATCATGGCACATCAAGAAATGTCTCTAATGACTTCAACAATCATGGCACATCAAGAAATGTCTCTAATGACTTCAACAATCATGACTCATCAAGAAATGTCTCTAATGACTTCAACAATCATGGCACATCAAGAAATGTCTCTAATGACTTCAACAATCATGGCACATCAAGAAATGTCTCTAATGACAACAATCATGGCACATCAAGAAATGTCTCTAATGACAACAATCATGGCACATCAAGAAATGTCTCTAATGACAACAATCATGGCACATCAAGAAATGTCTCTAATGACAACAATCATGGCACATCAAGAAATGTCTCTAATGACAACAATCATGGCACATCAAGAAATGTCTCTAATGACAACAATCATGGCACATCAAGAAATGTCTCTAATGACTTCAACAATCATGGCACATCAAGAAATGTCTCTAATGACTTCAACAATCATGGCACATCAAGAAATGTCTCTAATGACAACAATCATGGCACATCAAGAAATGTCTCTAATGACAACAATCATGGCACATCAAGAAATGTCTCTAATGACTTCAACAATCATGGCACATCAAGAAATGTCTCTAATGACTTCAACAATCATGGCACATCAAGAAATGTCTCTAATGACTTCAACAATCATGGCACATCAAGAAATGTCTCTAATGACAACAATCATGACTCATCAAGAAATGTCTCTAATGACTTCAACAATCATGGCACATCAAGAAATGTCTCTAATGACTTCAACAATCATGGCACATCAAGAAATGTCTTGAATGGCTTCAACAATCACCTCATATGAAAACTCACATCCTATTTTTTACCTCCTGTGGATCCTCAAAGATAAAGTTTTGTGTGCTCTGCTTCCGCTGACCACCATTTTGTTCAGTCCAGGATGACACTGGAGACTTATCATTGTCAGGTATTGTCCTGGCCCGATCTTGTCTTGATAGAACAGATCCTACCTGGCATGTACCATTTGTTGCCCTTTGAGATTCATCACAAAAGCCAGTAGCATGTAACTGTGAAGTCACATGTCCTTGTTTGTTACCATCTCTATGACTGGCTGCCCAGCCTCCTTGCACCCTGGATCTCCTTTTTTCTGAATTCATTGCTATTAAAAAAAAAACAATTACATTATCATAACAAGTGAATTAACAAGTGAACAAATGTATTAGATTTATAACAGGAAATAGCCTGAGAGATAAGAACAGAAATGAAGCACTAAGAAAAAAAGCTAAAAATAATAGCCATTAAATACATTCCTGCCTTTAATGGGTACCAGATTTTTTTCTGGGAAAGTAAAGCAGCACGGGCATAAAAATAATACCAACCATATTACCCCAAAAATCATGTGCTGAAGGTCTGTAAAATTTATAGTCACTAACACCATATTCCCTATACGTCACTTGGCGTGACAGGGGCACTTTACTTTTTTTTTTTACTATTAAATACATTAAAAATGACAGATAAAATGTTTTGGCCATGTGATCAGGCAGAAAGATCAAAACACAGCACAACGAGCTTTCAATAAATGTTACTAGAGCAACAAATCCAAGGGTTGGAAAAGGATGGATCAATGAAATATTAGAAACATCAGGAAACATAACAGCAGGAGAGGCCAATAGAAGAGCAACAGACTGAAAATTATATCTCCTGTCGATGATGAAAGATAAATGAGGAAGGAAAGAAGAACAAATGAATATAACCAACATAAGCCAAGATCAAATGATCAATAGTAATGAAAAAAAAAAAGGTGATCCAAAACAAAATAAGGTATTTAGACATTCACTTTTGATATGCTTTTGTTGCCTCACAACTACAGTTACTAATTAGTCATGGCCACCAATTGTTCTTTAACTCTTCTTTGTCTGACTATAGCAACGACTAACCACTGAACCAAAAGTTCACAAAATTTCTTCATTATACCAGAGCTGGAAGTTGTCAGCGACCCACAGCAGATGGCTTGCGCCAGGATCGGTGAACCAAAACCATCCAGACCCTGCTCCACCTCTCCGTGGTGCCTCCAGTAACAGACTAACCTGTCTAGTCTGGCCAAGCGTGCAGGGACCGAAGAGGGAAGACAACCCGGTACTCAAAAATGTTGTGCTGAAGTCAGATGTGTTGGGCCGAAAGGCGCAAATAAAAGTTATACTGCAAACTACAACACAACGTCCTTGTAAGGCGGATGATGAAGATGGATATTCTTTAATAATTATTCTATAGTCTACCACGTAAGAATACTTCTTTAGTCATTGGGCGAACGCAACCATATACTAATTTATTTAATGACCTGTTAAGAATGTTCACTATATTTTCTTATACATATCTCTTGTACTTTGTTTCTGCTCTATTTCCTTTTTAAATAAAAAAGATCAGATGTTAGAGGTAAGGATAAACGACAGTGATATTAATCATTAGATGTGTTGACCATTAACACACACTGACCCCTCCAGACTCCAGGTGTTGACATCTGGTGAAGAACTCTCCACTTCCCAGAAACAATTATAACCGAAACTTAAAACATGAATCAAGTCAAAAAGGTGGAGAAAACACGCAAACTTTATGTTAAAATTCAAAACTAAATTTCGAATCTGACTTTGCAGTAAAATAAAGGAAGTTTTATAAAATATTTTAATAAATCATTTGTCAGTTTTAAATAGACGTCCTTATTGAATAAAATACGTTTCTCAGACATTTAACATTTCTTGTTTAGTTATATTCACGGAACAAAAGAAAGTTTGATGGTCAAAAATGGCTGACGTATATGAAGGTATGTTTTTGTTGTGGGCGCCAGAAGTGCTCGGTGATTGTTTCACACTTTGAATAATGTGATCACCTGTCATTGGATTGGAAATATTTTGTGTACGTGTATTTGAATCTAATTACTGGCACTGACGATGGTCTATTTGAAACATCGAATCGTTACTACCACTTGTGACTATACAACACACTACTGACTACTTTTTATAACTAACTACTCTTAATCACCACCTCATCAGTCAACTCACCACCATCAGTGTACTCATCTACTGCTCTGTTTAGTCTATTACTACTGTATGTTAATAATGCTTACTCTGTTATTATACTGAACTCTACTATTTACTATACTGCAACACTAAGTCTACACTACAACTCAATTATGTTGACTACTTAACTACAGTTGCAGTTGAGTTGACGCTTAAGTTGTTACTAATTTAGTAATTATTATTGAGTTGCAGGTATGAGTTGAGTTAGTTAAAGTTAAATTACTAAATTATATTCAGTCCTAAAAAAACATAATAAGAAAGATAAATAATTATGTATTGTCATTGTTCTCTTAATGTAAGTTAAGATGTGGACTGTAGTTTGGGGAGACACAAGTTCGAAGTGGTTACAAAATTAGCCTGCCAGTGGCCACAGATCAGAATTTCTACCTGGCAATAAATAATATTCTCTTCATTTCCCGAAAAAAAAAAAAACTTTTATGGAAGACCAACCTCATACTGTTATGTACTGAAATCAATGGACATTAGACAAGAAAACAGACCAGAGAATTGAAGCCTTTGAAATGTGGATTTATAGACAAATACAGGTAGAATTGGATGGATGGAAAAGAAAACAAATGATGAAGTCTTAAAACAACTAACAATGAAAAGAGAACTACTAAACACAATTCAAACAAGACAAATTAGATTTTGGGCCATGTTAAAAGTAATCCTGGAGGGGAAAATACAAGGCAAAAGAGGCAGACCAAGACTAACATGGACGAGTAACATCAAAAGATGGACAAATCAGCCTATGATAATCTGCACCATCAAAGCAAGTGACAGAGCAGAATGGCGCTTCATGGTAGCTAACCTTCGTTGCGGAGACAGCACTCGATGATAACTGAAATAAATGCTTCATTAATTTAGACAATTTGTATTCAGTAATCTAATTAATTTCATATCATATCAGAATCACACAAAAAGGGAACTCCTAAAGAACATCAGAAAGAAACAATCAAAATTTGTGGGCACATCATGAGAAGAGGAAAGTTGGAATACTTGGTTACAACTGGCAAAATAAAAGGAAAGAGAGAAAATACTGGATAGCTTGGTGTCATGGCATGGAAAACAGTCAACAACAGAACTGATATGATGTGCTGTAGATAGAAGATTGTGGAAGGATATGATCGCCTACGCCATCCTGTATGGCGCATGATAATAATGATCAAAATCATATTTCCAGTTGGATCCAAGATGGTGGATTTGTTTTTCTCCAGCTTGGTATAAAACCGTTGATCGGAGGTTTAACAAGCTGCTATCGTAAAATGCTTTCGTTAATGAAACGTAGACTTAACATCCTATTAACCCTTACATATGCATGTGAGAGCTGGAAAACAACAAGAGACATAGAAACAAAGTTGAATGCATTAAAAAATAAATGCCTAGGAAAATACTTGGTATAGCATGCAACGAATTCAAAACAGACGAGGAAATTAGAGAAATCGCCAATCAACCACTAATATCTTCAGTAATCAAGAAAGAACGATGGTCATATGTTGGACATGTGATGAGGAGAGATAATAACTGAATAACAAAGCAAGCCCTCATGTGGGAAACAACAGGTAAGAGGAAAAGAGGCCGACCCAGAGAGACACTGAGAAGAACATTGATCAGAGAGACAAAAGTAGCAGGAATCGGCTCCCTCAATGAGATAGGGTTGCTTGCACAGAGCACAGACAAATGGCGAGATTTGATAAAATACCTTTAAAAGAATTGAAAACTGCTAGAATAAAAATTTAGATAAGAAAAAGATTTACTGAGTTATTTGCGGGTCATCATCATTGCACTCCGAACATGTCCAGGTGCTCAGATCCCCTCCTCAGCAAGTCCCACAGTGTCCAGCGACTGACGACTCCAGTTCTGTGTTGGTTGATAAGTCTTCTTACACGCCCACTAAGTATCTAATTTCTGGCGGTGCCCATCTTAACTCCCATCTCTTTCATCCGAAGGAGTGACGTGGATTTGTGGTCGTCGAAGTCCTTTGCTCTTCCCACGTCTCGGAGGGCATTGATGATGTCCGCCCGATCCAATGATTGACCATCCTCAACGACAGCGCAGCTAGCCAACCTGTCCACTCTTTCATTTCCCTGTACTCCCGAATGTCCAGGGACAAAGGTGATCTTACGTATTTTTGACTTCTGCAATGACTCTATCCAATGCATGCTTACAGAGCCCGCCTCCACTTTTTTTTATCATGCTCAATGAATCACTCAGTATACAGGCATGGGTGTAGTCTTGTGACTCTAACCAGTTGAATATCCTGGTCACTGCCATCACCTTCATCGTCATGCTACTCGTGGTCATGACGTATGCACCACTGTCTTCCTTGGCTATTCTGCCTGCCGAGCGTGCTGTAAGTGCCCATGCACTTCTTTGTTGTCGTATTACAGTTCCGTCTGTATAGATGACTGCATCTTTCTCATCGGTGTTATCGCAGATGAGACCGTTGACCTCTGTATTGACCATGACTGAGTTCTGTTCCCCACTTTTCCTGTCGAGTGTGACAATACACAAGAATGTCCCCTTGAATGATGTAGGCACAGGTATCCACTCCTCGCAGACGTTGATATTGATAAGCCCACAGACCTGTTTAACGCAAGTCTTTTTTGACTGATTAAATTGTAAACATAATAAAACAGAACAGAAAACTGAAGCCTTTAAAATGTGGATTTATAGAAGAATTGGATGAAAAGAAATGAAAACAAATGATGAAGTCTTAAACAACTAAAAATAAAAAAAAAGAACTACTAAACATAATTCAAACAAAATAAATTAGATTTTAGGGGCATGTTAAAAGACATAGTAGCCTACTAAAAGTAATCTTTGTAGGGAAAATACAAGGTAAAAGAGGCAGACCAAGATTAACATGGACAAGTAACATCAAAAGAGGACAAGTCAGCTTATGACAACTTGCACTATGAAAGCAAGAGACAGAGTGGAATGACACTTCATGGTAGCCAACCTTTGATGCTGAGACAGCACTCAATAATAATGATGTAACATAATAGCTGGGGCATTTACAGCACGCTCGGCAGGCAGAATAGTAAAAAAAGACAGTGGAGCATACGTTATAATGAGTAGCATGACGATGGAGGTGGTGACAGGGGCATTCATTTAGTTAGAGTCACAAGACTACACCCATGCCTGCATACTAAGTGATTCGATGAGCATGGTAAGAGGAGTGGGGGCAAGCTCTGTATGCAGGCAATGGGTAGAGAGAGTCATTGTAGAAGTTAAAAATTAGTCACCTTTGTCTATGTCCCTGGACATGCGGGAGTACAGGGAAATGAAAGAGTGGACAGGTTGGCTAGCTGTGCTGTCGTTGAAGATGGTCAATCAATGGATCGGGCGGACATTATCAATGCCATCCGAGATGTGGGAAGGACAAAGACAACCATGAGTCCACGTCACTCCTTTGGATGAAAGGGATTGGAGTTAAGATGGACACAGACAGAAACGAGAAACTTTGTGGGCGTGTAAGATGACTTATCAACCAACATAGAACTGGAGTTGTCAGTCGCTGGACACTGCGGGACTTGTTGAGTAGGGGATCTGAGCACCTATGGGCATGTTCAGACTGCAATGATGATGACCCGCAAGTAACTCAATTTCTGTTAGTGGACTTTTGTTTATCAAAGTGCATTTGTTGGTATGTCTAAAATATTCTTTTTCTGATACTTCGATTTAAATTTGATAAAATACCTGGCTCATTTATGAAAACAGAGCAACCATGCAGTCATTTGATCAGGTAGGACAGAATAAGCAAAGCTGAGTTCACTTTCTGCTAGATTCTCAGTTGCCTAATCTCAACTATAGCTTTGTTCTTCCCACTTCATCAGCTGGACATAGTGGACATCCATCTCTCCATCTTTCGTTCACCCAAAGTATTGTCTATATCTGTAATGTCCTTTCCTGTATATAATTGTATTGTGACTTCTGTTGCTGTGGTATTGATCTACTCTATTATGACTTCTGTTGCTGTGGTATTGATCTACTCTATTGTGACCTCTGTTGTTGTGGTATTGATCTACTCTATTATGACCTCTGTTGTTGTGGTATTGATCTACTCTATTATGACCTCTGTTGTTGTGGTATTGATCTACTCTATTGTGACCTCTGTTGTTGTGGTATTGGTCTACTCTATTATGACCTCTGTTACTGTGGTATTGATCTACTCTATTATGACCTCTGTTGCTGTGGTATTGGTCTACTCTATTATGACCTCTGTTGCTGTGGTATTGGTCTACTCTATTATGACCTCTGTTGCTGTGGCATTGATCTACTCTATTATGACCTCTGTTGCTGTGGTATTGATCTACTCTATTATGACCTCTGTTGCTGTGGTATTGTCATTGTGAGACTTACACACACACACAGAACTAGAAATGTAACACTGTGAGACTTACACAGACACACTCACAACTAGAAATGTAACATTGTGAGACTTACACACACACATACATTCACAACTAGAAATGTAACTTTGTGAGACTTACACACACACACTCACAACTAGAAATGTAAATTTGTGAGACTTACACACACACATTCACAACTAGAAATGTAACATTGTGAGACTTACACATACACACTCACAACTAGAAATGTAAATTTGTGAGACTTACACACACACACACACACTTACAACTAGAAATGTAACATTGTGAGACTTACACACACTCACAACTAGAAATGTAACATTGTGAGACTTACACACACTCACAACTAGAAATGTAACTTTGTGAGACTTACACACACACACTCACAACTAGAAATGTAACTTTGTGAGACTTACACACACACACACTTACAACTAGAAATGTAACATTGTGAGACTTACACACACTCACAACTAGAAATGTAACATTGTGAGACTTACACACACTCACAACTAGAAATGTAACATTGTGAGACTTACACACACTCACAACTAGAAATGTAACATTGTGAGACTTACACACACTCACAACTAGAAATGTAACATTGTGAGACTTACGCACACTCACAACTAGAAATGTAACATTGTGAGACTTACACACACACTCACAACTAGAAATGTAACTTTGTGAGACTTACGCACTCACAACTAGAAATGTAACTTTGTGAGACTTACGCACTCACAACTAGAAATGTAACATTGTGAGACTTACACACACTCACAACTAGAAATGTAACATTGTGAGACTTACACACGCACACTCACAACTAGAAATGTAACTTTGTGAGACTTACGCATTCACAACTAGAAATGTAACTTTGTGAGACTTACGCACTCACAACTAGAAATGTAACATTGTGAGACTTAACGCACTCACAACTAGAAATATAACATTGTGAGACTTACGTACTCACAACTAGAAATATAACTTTGTGAGACTTCACATTTGAACGCACAAATTTATCCTGTTAACTAGATATTTATCAGTGTTTTTTCTGTTTTATTTTAACTTTATTCCTAGTGGACAAATAAAACTGACCAATGGTAAGTCAAGAAAACAGTGTCTTAACTCAGAATGCAAACTTAAATCAAAATGGAAAATTTTTCACTTGAGAGGACATGAGATCTTGAAACTGTTGTCATATTTGTCAATGGCAGATCTCATTGTTTCTGATAAAATGTTACAAATTTGATAACATTTTTTTAAATTACGAGGTTGTCGTAAAAATGCAACTTTTTTCTTTTTTTTTATATAAATTTGGCCAATTTTCATGAAATTTGTTTCTTTTTACTTTATTTTTTTTTCTTAAGACGGGGGAAATGTCTTCAGCTGTTGGTGAGACATCAAACAAACCTTTGTAACATGGGATAGGCAGCAAACGACTTTAAGAGGGAGCTAAATATACAGCTGGAATGACTGCTGATGTGTCAATAGACATTTGGTTATGGAAGGCCCCGGTATCACTGCAAACGAATTAAAATCCATAATTGCTCAATCGCCCGTGCCAGCGTAATCATCCGAATTAATATCTCATCTCCCAAACAAGGAAAGGTAACTGTAGTCCCCATCGTAGCAGTCTCAGCACACGCCAAAAGACATAAGGCAAAACCGCGCAGAAAGTGAACACAGCCAACGGTTCCCTATCATACGATGTCATCACTTATCGTAAACAATTGGAATATCGAAACATGGTCAAAATGGATGAGACACACAGCTCACGGTGTGCACAGAGCACTTAACTCAGTAGCTCCTGCAACAAGACGGACTTGAATATGAGGAAACTGCAACAAGGAACACTTTTCATGCATAGCCTTCAATTGTTCCCGCCGCCTATCCACCATATACCATGGAAGTTTACGTCCTCTTGAAAATGATGATTGTTGTATTTTTACAAAATGTATAACGCTTGATGATGTTAGGCCATCGTTGTTGACTCCAATTCCGAACATATAGACAATGCAACACCTCCGGTAGACACGGCACCATGCAGTCAAATTTCAGGCCATAAATCTATCCTAAGACAGGAAATGATCACAGCATCTCATTCCCATGTCTCTTCTTGAACACAAAGCTGTGTAGCAAAAGTTCACAGAAAATCGTATTTTTCGACCTCCAAATGTAACAATTACTATTTGTAATTTTTACGAATGTGTCATCAAAACATGACTCACGGAGAGGCGTTGTAATGTAGAGTTAAAGAAACTGGAATAAACTTTGCAAACAGTTCAGGTTATTTATAACCAGGAGCCAGTGATGAGGGTGTAACATACACTTGCACAAGGTGTAGTGACAGCTTTACATAACATAAACAAAATAAAAGAGACTTTTTTTGGTGAAGCTATCACCAAACCTTGTAGGAGTATACATTTACACCCCACCACTTGCTGTCACCAAACCCCATAAGAGTATACATTACACCCCACCACTTGCTGTCACCAAACCTTGTAGGAGTATACATTACACCCCACCACTTGCTGTCACCAAACCTTGTAAGAGTATACATTACACCCCACCACTTGCTGTCACCAAACCTTGTAAGAGTATACATTACACCCCACCACTTGCTATCACCAAACCTTGTAAGAGTATACATTACACCCCACCACTTGCTGTCACCAAACCTTGTAGGAGTATACATTACACCCCACAACTTGCTGTCACCAAACCCCATAAGAGTATACATTACACCCACCACTTGCTGTCACCAAACCTTGTAAGAGTATACATTACACCTCACCACTTGCTATCACCAAACCTTGTAAGAGTATACATTACACCCCACCACTTGCTATCACCAAACCTTGTAAGAGTATACATTACACCCCACAACTTGCTGTCACCAAACCCCATAAGAGTATACATTACACCCCACCACTTGCTGTCACCAAACCTTGTAAGAGTATACATTACACCCCACCACTTGCTATCACCAAACCTTGTAAGAGTATACATTACACCCCACCACTTGCTATCACCAAACCTTGTAAGAGTATACATTACACCCCACCACTTGCTGTCACCAAACCTTGTAAGAGTATACATTACACCCCACCACTTGCTGTCACCAAACCTTGTAGGAGTATACATTACACCCCACCACTTGCTGTCACCAAACCTTGTAGGAGTATACATTACACCCCACCACTTGCTATCACCAAACCTTGTAGGAGTATACATTACACCCCACCACTTGCTGTCACCAAACCTTGTAAGAGTATACATTACACCCCACCACTTGCTATCACCAAACCTTGTAAGAGTATACATTACACCCCACCACTTGCTGTCACCAAACCTTGTAAGAGTATACATTACACCCCACCACTTGCTATCAGCTTTACAGCAGCCCTGCAGTTATTTACTTCTTCCCTATTTACACTAAACAGCTGTTTCGACTGTTTACTCAGCTGAAAGTATTTATCTTTTATTGATTTTTGTCGTTGAAATCATTTGTTTCTCTGCTTGAGATTAAGTTATTCTCCTTTGTAGGGCAGTGCTTGAATGTTCTGTATCATTTCTTGTCTTCAACAGAACTTAACATGTCACATGAAGACATTAGTGTAGACCTGTGGTAGAATGTTCTGCAACATTTCTCGTCTCCTACCCAACATGAAGACATTAGTGTAGACCTGTGGTAGAATGTTCTGCATCATTTCTCATCTCCTACCCAACATGAAGACATTAGTGTAGACCTGTGATAGAATGTTCTGCATCATTTCTCATCTCCTAACCAACATGAAGACATTAGTGTAGACCTGTGGTAGAATGTTCTGCATCATTTCTCATCTCCTAACCAACATGAAGACTTTGGTGTAGACCTGTGGTAGAATGTTCTGCATCATTTCTCATCTCCTAACCAACATGAAGACTTTGGTGTAGACCTGTGATAGAATGTTCTGCATCATTTCTCGTCTCCTACCCAACATGAAGACTTTGGTGTAGACCTGTGGTAGAATGTTGTGCATCATTTCTCGTCTCCTACCCAACATGAAGACTTTGGTGTAGACCTGTGGTAGAATGTTCTGCATCATTTCTCATCTCCTAACCAGCATGAAGACTTTGGTGTAGACCTGTGGTAGAATGTTGAGCATCATTTCTCGTCTCCTAGCCAGCATGAAGACTTTGGTGTAGACCTGTGGTAGGATGTTCTGCATCATTTCTCGTCTCCTACCCAACATGAAGACATTAGTGTAGACCTGTGGTAGAATGTTCTGCATCATTTCTCGTCTCCTAGCCAACGTTAAGACTTTGGTGTAGACCTGTGGTAGAATGTTCTGCATCATTTCTCGTCTCCTAGCCAACATGAAGACTTTGGTGTAGACCTGTGGTAGAATGTTCTGCATCATTTCTCATCTCCTACCCAACATGAAGACATTAGTGTAGACCTGTGGTAGAATGTTCTGCATCGTTTCTCGTCTCCTACATGAAGACATTAGTGTAGACAAGAAGACATCTTCATGCTGTTATGGTTTCATGCTCTACAAGAGCAGGTACTAATTTCTAGATAATGGCCACTCACTACCAACCCATTGTCCTGTTAGCATCAAGAAAAAGAAGGTTGGGAGGGGGGGAGGACTCTGTTTTATTAACAAACTCATCATGATGTGCCATACCGGTTGACATAGCAATCTTGTCCTTCCACAATCTTCTATCCACGGTGCATCATATCAGTTTTGTTGTTGACTGTTTTTCATGCCATGACACCAAGCTATCCAGTATCTTCTCTCGCTGTCCTCCGTGATCTCTCTTTCCCTGTATTTCACCAGTTGTGACCAAGTATTCCAATGTTGGCCTCTGAGAATGCCCTCATTGGTCTCTTTAGCTGTCCAGGGAACTTTCAATGTTCTTCTGAGAAATGCCAACTCAGTGGCTTCTAATCATCTTTTCAATTGTTTATCTACTATCCATGATTCGCTTTTTATAAGTCAGAATTGGCTCTGTATATCACTGATGATTAACAAAATACATATGTAAAATATATAATTTCATCACACTGGGACACTCCACATGGATGTCTTCTTTCTTTGCTTTGGCTGATCTATGTGGGCATGGATGTGTTGTGTCACTAGTTTACAGCATCGCTTTGGTATTTTTGTCTGTGACATCTTTGTCATGGCTTGCTTTGTTTTATGATTTTATCCCAGTTATAGAAGGCCCCGATATCACTGCAAACGAATTAAAATCCATAATTGCTCAACCGCTCGTGCCAGTGGAATCATACAAATTAGTAACTCATCTCCCAAACAAAGAAAGGTAGTTGTAGTCCCCACCATAGCAGTCTCAGCACATGCCAAAAGACATAAGGCGAAACCGCACAGAGTGAACACAGCCATCTGTTCTCCATCATACGATATCATCATTCATCGTAAACAATCGGAATATCGAAACACGATCAAACAGATGAAACGCACTGCTCACAGTGTGCACAGAGCACTTAACTCAGTAGCTCCTGCAACAAGCCGGACTTGGAACATGAGGAAATTCCAACAAGGAATACTTTTCAGACATAGCCTTTAATGGTTCCTGCCGCCTATCCACCATATTGACCAGAAGTTCACATCCTCCCGAAAATGATGATCGTCATATATTTTAAAAATGTAAGCGCTTGATGATGTTAGGACATCGTTTTTGACTCAAAATGCGAACATATGAAACACAGTTAGTCATCGGATTATCCCCATCGCACATCAAACAACAGACCATAAGATCTCCTTGCAATGTGAAATTATAAACCAGTTCACATGTCCACCCTCGATCTCACAGTAGCCCTCTTTAATCTAGACAATATCCCTCCTTCCATTAATGGCTTGCTCTTTTGTATTTGTAACTGCCACTGGCTCTTTAATGTGTGTGAGTGTTCTTTAATGTGTGTGATTGTTCTTTAATGTGTGTGATTGTTCTTTAATGTGTGTAAATGTTCTTTAATGTGTGTGAGTGCACACAGGATCTCCTGTTTTCCGTAGTTTCCAAAAGAGCAAGATGTCAATCTCACTACCCAGAGGGGGCTAAACATCAGATCTCACTACCCAGAGTGGGCTAAACCTCAGGTCTCACTACCCAGAGGGGGCTAAACATCAGGTCTCACTACCCAGAGAGGGCTAAACATCAGGTCTCACTGCCCAGAGTGGACTAAACATCAGGTCTCACTACCCAGAGGGGGCTAAACATCAGGTCTCACTACCCAGAGTGGGCTAAACATCAGGTCTCACTACCCAGAGAGGGCTAAACATCAGGTCTCACTACCCAGAGTGGGCTAAACATCAGGTCTCACTGCCCAGAGTGGACTAAACATCAGGTCTCACTACCCAGAGAGGGCTAAACATCAGGTCTCACTACCCAGAGAGGGCAAGACATCAAATCTCACTACTCAGAGGGGGCTAAACATCAGGTCTCACTACCCAGAGTGGGCTAAACATCAGGTCTCACTACCCAGAGTGGGTGTCCGGTTAGCGCAATCGATAGGCGGTTGGCTTACCACGGCAACAGCCGGTGTTCGTACCCTGGCGAGGAAACCTGGGTTTTACTAATTCCCTAAAAATTAGTACCTCTGAAGTCGGAGTAAATCTGCCTGCATGGCGAGGGGCATCCTGTAATGGGATAAACAGACTTTACACGCAAATTCAGTCCCACAAAATTGAGTGGGTGGGACTTCGTCAGAGGTCAAAGCTGACGAAAGCGAACGAACGAACTACCCAGAGTGGGCTAAACATCAGGTCTCACCATCCAGAGTGGGCTAAACATCAGATCTCACATACCCATCCATAGAGAGCAAGGCATCAAGTCTAACTACACAGAGAGGGCTAAACATCAGATCTCACATACCCATCCATAGAGAGCAAGGCATCAAGTCTAACTACACAGAGAGGGCTAAACATCAGATCTCACTACCCAGAGTGGACTAGACATCAGATCTCATTACCCAGAGAGGGCTAGACATCAGATCTCATTACCTAGAGAGGGCTAGACATTAGATCTCATTACCGAGAGAGCCTAGACATCAGATCTCACTACCCAGATAGGGCTAGACATTAGATCTCATTACCAAGAGAGCCTAGACATCATATCTCACTACCCAGATAGGGCTAGATATTAGATCTCATTATCCAGAGAGGGCTAGACATCAGATCTCATTACCCAGAGAGGGCTAGACATCAGATCTCACTACCCAGATAGGGCAAGATATTAGATCTCATTACCCAGAGAGGGCTTGACATCAGATCTCATTACCCAGATAGGGCTAGATATTAGATCTCATTACCCAGAGAGGGCTAGATATTTGATCTCATTACCCAGAGAGGGCTAGATATGAGATCTCACTACCCAGAGAGGGCTAGACATCAGATCTCACTACCCAGATAGGGCTAGACATTAGATCTCATTACCCAGATAGGGCTAGACATCAGATCTCACAACCCAGAGAGTGCTAGACATCAGATCTCACAACACAGAGAGGGCTAGACATCAGATCTCATTACCCAGATAGGGCTAGGCATCAGATCTCATTACCCAGAGAGGACTAGACATCAGATCTCATTACCTAGAGAGGGCTAGACATTAGATCTCATTACCCAGAGAGGGCTAGACATCAGATCTCATTACCCAGACAAGGCTAAACATCAGATCTCATTACCCAGATAGGGCTAGACATCAGATCTCATTACCCAGAGAGGGCTAGACATTAGATCTCATTACCAAGAGAGGGCTAGACATTAGATCTCATTACCAAGAGAGCCTAGACATCAGATCTCACTACCCAGAGAGGACTAGACATCAGATCTCATTACCTAGAGAGGGCTAGACATTAGATCTCATTACCCAGAGAGGGCTAGACATCAGATCTCATTACCCAGACAAGGCTAAACAGCAGATCTCATTACCCAGATAGGGCTAGACATCAGATCTCATTACCCAGAGAGGGCTAGACATTAGATCTCATTACCAAGAGAGCCTAGACATCAGATCTCACTACCCAGATAGGGCTAGACATTAGATCTCATTACCCAGAGAGGGCTAGACATCAGATCTCACTACCCAGATAGGGCTAGACATCAGATCTCATTACCCAGATAGGGCTAGACATCAGATCTCATTACCCAGATAGGGCCAGACATCAGATCTCATTACCCAGAGAGGACTAGACATCAGATCTCATTACCCAGAGAGGACTAGACATCAGATCTCATTACCCAGAGAGGGCTAGACATCAGATCTCATTACCCAGAGATGGCTAGACATTATATCTCATTACCCAGTGATGACTAGACATTAGATCTCATTACCCAGTGATGACTAGACATTAGATCTCATTACCCAGAGACAGGTGAAGGTAAAGCCATGAGGAAGACTTGGATTTAAAGTTAAAAATACCCATAGCTTGTTGCAGGATTTAAACCTGGAGACTTCTTGTCCAGAGGCCAACATCCTACCTGTGATCTGTGTCTGGATGTGGAAAGAAACAGACAAGGAAACAAGTAGACTGTCATCATGTCACACTAGTAGACTGTCATCATGTCACACTAGTAGGCTGTCATCATGTCGCACTAGTAGACTGTCATCATGTCACACTAGTAGGCTGTCATCATGTCACACTAGTAGGCTGTCATCATGTCACACTAGTAGACTGTCATCATGTCACACTAGTAGGCTGTCATGTCACACTAGTAGACTGTCATCATGTCACACAAGTAGACTGTCATCATGTCATACTAGTAGACTGTCATCATGTCACACAAGTAGACTGTCATCATGTCACACTAGTAGACTGTCATCATGTCACACTAGTAGGCTGTCATGTCACACTAGTAGACTGTCATCATGTCATACTAGTAGACTGTCATCATGTCACACAAGTAGACTGTCATCATGTCACACTAGTAGACTGTCATCATGTCACACAAGTAGACTGTCATCATGTCACACTAGTAGGCTGGCATCATGTCACACTAGTAGACTGCCATCATGTCACACTAGTAGACTGTCATCATGTCACACTAGTAGGCTGTCATCATGTCACACTAGTAGACTGTCATCATGTCACACAAGTAGACTGTCGTCATGTCACACTAGTAGACTGTCGCCATGTCACACTAGTAGACTGTCAGCATGTCACACTAGTAGACTGTCATCATGTCACACTAGTAGACTCAGCATGTCACACTAGTAGACTGTCAGCATGTCACACTAGTAGACTGTCAGCATGTCACACTAGTAGACTGTCATCATGTCACACGAGTAGACTGTCATCATGTCACACGAGTAGACTGTCATCATGTCACACTAGTAGACTGTTGTCATGTCACACTAGTAGACTGTCATCATGTCACACTAGTAGACTATCGTCATGTCACACTAGTAGACTGTCATCGTGTCACACTAGTAGACTGTCATCATGTCACACTAGTAGACTGTCAGCATGTCACACTAGTAGACTGTCGTCATGTCACACTAGTAGACTGTCATGTCACACTAGTAGACTGTCAGCATGTCACACTAGTAGACTGTCATCATGTCACACTAGTAGACTGTCCTCATGTCACACTAGTAGACTGCCGTCATGTCACACTAGTAGACTGTCATCGTGTCACACTAGTAGACTGTCATCGTGTCACACTAGTAGACTGTCATCTTGTCACACTAGTAGACTGCCATCATGTCGCACTAGTAGATTGCCATCATGTCATACAAACTGCAAGAGGGAAAACATTTGATCACACAAAGGTGGTGTGAGGCAGGTGATGTACTTACCTGTAAATTGAAGAAGAGTTACAGAAATGTGTCAAGCTGGAGAGACTTGTCTCCCTTTGTGATTGATAATGTTGGCATTGGAAATATTGTTCTTATTACAATGATATGTTTTCTATGTCGTTGAGTTGAGATCAATATAAACGGTTCAACTACTGGAGACGTACAAACAAATGTATGCTAATTATTTTTTTGAAATTATATGTATGTGCAGGGAGCCGCAATAGCTCATTGGTTAGTGAACTGGACTACAAAGGACAAGGGTAGGGTTCGATCCAACTGACGACTTCCGGGTTCACCCAGCCTTAAATGGGTACCGGATTTTTTCTGGGAAAGTAAAGCAGCACAGGCGTAATACCGACCACATTACCCCAAAAATCATGTGCTGAAGGTCTGTAAAATATAGGGTCACTAACACCATATTTCCTTATACGCCACTTGGTGTGACGGGGTACTTTACTTTTTTATATGTATGTGTATATATATTAATTGATGTTTTACGAAGTCAAAGTTTTCGAGGACTCAGACGTGCGTACATTTGCTGACAGGTATGGAATGTTTGTTTACTCGGCTATTCTTTTATTTCTTTCTTCGGTTCGACTTGTAGTCTCAAATCCCCCAGTTTTCACATTACCCAGGAGCAGACTCAAGTTCGGGTCACGATGGGGAGGTCAAAGGTCATTCTGCAGAGAAGCGTCGTCTCAGCGAAACATCAGACAGTGCAGCTCCAGCCAAGAAGATCAGCATATCACTGGGTGCAAAGCCTGCACCAGCAGCCAGTCAGAAAATCAGCTTTAATTTAGGCGCAGCAAATCAGGGCAAATCCAGCAAAGTCCCCCTATTACAGAGTAAGCCTGTCAAGGTTGCAGCGGCAGGCCCCATCAAGATGTCTTTGGGCACATCCCAGGTACTACTTATCTCTTACTGTGTTGTGTCAGGTAGTACTTATCTCTTACTGTGTTGTGTCAGGTAGTACTTATCTCTTACTGTGTTGTGTCAGGTAGTACTTATCTCTTACTGTGTTGTGTCAGGTAGTACTTATCTCTTACTGTGTTGTGTCAGGTAGTACTTATCTCTTACTGTATTGTGTCAAGTAGTACTTATCTCTTACTGTATTGTGTCAGGTAGTACTTATCTCTTACTGTGTTGTGTCAGGTAGTACTTATCTCTTACTGTGTTGTGTCAGGTAGTACTTATCTCTTACTGTGTTGTGTCAGGTAGTACTTATCTCTTACTGTATTGTGTCAGGTAGTACTTATCTCTTACTGTGTTGTGTCAGGTAGTACTTATCTCTTACTGTGTTGTGTCAGGTAGTACTTATCTCTTACTGTGTTGTGTCAGGTAGTACTTATCTCTTACTGTGTTGTGTCAGGTAGTACTTATCTCTTACTGTGTTGTGTCAGGTAGTACTTATCTCTTACTGTGTTATGTCAGGTAGCACTTATCTCTTACTGTATTGTGTCAGGTAGTACTTATCTCTTACTGTGTTATGTCAGGTAGTACTTATCTCTTACTGTGTTATGTCAGGTAGTACTTATCTCTTACTGTGTTATGTCAGGTAGTACTTATCTCTTACTGTGTTGTGTCAGGTTGTACTATCTCTTACTGTGTTATGTCGGGTAGTACTTATCTCTTACTGTGTTGTGTCAGGCAGTACCTATCTCTTATTGTGTTGTGTCAGGTAGTACTTATCGCTTACTGTGTTGTGTCAGGTAGCACTTATCTCTTACTGTGTTGTGTCAGGTAGCACTTATCTCTTACTGTGTTATGTCAGGTAGTACTTATCTCTTACTGTGTTGTGTCAGGTAGTACTTATCTCTTACTGTGTTGTGTCAGGTAGTACTTATCTCTTACTGTGTTATGTCAGGTAGCACTTATCTCTTACTGTATTGTGTCAGGTAGTACTTATCTCTTACTGTGTTATGTCAGGTAGTACTTATCTCTTACTGTGTTATGTCAGGTAGTACTTATCTCTTACTGTGTTATGTCAGGTAGTACTTATCTCTTACTGTGTTGTGTCAGGTTGTACTATCTCTTACTGTGTTATGTCGGGTAGTACTTATCTCTTACTGTGTTGTGTCAGGCAGTACCTATCTCTTATTGTGTTGTGTCAGGTAGTACTTATCGCTTACTGTGTTGTGTCAGGTAGCACTTATCTCTTACTGTGTTGTGTCAGGTAGCACTTATCTCTTACTGTGTTATGTCAGGTAGTACTTATCTTTTACTGTGTTGTGTCAGGTAGTACCTATCTCTTATTGTGTTGTGTCAGGTAGTACTTATCTCTTGCTGTGTTGTGTCAGGTAGTACTTATCTCTTACTGTGTTATGTCAGGTAGTACTTATCTCTTACTGTGTTGTGTCAGGTAGTACTTATCTCTTACTGTGTTGTGTCAGGTACCACTTATCTCTTACTGTGTTGTGTCAGGTAGCACTTATCTCTTACTGTGTTGTGTCAGGTAGCACTTATCTCTTACTGTGTTATGTCAGGTAGTACATATCTTTTAAGGGGGTTTTGTCAGGTAATACCTATCTCTTATTGTGTTGTGTCAGGTAGTACTTATCTCTTACTGTGTTGTGTCAGGTACTACTTATCTCTTACTGTGTTGTGTCAGGTAGTACTTATCTCTTACTGTGTTGTGTCAAGTAGTACTTATCTCTTACTGTGTTATGTCAGGTAGTACTTATCTCTTACTGTGTTGTGTCAGGTAGCACTTATCTCTTACTGTGTTGTGTCAGGTAGCACTTATCTCTTACTGTGTTATGTCAGGTAGCACTTATCTCTTACTGTGTTGTGTCAGGTAGTACCTATCTCTTATTGTGTTGTGTCAGGTAGTACTTATCTCTTGCTGTGTTGTGTCAGGTAGTACTTATCTCTTACTGTGTTATGTCAGGTAGTACTTATCTCTTACTGTGTTGTGTCAGGTAGTACTTATCTCTTACTGTGTTGTGTCAGGTACCACTTATCTCTTACTGTGTTGTGTCAGGTAGCACTTATCTCTTACTGTGTTGTGTCAGGTAGCACTTATCTCTTACTGTGTTATGTCAGGTAGTACATATCTTTTAAGGGGGTTTTGTCAGGTAATACCTATCTCTTATTGTGTTGTGTCAGGTAGTACTTATCTCTTACTGTGTTGTGTCAAGTAGTACTTATCTCTTACTGTGTTATGTCAGGTAGTACTTATCTCTTACTGTGTTGTGTCAGGTAGCACTTATCTCTTACTGTGTTGTGTCAGGTAGCACTTATCTCTTACTGTGTTATGTCAGGTAGCACTTATCTCTTACTGTGTTGTGTCAGGTAGCACATATCATCTCTTACTTTGTTGTGTCAGGTAGCACTTATCTCTTACTGTGTTGTGTCAGGTAGTACTTATTTCTTACTATGTTGTGTCAGTAGTACTTATCTCTTACTGTGTTATGTCAGGCTGTACCTATCTCTTACTGTGTTGTGTCAGGTAGTACTTATCTCTTACTGTGTTGTGTCAGGTAGCACTTATCTCTTACTGTGTTGTGTCAGGTAGCACTTATCTCTTACTGTGTTATGTCAGGTAATACTTATCTCTTACTGTGTTGTGTAAGGTAGTACTTATCTCTTACTGTGTTGTGTCAGGTAGCACATATCTCTTACTGTGTTGTGTCAGGTAGTACTTATCTCTTACTGTGTTGTGTCAGGTAGCACTTATCTCTTACTGTGTTGTGTCAGGTAGTACTTATCTCTTACTATGTTGTGTCAGGTAGTACTTATGTTGTCAGGTAGTACTTATGTTGCATTATGTTGTGTCAAGGTAGTACTTATGTTGCATTATGTTGTCAAGTAGTACTTATGTTGCATTATGTTGTGACAGGTGGTACTAATGTTGCATTATGTTGTCAGGTAGCACTTATGTTGCATTATGTTGTCTGGTGGTTCTTATGTTGCATCATGTTGTGTCAGGTGGCACTTATGTTGCATTATGTTGTCAGGTAGCTCTTATGTTGCATTATGTTGTCAGGTAGCTCTTATGTTGCATTATGTTGTCAGGTAGTACTTATGTTGCATTATGTTGTCAGGTAGTACTTATGT